>CM041049.1:15173361-15750916 GCA_023078785.2 Hyles euphorbiae | reverse complement strand
CAACAACAACGGAGGAGGAGGAAAAGAGAGAGATCTCTCTCTCAACAACAACAACGGAGGAGGAGGAAAAGAGAGAGATCTCTCTCTCAACAACAACAACGGAGGAGGAGGAAAAGAGAGAGATACTTCTAAATACTCTTCCTGTACATCTTCTGATGAAGACGATGAAGATAAAGGAATAATAATAAACCGTTCCTTATCTAAAATCTCTGGAAACTCCTGTAAATAGGTATTTAATGCATTACTGTTTAGTTTTAAAAAATGATATAAGAGTATATATGATAAAACACATGCACATATCTAACACTAACCAAAGAAAAAATGAAGTATCAAAACTATTCACTCCGACTTACTTGTTAAAACGACGTCGATTTTAAAATCGACGATTTTGTTTAAATTTGACCAAATTATTCACGGATCTGGCGATAAACCTTGTAAACAATGTGTCGCACTTGTGATTGTAGAACTAATTTGTACATTTTCGCTAAGAAAGAATAGAAATCTTAAAATATTCACATCGAATGACATAACTCAAGTTTTGAATCAGCTGTTGACAGATGGTATTGCCACATAAAAATCATTGTTTTTTTTTTAAATTTTATGCCATGAGATTCTGGTAGACCTATATCAACAAAACAAATTGTATAGTGTGCTGTGAGGGCAAGCAAAGTCGATTGCCTTTTCCTTCTGAAGGCAACAGAAGTACCGAGCTATTGCATATAGTACACAGTGATATCTGCGGGCCCATGGAAAATGTTTCCCTTGGAGGATCAAGGTATTTTCTTCTCTTTGTAGACGATTATAGTCGTATGACATATGCTTATTTTTTAAAGAACAAGAGTGAAACTCTTCAGTGTTTTAAAGATTACAAATCAAAAGTCGAGAACCAAACATCAAAGAAAATTAAGGTTCTTCGCAGTGATAATGGCAGAGAGTTTTGTAATAATGATTTTGACAATTATTTAAAGAAAATGGGAATAATACACCAAAAGTCTAACCCATATACTCCCGAACAAAATGGGCTTTGTGAACGCATGAACAGGACTGTTATTGAGAAAGCCAGATGTCTTTTGTTTGAAGCTAAGTTAGATAAGAAATTTTGGGCGGAAGCCGTTAATACTGCCGTTTTCTTACAGAATCGCATAGTCAAAACTGGACTGAATAACCGTACTCCGTATGAACTATGGACCAATAAAAAGCCTAATCTTAGTCACATTAGAGTTTTTGGCAGCACAGTTATGAGACATATCCCCAAAGAGAAAAGACACAAACTGGACAAGAAATCTGAGAAATGTATTCTGGTGGGTTATCCTGATGACGTTAAAGGATACAGGGTATATAACCCCGTCACTCACACAATAACAACCAGTAGAGATGTGATTATTATTGAAGATAATAAAATACATCAAGAAAATTTGATTGTTGTACAGGAAGAAGACAAGAAGCCAGAAACAAGCTCAGAAAGTCAGATTTTAGTGGGGGATAATAATGAGTCCAGTCACAGTGATTCTTTTATTTCTATGGAAAATGCAGATTTAAATGATGTAACATATCTACCAAGTGAAGAGTCTATAACTGATGAAAGTTGTGTAAATGATGAGTCAACTACACCTGGTGAAAATTTTGAAGATCTCATTCCAGCGACTTTACCACCAAGAACAAGGAAGAAGCCTGATAGATATGGTTTTATGTGCACTGAAAATAATGAGGCTAATCTTGAGGAACTAACACTAGAAGAAGCACTACAAGGACCAGAAAAGGAGCAGTGGGAGCAAGCTGTTAAGGACGAGCTTCAAAGCTTCAAGGACAATGATGCCTGGGAAATAGTGGACATTCCAAGTGGTGCTAGTGTTGTGAAGTGTAAATGGGTTCTTAAAAAGAAACATGAAAGTGACAACAGTGTACGTTATAGGGCGAGACTGGTGGCTAAAGGGTGTTCCCAAAAATATGGTGTTGATTATGAGGAAAAGAAAAGTTTTGGTAATAACTACATAACATTTAAATTTTCTACATAATTAATATTCATTGAAAAAATAATCTGATGACACTTATTAATAAAAAAAAAAGATTTTTAAAATGATGGCCTAATTCGGCCCTATTAGTCAAAGGAAGCCGCCGGTCATAGTGTACTTCGTCGGATCCAACGCGGCTCGATTATTCTTCCTTTGAGGTTGCCGCCGCCCTTTGTGAGCGCGAGCCGAAAGGCGGCGATTTCTTTGTCGGTAACTTTTAGCATTTTGCAAAAGAAGACCGACATCTTGAGGTGTGTTCACACTACACACTTGATATAACTTAATTGGATTAAGTACTCCGATATAAAAGTTACGTTAAAAAAAAAAAGATCTTATTGGACTGATACTGATACTTGCTCAAGAGCTTATAATATTATTTAAATATGTCATCAGCCGATCCAGTCAATTACAAATTGCCTATTTACTTTGCTTATTATTGTATTTAACATTATTTTAATGTATTTAGAAAATAATGTTACTTTAAAGTGATAAAATTTCTTCTAAATTCTTATACCTAGAGAAATGTCGTCTACCATTATAGCATAAAATTTGCATATGAGACTTATTTGAGATAAAATTAGTGAAATCAATAAACACTAACTACTAATTTACTGCACTGGAGACCCCGTGCCCTGCAGTGGCACGTATATGGGCTGATACAGTAGTAATACTAATTGTTCAGATGAATTATTATGAACTCAAATAGGAAAGCTTTGTATCTAATGTGAACAGGCCTTTATCTTTCAAGAATCAAAATAATAATTTATTTTTTATTAGTTGAATTCGGATTGCGATCGCGTGTGCATGTATTAGTCGTGTGCATATTATTGTAAATTCGTTTTCAGTTATTTTGAGTAAATTTTATTAATTTCACTATGCTTTGAACATTACCCAATTTGATAGCTTTTGATGTAACTTATGTTATGTGAAATGTAAAAGAAAAAGTGATTTGTGCTACCAAACTGTGACAGTGTTTTCGTGCGAGTTTTCTCGGATCCTGCGCTTCCAGCTTTGCCTATCAAGGTCATTACGGTTTACATTACAAGGTCAGTTAACTATTTTGGTGGTCATTAATGACAACTAACCAGCCCATATGAGTCACCGACGGCCTCCGTGGCGCAGTTGGTAAGAATCGCCTGTGAAATGAGAGACCGCGGGTTCGGTTCCCGCCACGAGACAAATAATTTCCGTGAACCATAATTATTTTTCTAATACCCGCGACACAAGATTTGTATCTTAGTGTGGGGTTAGTACCCATGTATGTGACTGTTGGCAGTATTAATTTAATATCTTTTTTATGTACCCTGAGCGTGATGTACACAATCGCACGACTTATAAGTAAATAATGAGCTCTGCTTATTTATTGTTGAGTGTCTACCGTTCAGTTGTAAGGTTCAATCACTTTAGCGTAATGTGTTAAGGGTTAGCATATGTAACGTTAGTTTTTTTTTCTCGGCATCTTTCTTAATATTCGCTAGCGCCATGCAAATCCGTCTTAATTAAGATGCCTTCACCATATACTATAATGTATATTGGCAGGTGCGCCGTTTTCTTGTCCACCCTGTATAAAAGATTTTGCATCAATTGCTAAACCGCTAACCGATTTATTGAGAAAGAATGTTAATTTTGAGTTTAGTGATGTTCATAGACACGCATTTAATACATTGAAGAATGCATTAGCTAGTAGTCCTGTTTTAAGAATTTATGATCCGCAATTGTTAACTGAATTACATACAGATGCCTCAGCCCTAGCATACAGTGCTATATTGCTGCAAAGAGATTGTGCAGGTGAGTTACATCCCGTGCATTACCACAGTAGAAAGACAAGTGAGGCTGAAAGAAAATATAGCAGCTACGAATTGGAAGCGCTAGCAATTATTGAAGGTGTTAAGAAATTTCGACATTATTTGTTTGGTAAGCATTTCAAAATTGTAACTGACTGCCAAGCTTTTCAGAAGACTCTAGACAAAAAAGATCTATCGACTAGAGTTGCTAGATGGGTAATGTTGCTAGAAGAATATGATTATGTTATTGAACACCGACCAGGTGGTAAGATGCAACATGTTGATGCTTTGAGTAGGAACCCATTTGTTGGAACGATTGAGTTAAGCTTAAATGAGCAGATCAAGCGGGCACAGATGTTGGATGATGGTTTAAAAGCTATTATAGACATTTTAAAATTTCAACCTTATGGAGATTATGTTTACAATGATGGTTTATTGTATAAAGGTGGTGAAAGGAAGTTGGTTATACCTAAGAGTTTAGAATTGGAGTTATTAAGAAGGATTCATCAAAAGGGACATTTTGGAAAGAGAAAAATGAAAAAACTGTTAGAGCAAGATTATTACATTAAAAATGTTGATAAAAAAATTGAAGAACTCGTGTTGTCATGCATTCCTTGTTTGTTAGCAACGAAAAAAGAAGGTAAACAGGAAGGATTTTTGAACTGTATTGATAAAGAAAGTATCCCATTGCATACTATTCATTGTGATCACATAGGACCGTTTCTGGAAACGAGGAAATTGTATAATTACATATTAACGGTTGTGGATGCATTCACAAAGTTTGTGTGGTTATTTCCGGTAAAAGGAACAAGTAGTAAAGAGACCATAGATAAGTTAATGATACATCAACAAGTATTTGGGAATCCCACTCGATTGATTTCTGATCGTGGTACGGCATTTACGAGTAATGAATTTAAAGAGTATTGTGAGCAGGAAGACATCCAACACATAACCATAACAACAGGAGTACCGAGAGGGAATGGTCAGGTAGAGCGAATACACAGAACGATTATAACAGTATTAACGAAGTTGTGTATTGAAGAACCAACTCATTGGTACAAAAAGGTTAGCCGTGTACAAAGAGCACTAAATGGTACCTATCAAAGAAGTATTGATACTACGCCATTTGAGCTTATGTTTGGTACTAAAATGAAAACTAAAGAAGATATTGAAATTTATGAATTACTCGAGAAAGAACATAGAAGTACTTTCTTTCAAAACAGAGAAATTTTAAAAATAAAGGCGAAGGAGCAGATAGGGAGAATTCAAGAAGAAAATCGTATGACTTACGACAGGAAAAGAAAGGAAAGCCGCAAATATACTGTAGGAGATATTGTAGCTATCAAACGAACACAATTTGGTAGTGGATTAAAGATCAAACCTAAGTATTTGGGCCCATATAGGGTCACGAAGATCAAACGAAACGATCGATATGACGTACAGAAAATTGATAATATGACTGAGGGATCTCGAGTAACATCCTCTTCTGCAGATAATATGAAGCCATGGCCATTGTCTGGTAGGGCAGATGAATTAGGTGAATAGTGGTTTATTAACTGATGGGGTAGATTAGGGAATATACCTGTCGGTTGGTTGATCCTTGGCCTAATATTTTATTATGTTGCTATTGTTTATATTCTAAGCATATAAGATGTTAGATTAATAGTTTTATTTGCCGTGTTTTTTTTGTGTACTTACCTATTAATTTGTAATTTGGTTTAAGTTGTGTTTAAGATATGATGTGTTTACGGGAAGGTGGTTTCTAATGTTGTATGTTGTAGAAGATGATGGTTATTTTAGTTGTTTGTTATTTTGTGTATTATGTCATAATAATTAAGATCTGACTGAGGGCAGTCAGATGTCAGTATGGCCGAGATGTAGGATTTGAATGTTATGAAGAAAGATGAGTAGAATGGAACGTTGACGTATGACTGATATGGAACGTGGTTTGTGTGAAAGAGATGACTAATGAAAGTATTTAAGATGGAAAGAGTTCGAGGATAAATGATTAAGATGTTGAAGTATGCAAGGACGGAATAGAAGAGAATAGTCTGGAGGACGACGGAAGACGTAAAAGACGGAAGACGTATCAAGACAAGACGAGTTTTATTTAATATATTGAAGATTACAAAGACGATCATTGTTTAATTTGACCCCTTACGGAACTATTCCCACATAAATATAAATAAATAAATAAATAACACCCAACAGTCACATACATAGTCCTGACACTAAGATCGAGTCTTGTGTCGTGGGTATCAGGAACTAAACTCCTCGCCAGATAACTGTGCGCGCGACGGAGGGCGCTGTTAATGTGGCAAGCCTCATATAAATTAAAAACTCCACAAAAAATGGGAATTGTGGTATCTATAGTCAATTGAGGTAACTTTGTTATTTCGCAATTAGCAATATGTGAGTTTTTTTAAATACGTGTATTTGTATCGTCATATATATAAAGCATTGATAAAAAGTTTTGGAATTTTATAGTGTAATGACCTAGTTTTGATAAAACGCCAAACATTCATATATTTCCGGTGGTAGTTCGTTATTAGGAAGTAAGGGCTACTTAAGGCCTTTATAATGTACGAATTTAATATATTTTATTAATCTGATTAACAAAGGTTTAATTAAAGGTTTAGTAAAGGTTTAGTATGTTTCAGTTTTATTTCATATATAATATACAACAAACGTACTTTTTTTTAATTGACACTTGATTGGAAAAAATATCTTTAAAAAACATGTTGAGATTATCAAAATTGGCATTTATTGAATTACGTTTATTTTTGAATATTATAAAATTTAAAAATGAATTTATTTTAATACTTTTGCAACGTAATTTTTCGTTTCGAAATGTAATATTAATTGTTGTTCGTGTGTAAAATATTTTTTATTAACGAAGAATGGTCTATAATTTAATAGTGACGCTGTAAATTTTAGAATGCATTTCCCGGTAACAGTGCATTAAAATGAAATATTGTTTATTAATGATCATTCTATGGGTAAATCCACTAAGTTGGCAACATTCCATGACGTCATCATCAGTTCAAATTTTCTCCGCGCGCAGACTTACCGGGCGAGGAGTCTACGAGAGACTTTTCGGTCTCACAAACACCCAGACCCGGAAGAAATATTTATATATTCGCACAACATTTCTCTCGGTGCGGGGATCGAACCCGCGGCCTCTCGTTTCACAGGCGTCTAACCAACTGCGCTACGAAGGCTGTGAAATAATTTTAATGTGTAAATAAATTATATCTAGGTATACATATGATATAATATTTTATGATTATAAATGCATTTCCTTTCGACCTATTGGAATTTGTTCGAAATGTATTTTATTAGACTCAAAGGATTTACATCCAAAGTCATTATTATAAACACTGACAGTTGAGTTGACAGCCGGCTTGCAATCATTTGACAATTGACAGCTGATTTCCACAAAGTTTTAGTTGTGGTTTTAGTTTATCAAGTGTTTCAGTTTTTATTATTTAACCAACATCAATAATATTAGTACAATAATATTACCATGCTAAGCAGAGGTAAATAACACAAGAAACATGGCGGAAAATAATTTAAATCAGTGTGATATTGGTGAATCTTTAACTGATGTAGCCCATCCAAGATATTTAAAAAAACCTATACTGTATGTCGGGGGTACAGTATTCATATTCATATTAAGTATAATAAATTATTAAGTGCATGTAGTCATGATGTAATATCCTGATAACCCACAGCTTAACTTTACTAACAAAACTAAACTTTAATTATACGCAATAGTTATCTTTTGTCTGTAGATAGTTTATGCTTGAACTAACAACACAAGAAAGATAATTGATAAGGGACTCGCAAAAAATATCCATTATATTTCAGCAATTACAATTTTATAGTTAATTTGTATACAGATTTCTGTGAATGACGTTGTTTCTTTTGTGAACAATTCTTACAAGTATGTCATTGAAATTACATTAAATAATTATTATTCAGTAATATCTGTAGTTTTTTGTCAGTTGATTGCTGAAATCTATTAATTAAATTTTTGTTTTACACAAACATTGTGTCCTATAAATCTAGCAAATCTTGCTCCAAATTGCATTAGTTTGTAGTAATTATTATTTTACTCAGTCAAGTCAGCCAAAATAATATGCATAATACATATCAGTGGTTTTGAAATTTGAACATAGTATAACATATTTTTGTATTTTTGGATAAATAAAATTATATCAACTATGTAAAGATGCCACTATAAATATTATAGAGTCCAACCTGGACCATGAAAGCTGTAAAGTAATCAAAAAGTTCAGAAATTAAAAATGTAAACATTTAACCAAATCCCTGATAAAATCTGTAAATAATAGTTTTATTTCAATATAAATACCTATATCATTATATATATTTAACATACAATATTTTAATACTTGTATATGTCCTGATTGGTTGAAGGGATGAAAATAGCCTTGGTGCAGATGTCAGTGGGTGCTGACAAGGCAAAAAACATTGCCGAGGCTGTGAACCAGATCCACCAGGCTAAGGCTAAAGGAGCACAGCTGGTGGCACTGCCAGAGTGCTTCAACTCACCTTATGGAACTAGTGAGTGACTTTATTATCATGTCTTATGTAGGTGATGCAAGGAAATTAGAAACATATGGTGGCATCAATAGATGACACATATAAATTAGCAACATATGAAATATTTCAAGAGTAAAAGATTTTTAAATTATTTCAAGTAAGCAATAAAAGTCTAACCCCCAAATACTGGATTGCTACTCAGCCACCGGACTCATTTGATATGACGTTATTTTGAGGTTCTGTTAAATTTCGAAATGAAATACTGGATAGCCATTTAGCTCATAAATCGGTCTACTCAGCAAACATCCAGCTAAATTTCCACAGATTAACGAAAAGTTTGTTTTCAGTTACAATTTTTATTGTATAAATATAAACGTTCCATTTGACGCAATATTCTTCATACATGATTTCCCTAAATTGGAAATTTGACCCTTTATATTTAATATGAGGAATCATTGTAACGTTTTTACTTTTGTTACGATTATGTTTAAAGCTATATTATATATTGCCATGTTATTATTTTAAAAATCTGTTAATAAAATCATGTGGGTGAAAAAACTTATGTCCCTATATCCGTAGCGAGTTTATTAAAAATATTATGATGTTTGTTTATTTTATTTATTGTTTACAATTGCACACGGTTTTAAAGTTAGTTTTTGGAATATCTTTTCAATAAATAGGTATATAAAATACCAAACAACGGCTGCAGAACCACCTAAGTACCAAATGGAGAATACTATGTAAATAAATACGATATGAGAAAGAAGCTGTGCTGGATATTATAAACAGGTAAGTATACACGTATTCCTCTAAGTTTTAACGAATTTATATGATAATTAACTATTTAATATATAATATGAATCGATTATTCACACATTTTAAATCATCATCATCATCTACAGCCTGTAGGATCCCACTGCTGGGGACCTATAGGCTTCTCTCATATTATGCCTCCTATATATTATCTCCTCCTCATATAGTAGTATTATGTAATAAATATGGAAAATAAAGTATGGTACAATGTGTATAACTATAAATAATCCTTTGTTTCAGGATCTGGAGTGGAGTACATAAATATTCAATGTGTACCTATATAATAAGACTGTCCAAGAAATATGGCTCATATATATAGTGCCATGTATATCAGCTATAGACTAAATAAGTAAGCTCAACAAATATATATAAAAAATAAAAAGAGATATATAAAATTATGACATACTTTAACATAAACACTTTTGCAGGTAACGCTATAGAAATCATGCATACAACAAATCATTTGGACAATACACACCCTTTTGAAATGAGTATGTAATATAAAAATATACAAAAAAGAATGAGACAAATTGTGTCAAGGAAGAAATATTTGCATCAGAAAACAGTGTTTTAAATCAAAGTTGAAGAATGTTATGAATTTTAATAAATATGTAATACATAAAATAAATTGTTTATTTCACCTATTTTCATTGTTAAAAAATGTCATATTATATTTCTATTGTACATTTTTAATAGTACATTTATTAATTTAGTTTTAAATTAATGTTAGAATAATTGTTATTATTTTGTGTTTATAAAGGAATATAGATATATATATAAGACAGATCTAAAGAAATGTAGATAATTAAAAAAATATAATATGTACTAATGCTGTTATTAAAATAAATATACTACAATAAAACATAACTCATTTTTATTTGTATTCATTCCATGGTAATTCAATAAAATGCACTGTACGGTTTAAAATATGTATTTTATTATATTATTCCTTGTTGCAACATTTTCATTGGTTATACTATGTGGAGCTGGTGGAAATGATTCAGAAAGATCAATCTCCAATATATGATCATTCTGGGAACATGCTATATTATGTAACACAGCACATGCCTCTATAATAGTAAGCTAATTTTCAAAAACTTATAGCCCAACTTGCAGACAAGAAGATCTTTGTTGTAAAACCAAAGACCCTCTCCACTGGGTTTCCTGTTTTAGTATGGTCTTGATTGTAAGCTTCTTCAGTCTCCCCTTTCCAGAAATGCACATAAAGGAGAATCATTGAAATTTTTACTATCATGCACCGCGCCTGGCCATCGGCCTATAATGTTTCTTATCCTCAAGTTAGGGTCGCAGACTGCTTGCACATTTATAGAAAAATGGCCTTTTCTGTTTCTAATGTTTCTGCTTGTGGTCCTCCTAAAAACAAGATAATAAAAATTAGAGCTCTAGCAAATATTCTTATTTCAAACTACAAATAATTTTATGTAAATTGAAAAAATATATTCATAAAATTGAATTCTTTATAGGAAACTACTATTGTAGTTGAACATTGTTCCAGTATATACTGAATAGCTACAATCAGTACAAATCATTGTATGATTAATTATATTATATTATATATTTAGCCCTACAACTATTTAGAGAGCTTGGTTATATGGGGTACAGTGGGCTGGGGAAGAGCCAATTACCTGCTAAATGTTTTGATTCCAACAAGCATATATATATAAATTATTGTGTAGAAATCATTTAGAGTGTGCCTTTATACTGTGCATAATATATTATTCTATTCTATGATTAATAATATAATATTATGTACAGTAAAAAGGGATACTCTAAATGATTACTACACAATATAAAATACGCTAGGCATTTTAGAAGCACATTTAGTTAAAATAGGATAAGAAAACATATATTTGTGTACATGTAAAAGCTTAATAGTTATGTATACATTATTATAAGTAGAAATTACCTGGAGATTTGATCCTTATATGTATGAAATTTATAACTTCAATCACTCCTGCGATCGCATAGACATCATTCGCAATATGGCATTGTTGTTGTTAGTTGGGAATTTCCATGCCACGATTTTGTAGTTTAACTAACTCTGCTGCAACTTTGTGTTGTACAGTCGGCTGTTCCACATGAAATACATCTCCAATAATCTTCTGGTAACTGCCTATCGTAGAATATCATAAAGCAAGTAACAGTTGGTCGCAAGTTTTTATCAATCGACTTCTATTTGTAGTGGGTTCTATTTTGTCTCCAGCAAGGAACACAGATGCAGAACAGTTTCTTTCTTCAGGCGGAACCTCACTTTGTTTGAATGTTTTCTTCTTTGTATTTGTCAAAAGCATTGATTTTTTTTCTTGATTGACTCGCCTTGATGAAGCTATATCGTCATCAGACAGCGATGAAACCGAAGCGAGAGTCATTTTAGTAAATTTTATGTAGAATTGAAAGTTAAGAGTGGTCGCAGGCGGCCTTAAGACGACGGCTGCTTAAAACTAGAAATTCTTAAAAATTTGACTGTTTGACAGCTGTCAAACTCTTAAGTTGCTTTCGAGAATACGAATCGGATGAATAATGCCCCATTAAATATTTAATTCTTAAGTGGTTTAATCGAAGTTATATTTAACTGGAATCAATTTAACAGGTCATTAGAGCTAGTTAATCGGAGTTAAAAGTTAATTGGCTTTCCAGTATTTGGCCCTAAGACATAATAACAGTGAGCTGTGTTGTAGAATATTTCGCGAAGTACGCGGAGGAGGTGCCGTCTGGGGAGACATGTCGCGCGCTGTCGGTCGCGGCGGCGGCGGCCGGCGTGTGCGTGGTCGGGGGTTCGGTGCCCGAGCGATGCGGGGACCGACTGTATAACACGTGCACTGTCTGGGACGCTACTGGGAAACTGCTCGCGCAACATAGGAAGGTATAACACAATTTTTGTACATTTTTTATGTTTGTTTTTAAGTAATAATATACCTGTAACTTGTGTTGAAAAAATTGGCTTTATTTGTATTTTCGAAATGCATATCTATGTTTGAAAACAAAACAAAACAGTTCGTGACCATGACCATGATGAATTTCCCGGACGGCGGTCCCTGGCCCCGGCCGGCATAACGCCAGGTAGAAGAAAAAGAAGCTTTTGGTCTCCCACAAATCGCTCAAACGAAGCGCTAGAGCAAAGATTTTCAATTGTTTCCTGTGAGAAAGTAATACTCAGATTTGGCCGATCGATTTGTAATATAGTATCCTACAGCAAGGCCCAAGGTTTTTTAAATAATAAATAAATAACACCTAACAGCCACATACATAGTCCTGACCAGTGACCCCACTAAGTTCATGTCTTGTGTCGTGGGTATCAGGTACTACGAGAGACTTTTCAGTCCCACAAACACCCGGACCCGAAAGAAATATTTGTGGGCCACACAAACATTTCTTCCGGTGATCGAACCCGCAGCCTCTCGTTTGCGCCACGGAGGCTGTCATTTTACAATTTATTCCTCCTTCTAGATGCATCTCTTCGACATAGACATTCCGAACAAGATCACGTTTAAGGAGTCAGAAGTTCTGTCAGCCGGGGACAAACTCACTACATTCGAGTACCTGGGAATAAAGGTCGGCATCGGCATCTGTTACGACCTGCGCTTCCCAGAGATGGCGCACATCATGGCCGACAAAGGTAATATTTAATATCCCCTCCACAAGATGGGGCATCGAGTAGAGGGCATAATGGCGTTTATTGCCTTATAGCTCATGCGATGGTCTTGGAATGGCGTCTGTGGTCAGCTATAATACAAAATGTATGAATCTGTGATTTTGCTTTCTGCCTTCATCTACTGTTACTAATCTCTTCAGGCATCTTCGTCATTTCAGGGTACTTCTGACCTGACCCTATTTCTTAACAATAATTTTAAACGCTTGAATTATAGAATTTTGCTGGTGGTATGATTTATCTGCCCGAATAACGATCACTGTATACCTAAAGGTGTAAAGCCTCCCAAAGTGACTGACGTGTCTTACATTTCGAGTTCATCTTTGTATATTTGGATACTATTAGTATTTCGAGCCTGTAGCGTCCCACTGCAGGGCAAATTCTGGCTGGCCTCTCTTTCCGCCTTCCATGCGTTCCGGTCAAGGGCTTTATACAACCAATTATTCAAATAGGCATCTAATTCCTCTCTCCACCTGCGTCTAGGTCTTCCACCTGATCGGCGGTCCATAGTCCAGCATAAACTTCGTCCAGTAAGAGATAGTCTGCGTCACTGGCTTCTTCATCTTGACTCCACTGCCTTACCAACCAGTTAATTGTAGCAATTTTGACAGGGCGATGTCAAAAATCCTGTTGTAATTGTGCAGGTTGTTCCCTGCTGATCTACCCTGGCGCGTTCAACATGACGACGGGTCCGCGGCACTGGCAGGCCCTGGGCAGGGCGCGGGCGCTGGACCTGCAGCTGTGGGTGGCGCTGGTGAGTCCCGCGCGGGACCCCGGCGCTGAGTACGTGGCGTGGGCACACTCCACACTGCTCGACCCTTGGGGACAAGTGGCTGATACCCTGGATGAAAACCCTGGAGTGCTATTGGCTGATATCGGTGAGAACTTTCTAGCAATTTGACCAAACCCTCTACTTACCCATGGATTGCAGATTATTGGTTTTAATAACCGAGGGATCGATTAAAAAGGGTTATGCTAAATTCCACCATGTTAACCTAGTGCCTTATGACAGACTGCATATTCCACAGAAATTCTTGAGAATCTATGATGCATGTCCCCTCATTATCCTTCAAGGTTCTGGACTAGTACCAGGTTCCTATTTCCTAATTAATAAATAAACACCCAATAGTCAAATACATAGCCCTGACCTCACTGTAAGATAAGGGTTGTGTCACGGCAAACAAAAACTACGAGATTGAAGAACTATCTTATCAGACCAACATTAATATATCAAATAGCATAAAACTGCTGTCTGATGCAATTCTATGCTCTATCTAGACGGCATTTGCACGTAGCAATGCGATGTAGTCACTTTACCGTGCCAGTTTTTTTTATAATAATAATTTTATTATTTTTAATTAATATTATTTTATTTTAAAAAAAACGAAACACATGTATTTGTCACACTACCATTTTTCTATATTATCATCATCAGCCCATTGTAGTCCACTGCTGGACATGGCCTCTCCCAAGGTTGTACTTTGTGTACCACAGAGGCCGGTCTGTTGCTCTATGCATAGAGTCGCTGCCGGCCCTCTGTTGTGGCTAACAGAAACTACGAGATTCGGTCTTTCAACGCTTGGTACGACTACGAAATACATATTTATGGGTCACAACGTCATTTTTCTATATCATCATCATCAGCCCATAGCAGTCCACTGCTGGACATGGCCTCTCCCAAAGTAAGTCATAGAGCCCGGTCTAATGCTTTATGTATCCAATCGCTGCCGACTCTCGCACATAAGTCGTCCCGCCATCTGCCCAGAAGTCGACTTTCCTCAAATGATCAATTCTCTCCAAGGATTAATCTCGTGGCCTTCATAACACTGCAAAATTTTCATATAACTGTGGGTCTGAGGCTGTCAATATCTATATACGATTTTCTTGCAGATTTGAAGACAGTAGAAGAAGTGAGAAGTCAAATACCAATAAGGAACCAGAGAAGAACTGATATCTACGACATAGTCAGCAAACAATAAAAATACTCCACATATCTACCAATGATTTTATTAATAAGGAATATTTTTATAATGCTCACTTATTGTGAGACAGGTTGTTATATACATTAAAGTTTCAATTTATTGTTACTTATGTGTTTGTCCATTATTGCTAAGACCTCTGTAGCGCAACCCCAGAATGTTGTCAAGCCGCTTCCACCTAAAAACAAACATACCTTATTTGATATAATCGGTTTAGCCAATACTTAGTTACAAAAAAAAACCTAATGAAATAAAAATAATAGAAACCATTCAATACTCATAGCAATTAAAACGAAATTGCAGAGTATCGAGTATCGAAAATATGTTTTTGCAAAAAGATTTCATAACAGTCTTATGTAGTCTGTGTTTCATAAATACTAATAAATAATACATTACCATGTCCATAATTATGAATGAAAAGTTGCCCGTGTCTATCCTCTGCTTCCAATCTCATTTCGTTCCTGCCAGGTCTCAACCCAGCCCAGTGTCCCACAACTGTAGCGTCCTGAAACATAACCTCAAAAATATGTGCCTCGAAGGACCATTTATTATAATAGGACAAATAAGCATCGGATATGCGTTACCACTGTTGCCAGCCTTAACATTGAAAGGAAAAAAGACATAAGGAAAGAAAAAAATAAGCCTAATACTTAGTACCACTTCTTTTGAGCTTTTGAACATCTCACGCCGTGGCATAACCATCATTTGTCATAGTTTTTGCTTTTTCTGTGAGTGAATACTGTTAACGAATATGATAATTATCTTTTATATATGTAGTGATTTGACTAAAACCTGGGTAGACTTTGGGGTGCTCTTTTCGAATTTCCACTTTATGACATCGTATATTTGCTTTATATTTGTCGCTCGCGCCGCCATCCATATTGGAAAAACGGCGTCGAATAGCAGTTTTTTGACGATGTCTCCTTTAAGAGTCAACTTACAAGGAAAATCTGTATATAAAATTAAATTAGAGAACATTTCCTACTATTTATGTCGTGACATATTTTTGTTAAAGTTAATAGTTGCGGCGTACCTCCGCAGCAAAGAGTTACTACCTGATTGTACTAGAAATGCTACGTACTTTTAAGCTCGGAAGCATTTGCTGGCATCCTTTGAGTATAAACTGTGTGTCATTATCATCCACATTGGTATTGTAATCATGTTCTTGGTGAGTGCCGCCAAGCACACAGGTCTGGGCGCTGAAACAAGCATTAACATTTATGTCATAAAAAAATCAGTGAGATTATGCGTTTGATTTCCTAGTGAAACCATCCATTTAGAATACATACACTGGTTGATAGCATATGTAATGGGCTCGTGAACGACAGTCTCCGTGGCGCAGTAAGACAGACAACGGCTGTGATACGAGAGGCCACGGATTCGATCCCCGCACTAAGATTAATTTTTACACCAAGTGAACCACAAGTATTTGTCTCAGACTGGGTGTCTGCGAGACAGAAAAGTCTTTCGTAGTTTCTGATATCAACAACACAACATTTTATCTCAGTGTGGGGTCAGGACTATGTATGTGACTGTGGGGTGTATTGATTTATTTATGAAAAAAAGATTTAGCAGAAAATAAGTAATTTATAAATTAGATCGATAGTCGACTTTGAGAGTAGCTTCACATGAGACCTTATTAGAAAAATATAAAACAAACAAGTGTCTTGGTTACTGACTTCGGAATGATGTAATTGCCGCCGTCCTCGTCGATCACACACTCGGTTATCCACGGAGCAATCACCTATAATAAAAATATACGTTCAAAACAATCTCTGTTTATCTTGTAGTTTAGTACTAACGTTCGCATTACGTTTGAATTATGATAAATGAATATTATGAAGAGGAAAGATTTGATTGATTGTTTACATTCAATAGGCTCTGAAACTGGACGATTTTAACGATTCTTACGCAATTATCAACGTAGGCGATAGAAAAGTTTCTAAAAAGTGTATCTGCAGCCGGACGGAGCAGGGCCCGGCCGCTAATCATAAATAACTATAATATCATACACCTGAAATGTGGATTCCTAGTTAGGTATAACGATACATAACTAGGTAAAAGCCAATGGGCTTTAAAGGTAAAAAAAAATACTTTTTGGTCCATCAGATCGAGGCTTCGCTTAATATCAGTGCAAAACGTACTTTGGTGTGTCTATAAAGAACTGGAAGGTAGCTTAGTTTAACTGGTTGTATGATATTTTGTTCCTTCTCTGATAGCGAGGCCGTATCCAAGATACAGCCTGTGTATCAGGTTTTTAACCAGGTAGCATAAAATCTGAAGACTAAAGACAGACCGCCTCAGTAGGCCAATTGGTCAGCCGCCGGCTATGAAACGAGAGCCCACGGGCTGGATCCCCGCACCGAGACAAATTGTTTCCTTATTTGTTTAGGATCTGGATTTTTGTGAGACCGAAAATTCGTTGTAGTTTCTTATTCCCTCGACATAAGACTCGATCTTAGTGTGGGGTTAGGACTAAGTTATATCACAGTTGTGTGTATTTAATTATTTTATGTCATTAAAGATAACTATTAATCGCCGGAGAAATTATAGTCCATTACACTTTTTCCAACAGTGCATTTAAGTTACCTATCGCCTATGTACCATCGCACCACACGTTTCCGCAGTAGAGTTCATTCCTACCACCTGGAGGCGTACCGTTCCCGGACGGTACGTTTCCAGCGTTCTTTTCTACCACGTACGTGCAAGCTCTGGAATGAACTCCCTGCATCGGTGTTTCCTCAGCGCTATGACCTGGGGCCCTACTATATTCATCGAACGAACGAACGAACGAACGAAGGACCCTACTATATTCAACGAAACGAAGTTCGAAACTTCGGACAAACGAAGTTTTTTATACGATACGAATGTATATATATAACGTACACCGTAACTATAAGTCTATGGTTACGACCATAAATCAATAACGACCATAAGTTTTATGTAGGTACATTCGTATCGTATATAAACTTTGATCATCCGAAGTTTCGAACTTCGTTTCGTTGAATATAGTAGGGTCCCTGTCCTTCTTCAAACGAGGTTTAAAGAGAGTACTTTCCTCGAGGTAGGCAGCGACTTTGTTGTGCTGGTCCCCTGGCACTACGGAGGTCCATGAGCAGCGGTAGCTGCTTACCATCAGGCGGGCCGCTAGCTCGTCTGCCTACAAGGCAATAAAAAAAAATAAAAAAAAAACCTAATCGATATAAATAAAAAAACTTACCTTAGCAACTTGACCCCTTATGGGGTAAACATTATGATCGGGAACAAGATATCTTGCTCCCATCCCAGTACAATTGACCACAATATCATACTGACTCAAAATCGGATCTTCAAGAGAGCTGATTGTAGCTTGCTGAACCTCTCCGTGCGAACTTTTGAAGCGTTGGTCCAGGTAGTCCATTAGTTTGATTGGCGGAATAATAAGAGTTGTAAACGTATGACCTGACCTGAAAACACATTAATGCGAAGTGAGAGATCTGTTATTCTGGAAACGCTCATAGGCTTTGAAATGCAAAGGTCGTCTTTCTTGAAAATTATATAGCTAATGTTACTTAAGAAATGGGCTGACGGACCGATTGGTGGCATATTCTCACAGAAAATAACAATGGATTTGCGGCTTTGCTATCGTATTTCGTACAGGATGAGATGAGACCCACTGACTCTTTGTTATACTTTTCTTCTCATCTTGATAGGCCAGCAATATACGTACGATCCCAGTGTCAAGAGGTTTGTACGTAATTCATTTACTTCTACCTAACCCGGTTGCTTACTTGCTTACTTGCTTAATCTACACACATATTGCTATAAAATGCTTACACATACTGCGTGGAGTACAATTCACTTAAATAATTCAACTGGTTTTTATTAAGTTCTTGGAAACCAAACACAATATCAGCCCATCCTGGCCGTGTACATTGTCTTTCCTTCCTATATAAACAATACATAGGTACGGCTCGGACTTCGTTCTTTCCTTCGGCACATAGTTTGTGTAGGAAATAGTAGGATTCCCCACTCCATTTGCTAAAAAACAATAATTAGAGTGAGATTTATATATTATGGTAAAAGCGGTCTTGCAGTACAGGTTGTGATGTAGGTACAAGGTCCTAGATTAGTAATAACAAATAATAATTACAGATATATGATTCGTAAATACATACCTACCTTTATCATATGCATGCATAAACATATTTCGTCCGAATATAATTCATAGTAGAATATTTTGTGATGATGACTGATTAGTAAGAAGTAGTTTTATAAGGTTTACTAACGCTATTAGATGTTCAGGTGTTGTCCCGCATAGATACGGATACCAAAGACCTCCAGAACTATCTCCTGTGGTGTTTGGAGAGAACTCCTTTGATATTAACACCACCTAAAACAGAAATTCATAATTCCCTGAATTTAATGAATGAAATACCAACAATATTATTTTTAATGTAAAGTGCCCTGTGCCTCACACTCGTTCATGTATTCTTGATAAGTACTTGATTGTTGAAATTCGTAATATCAAGTCTAAAATGTTTTCGTTATAGAAAAAAATACCTACGCCTTTTAAAGACTACCTCATTCAGGTTTGATAAATATATTTTTACACTAATTGTCACTTGTTGCGCAGATTAGTTTAGATAAGTTAGAATTCTTTAACTAGGTAGCGCTATTGATCACCACTAGGTCTTTTTGTTAATCAGCCGAGTAGGTATACCTACTGAATACCATGGATTATGGGCAGAAGTAAGAGACCTAAACTAAATCTATGTTTCTAATGTCAAAAACAAATTAACTTCTTCCATAGTTTAATTAAGATTAGCAACCTCTATTGTCTCCTCTAAGTCCCCAGTCGACTTTTAATATACTGTGACTTACTTGAAAATCTTTATATTTCTCTTTAATTTTAGTTGCGCAACTTAAACCAATTATTCCAGCGCCTAACACTGCTACACGAACCATTGTGTTATAATGCACTACTACAACTGCTATAGAATCTAGACTAATATCAAATATGTATTTATTATTATAGTAATAGTTAATACATACGCGAGAATTACATGCTATCTTATCTTAGGTTCAAAGTTGTTAGGTGAAAATGTGCACACTACACAATAAACTTTATGTCCCTATTGCAGAGCTATCATACCTAAAATGCTTCTAAATAAACCCTTTGATGGACATGCCTTAAGGAGAAACATATAGGTCCACTAGGTCATTAAATATACTCAACAATCTCACACATAGAATTGCATCAACCTATAGTAAGATACCGAGTCTTGTCATGGGGATCAGACATGGCCGGATGTACGTAAGGACTTTTTGGGTGTAGCCCAGGGACCCGTAGATACAAAGGGCCCCGGGCCTAACTTTTTAATATAATCATTTTAATGACATAACAAACATAAAAAAAATACATACGAATTGAGAACCTCCTCCTTTTGTTGAAGTTGGTTAAAACAGCGCTAAATTATGAGGAATAAATGGGTAAGCGATGTTCAGCAGTGGACTTCATGTGGGTGAGATGATGATGATGATGAAATGGGTAAATATTTACCATATAAATATTTATATAAATAACATGTTTTATTGACCTATTTTTTCCTTTACAGTAAACCATTCATTGAATAATTAGTGAGCCTCTGAGTTGTACTAGCCAAGGCCCCACAATTTCACGATCCGCCTCTGGTGTCGGAAGCAAAAAAAAACCTTCTGGTCTCACAAAACCCAGACCCGAAACAACTATGCGTGAGTCACGCAAATATTACTCTTGGCGCGCGAATCAAACCCACTGTTTCTTGTTTCACAGCCGGCTCTCAAACCACTATAATAAAAATAATAGTAAAATACTTTGTTGAATCTTTCCTTAACCTAGGTAACAAACAAAAGGTTTTTACTAAATTTAGAGGTGCTTAGGCTAAGATATGGCAATAATGAGGAACGGCTGGTGCTTACACTAGGATAGCCCTGTACAGTAAGCACCAGCTTACCATCTGTATGTTGCACGGCCTAGTTGAAGAGGGCATAAAAACAGGTATTTTGGATTGATACTAAAAATTCTTAAAGTAATTCTAGGTATTTAGTTATAATTAAAAACTAGTAAAACTATATAAATTTGAATTAAACAAAAGAATTTTTTTAAAAACAACAAAATAAAATAAAATTTGCCATTTGGTTCATCGTAATAAATAAATAAATAATGCACACAACATGCATGCACGCATTTTTGTTTTATATACCTACGTGCCAGTGGGTCCATTTCTGTGTGCGTGCATCACAGATCACTCCCAATAGATACCGCATTACGATAGTTTTGTTTTGAACCGAAAACGCCAACGAAGGGAACTGCGCGGGGGGTGGGCGGGTTGCAGCGCGGTCACGTGGACTTCACTGGAGAGATGAGGCACAAGTCGATAAATAAAAAAATGTATCGATAGTTCGATTTGCCAGTAAGTTCATGTGTTATGATCGCTTCTATAACTTAATTACCAACTTGTTAAATGTTTGATAATGATTTTTCACCGGCCTGATCTGATAAATTATACCAACCGGCAACCGCTAACTACGAATAAAATAGGATTATGAAAATGAAATGAAAATAATTTATTGAATCCATTAAAATGTTCAACATCATTTAGATTCAGTCATTTTTTATCTACCACCCGGTTCGGAAAGCGGTTTTCACTAGAGAAGAACGGGCAAGAAACTCTAGTGTTGCTCTTTTCAAAACCAGTTTACAATGTAGGAATTATTACAAAATTTACAAGTTGGTTTAATCAGAGCAGTTCATTAATAATTTGTTGTAAATTTACAAAAAAAAAAATTATATGAATATGTTTATGTTATAATTACTACGGCCGAAAGTAGCGAAGTCACCCAGAACGAAGAATCAGTATACTCTTTTTCGCCAAAGCAGCGAATAATTGCGAAAGCCTTATGTAATCCATTAATTAATCCGTTACAATGTAAGCAAATCGGATAGACCAGTCTACGCAAGCAGCACCCGTTCACGAGTATGACGCATGTGCCAGCCATCGGCCTCCTCAACCATGCTATAGGGAAGTGACCGACCCGAATTAAGATTTATACTTCAGTATATAACGGTTTTATTTCTATTTGAATAATAGAAATAAAACCGTTATATATCGTGTATTTTTGTATACCAAAATGGCGAAATACCCAAATTAAGTGTTGATATAAAAGATCAGATTAAAATATGAAATAGTAAACAACTAAACCTCACGCCCTAAAGGGCTACAATAACTTATTCCATTTCTTGAATTCTGACGGCGGCTGTAGTAAATGTAATATTGACAAGGGACGATGAAACCCACTTGACGAACTATGAATGTTTTTGACACGATTTATACAACGCATGTTAAAATTAGTGCAATAGCTTGTGCTACTGATTCTCAATAAACTTAGTATACTAAAACTTATGATAAATACCCTCCCATTATATTTGAAAACGTATACAACTAGAGGGAAAAAATGAAATTTAATTACACCAAAGATAAAAATAAATAAAAAAATATTGTGAAAGTACCTTGTTAACAAATTTAACTATTTCAAATTACATAAAATAACGTAATTATGTTAACTAGTGGTCGCCCTGCGGTCGAAATTCGACCAAATCAAGAAGAGAAAAAGTTTTTACCTGTATGATGATGTTGTTATTCTGATAATTCGTGCACATTTAAATGTACGTATCTCTCAAAATCACTTATTTATCCTGAAGTATATGCAATTACTGAAATCGTAAACTACAATAATTACTTTGAACCAGCAATAGCAAATTATATATTTTTTTTGTACCTGAATATTGTTATTGCAGATTGCTGCTACAGAACTTTCTTTATGAATATAATGATAGTCTGTGTACATTTAAATGTATCTTACTACTACACAATTTGTATAAGCGCTCCGTATTTCACGTAGTACTCGTCAAATAAAACTTTTCTGTTTGACATTCAACTATGTCTATAATAAATAAAAGAAACAATTTGACACCAGAGTATGTATGCGTGTACAAATACTGGTGTATGTATGTGTGTGTGAAATGCATGGTAGTGTGTGTAATGTTTTATTTTTTGATTTAATGTACTATGCGGAGATGAGATATTATATGTCGACGAGTATAATTATTTAGGTCAAATAGCCTTCGACAACAGACAAGACCGAGAGATCCAGCGTCGAATAGACAATGCGTGGAAGGGCTACTGGTCCTTGAAGACATTTCTTAAGGGAAACCTTCCCATTTCCCTTAAACGTAGACTCGTCGACATGTGTATCTTACCAATTCTCACATACGGAGCTCAAACCTGGTCTTTGACCGAACTTCAGAGGTCCAGGCTTGGGGTTTGTCAAATAGCTATGGAACGCAGCATGATAGGCGTAACACGCATGGACAGAGTGCCCAATAACACCTTGCGCTCCATAACCAAAGTGAAGGATGTTGCACTGAAATCGGCCGAATTAAAATGGGATTGGGCAGGTCACGTCACGTGAATGCACCCAAAGAGGTGGGCAAAGATTGCTACTCAATGGGTGCCTAAGGGCAAGAGGCCACGTGGCAGGCCTCGGAAAAGGTGGCGCGACGACCTCGACCAATTTGACAGCACTTGGGTGGCATCAGCAACTCATAGGGATAAGTGGAAGGAGTTGAGGGAGACCTTTGCCCAGCAGTGGGACAGAATAGGTAAAAAAAAAAAGTACTTTATAAGCATTATTATTGAAAAATATTAGCGTTCTGCACTTCTCCTGCACATAAAATATAAGTGTGCCAAATTTTATGCTCCTGCGTCCACGCAATTTTCGTAAAAAGGGGTCCAAAGGTTTTGCATCACGTATTAATATATTATAGATTTGCAATTTTTATTTTAATCAATCTATATTTTGTGACATTATCATTTAATAAAATTAATTTACATTATTGTTTTACAATATCGATATTTCTGGGAATTATATTATAAACATGCGTCAAACACTAGAAGAACGCGTGATTTCGCCAAAAAAAGATGGCTTATTACGGTTATTGCTATGCGAAAAAGAGACGGCTGATTCTCCATCCGAATTCGACTGTTTGACATTGATACATTAACCAGTATAAATTGAGCTCGCTCGGGACCAAATTTATTTAAAGAATATTAGTTATCGATGAAAACTTATTGCGTTTTTTTAGATACTTTATTTTTTGAGTTGTTTGCACACCATTTTATTGAACAAATCATTTTTAACTGTAATATTATGTTCCCAAAATGTAATTTTCGCTAACGTGCGACGACATGTGCGGGTCCACTACTTGGACGACACTGATGACGCGGCATTTGACATCGGTTTATATCTTTCTGATAGCTTATATGTGTTGGGCGCAACCGCTGCCTTGCATTAGGTATCTATTGGGAGTGATCTGTGGCGTGCATATATGATGTGAAACTGAACCGAGGAAGCTGTATAAATTAGCTGTGAAAATTCTATCTACTTATCAATTTCTCCCCCCTCGTTGTGATAAGACAAATATGGCCTATATTATATCCTTTTGTTTTTTCTTTCCGATTAATTCGATGCGAGTTAAAGACAAGCTAGTGTCCCTGAGAGACTCTCCGAGCTCCGGAGCTCGGTGTCAAATCTTTGTGTGATCCATCCATCTTTGTGTGATCAATCTATCTTTGTGTTAATCCTGGCTGACAGGAGTTGCAGTGGTGGGTGTGAGGGCAGGAAAGTCTCTAAAAAAGACAAATATGGCACTGAGTTCGTGATGCCACCTTTGGCTACGTAGCCCAAATGCACCCAAATGTTAAGCTACATCTATTATGAGGATAATGCGGCACTGCCTGTACATCACCAAATCACCATAATCACCGTAGTAGATATCTGAAATAATGTATACCACATTCACTTGTAGTATTTGAAAATACTGTAACTTTTTTATTGAATACAAGACATTATTAAAATTATATGTAATATAAATTAAATTAGAGATTTATATAAACCTAGTTTTTATTGGTTGTGTTCAACAATATAATTGTGATAATACTGAATATAACCACTATTAGGCTGTATGAATTGAAAACCTTGCGCCCGTTGCATCGCTAAAAACAAATAAATTGACAAACAAAATACAATGCACCAGGGTGGTCCATCTCTCTATGAACGGATCGAGCCTTCCAACAGTTGTCAAAATCCCCAGATTATATTATGGGCTTTTTTTTTTCATCTGTGGTTATCCCCATGAATCTGTATACCCAGTGTATTATATAATCTGTAATTAAAATATATAAAATTTTTAGTCTTCTGTTCTAATTGGTCTGTGGTCTTCTGTGTAAAAAAAATGAAAAAAATACATTGACAAATGGCGGACTAAAATCTGTTTATCAAGTTTAATTTTCAAAACTATTCTTTTGAAGTTTTGTGTTTATGTTTTGTTCTAATATCCATTACTGCGGAGATATTCACATAATTACTGGAATTGGTTCAACACAACTAATCAATATAGAAAATGTGATGTGTGATTTGACTTACTGGCCAGCCATCCATCCATAACTACACAAGTTTTATAACATTGGAAAATAACTATCTTAAAGGACATCAGGTATGTTTTTACTATGTTTTAAGTTGTATTCAATAATGCTTATCGAATATATATCCTCATTATACAGACGACAGGCAGACTGTTTTCAACAGGACATTATGAATATGTTTAGAGAAGGGCTACAATGTTAGGACACCTTTTAATAGATAATATTAATAAAATGTTATCTTAGTATATCAAGTCATCTGTATCATTAAATTAATACTGCTGAGTGGTAATTAAAGATAGAATTATGTGGTAATTATTTATATAGTGTCTTTTGACCGCCACAATGATTCGATATATGGTTTGGTTTTTAAAATAATATCCTTAAATTATTTTAATTTATTTTATTATTTATTTATTTATTAAAATACAGAGTTAGAAACAAAAAATAAATATTATTTCCACGAAATCGGGCTTCGGTTTGGCCGTGGAGTTGGTGAGTCTCATTTACACATGTACATAACATTTGCATTAGACATTAAACAAACAAAATAACCCTTATGAGGTCAGAATTTTAAACAAAAATATACAAACACTCAAACTTTATGATATAACTATAAAATAAAATGATACAGGAAATAACTCTAAACAATAATATGTAACAAAATATCACTTCCAAGAATTTAAGTAGAAAATAAAACATCATATAAAATAATATTGTATTTAAGGATATTACCATTTGTTGATTGCTTAATTGTTGTCCATATCTGCATTTGCTTTTACTTTTATTCTTAAAAATAATTGCTTATGTTTTTTCAGAGTATGTATCCGGGCTGTATTTCACTATGCAACTGAGGATTGGATTAACCGAGACTGCATAACCAGTTCTTTAATATCTAGAAGTTTGATTCTCTGAACAGATATGTATGTTTATACCATATTTCATTAATGACTTGAAATTGAATGTAGAAACAACAAAAATTATTAGTTCAACAAATAGTGGGGAAACTTTTTTTATAAATAATACATGTTCAAATAATTTTCACAACACAAGTTTTATGACATTATGATCTCACCAGCTAATAATGCTTACTGTATTGAGATATTTATAAATGTAAAGTGGAATGAAAACAAATAATTAAATAAATATCGACTAATTTGTATTTAACAGAAAGTGCACACTATATTTGTACATATAAGTAAACAGGCTCTATGAACTGAAACTTTCTTTCAGTTTAAAATTAATAAACATCAGGTTTTACTAAAATCAGACTTGTCTTATCTCATAACGGGATCTTTGCCAATATGTCTTCTATTATATCTTTATTTTCTTATACCTGGCAATATTTTTATACACTTATTATTATTTTCATAATAAAAATATGATTTCAGCAAATAGTACCAGTTCATTTGCTTTCACAAACTGAAATTATGGAGCAGCAGAGTGGGAATGCAATTCTTCAAATAAAAAAATTGTATACAAGTCTGTATAACGTAGGTATGTATATAATTCACTATTTTAACAGTAAATTGGAACTTTCGTTCATTATTGTAGTAATAATAAAGGACATTATGTGAGTAAGAATGTAGGTACTATTATACTTTCCTATGTGTGTGAGACTATTGTTTTAAAATCATTTTCAACAGATGCAATGTACCACTGTATTGATTTTATTGGCATTTTCCAAATGTTACATCAAGATTCCAAAAAGTTCTCACATCAAGAATGTAATATCCTCATTTAACTTACCAACTATTAAAGCCCAATAAGCCTAAACTCTTTTGCTTGTAGCTGAAGAGAGAAAGAGAAAAGCCTATATTTTACATTTAAGACACAAATCCTAAAAATGGTTTTATATTACATTAATTTTTCTGTACTGTACTTTTCAGATGATAAAAAGCACACAAGTACTACATAGTACAATTTGAAGGCTCATGATGTGAATTGATCCGAGAAGTAACAAGTAGAGAAAATAAGCTGTACCAGAACCTGAAAATTACGAGTTTGTCAATAGAAGAATGGTATTTAAAAAAGCAACCAAATAATTCATCCAAGATTACTAAACTTTCTTCATTTTGACTATGCACCTTGTTTGAACATAATTTTCACAAACTTATTTTTACTCCCAGTTTTCAATCTTTTAAATCTGAATAATATGATTAAAAAGTACCATAAGAAATGAAAATTTATTAACATTTTAAATCACTAAATAGTATAAAACAAAGTCGCTCTCTCTGTCCCTATGTATGCTCGAATCTTTAAAACTACCCGACGGATTTTGATGCGGTTTTTTTTAATAGATAGAGCGATTCAAGAGGAAGGTTTATATGTATAATACGTACATATTATTGTATAGAAATCTATTTGTACCCGGGCAAAGCTGGGCCAGACTGCTGGTAAGAAATAAGCCACAAAAATTCTTTCGTCTACTTCACGAAATTTTAGTTAATAATTATGCTTACCTATTATTCAAGGTGGTCTATAAAAAACGTTGTTGTAGGAGATTTTAAGTTTTTTTTTTAAATGAATACTACTACCAAATCGTTGTAATTTAAAATTGTATAAAATCAAAATGCAACATGAATATTTTGAATAAAAAAAGTTCTTACATAATATCAAAGTGAAAATACTTCTGTTTAAATATTTATTGTATGAAATGTCATATTTTTGTCGATCTTTCTCTCATAGGCTACTTTTTTGATGTTTTACTCTGCCGTGTGTGCATTGTACACACACACACACACACACACACACACACACAAACTTACAATTATTTTCTTATTTCGTAAAAAAATATGTATTTTGGTAGGATTATGATAAAAACATGTGATGAATTATGACCTTTTCTTACTACGATGGCTGATGTTAAGCTTTTTTGACCGACTTCAAAAGAGGAGGTAATCAATTCGACTGATTTTTTTTTTGTATGTTTGTTACGCGATTACGCCGGCAATTGTGAACCGATTTTGAATATTTCTTTTTTGTTGGAAAGCATGATATACAGGGTTGGTCCCATATAAAAGTGGTGAAGACCTGATGAATATCTTAGGATCTGCCGACCAGAACTCCTCAAAATTAAACGGTCCAGCATTAATTCTTTTTGCGTTAGATTAAGTATGTATAAGTATATTATTACAAAGGGTGGGTGAAAATGGGAAAAGGGTGGGGGTGGGAGGGTGAGAGGGCAGAAAATAGGTACAATTGTTAATATTCAATATCTCCGGCAGTTCTTAATCGATTTAAAAATAACTTTTTTTTCAAAGAGTATTATATGATAGGTTAAACAAAAAAAAATATTGTGAAGACCTGATGAATATCTTTGGACCTGAAGGGCAGAACTTCTCAAAATTGAACAGTACAGCAATAATTCTTTTTGCATTAGGTTCAGTATAAGTTTATTACTACAAGGGGGGGGGGGGGTGGAAAGGGGAAAATAGGAAGGGGCGTGGGAAGGGGAGGGGGATATATACAAATATTAATACTAAATATCTGCGACAATAAATAAATGATTTTAAATAACTTTTCTTCAGAACGAATTATACATAAAGTTGGTCACATAAAATATGGTGAAGACCTGATGAATAGGTACATATCTGGAGAGCAGACCTCCACAAAACTTTGCAGAAACGCAATGATTTTTTGTTCATTAGGTTAAGTATATGTGTTTTATTAAAAATAGGAAGTAAAGAAGGTGTAGAGGTGAGGGGGTAACGAATGATTACCACGCATAAGTGTACTCAATATCTCTAGCAGGTTCAGCCGATATTAGTATTTTCTTTATCATAAAAACGAAATGACAGTGTAGCTTCCTTAAAAATCATAAAATATTAATTTTCGTTTTTGAAATTATAAAGGATCACAATGGTTCATTTTTATATACATTGAATCCAGTTTTCATTATATGATTACCTTTGGCATCATTACAATGCTTATGAAAACCAAAAAGTAATAAATAAAATAATTTAATTAAAAATTAAAAGACCGACTTCAATATGCACTACAAAGTAATAAATAATGCATATTTCATTGTGCTAGTACACATTGATTAATTTTCTTATTGACGAGACTAGCCAACAAATCTTAAATACGTAATATTTTGAAGGCGGGTCGCCAATTACGAACACCACGACCTACACTTAAATTTAATTTGTGTAAAACATTCTAGCGAAAAACACGCAATTTTACACGCAATATTAATTTGTCTTAATCTATATAAACTTACGCCATTTTCCCAGAAGGGGTATGCAGAGATTCTCCTGGTATCAACCAGGACACCCACGTTACGCCTTGCGTGTTTTGTCCCTCGGTGTGGTTGGGGGCGAGAGTCTATAGTCATATCGGGTGCAAATTCCAGTCCGTGTCCTGATAACTAATAGAAAAATCGCCCGTCCTTAATATATCAGCTCTTAATCAACATTGTTGAGCATCGGACTTATCTACAATCGAGGGAAACATACAAACTTAACAACCCTTCCCTTTCTTATACTTTCCTCACTATGATTCCTATCACTGTTAAAGTAATTGTATACATATGCAAGTGACTCCAATAAGTCAATGGTGTACCCTGGTGTTGAAACCCTTGACCACTGTATCTTTGATCGTATGCAATACTACACATATGACACATATTAATTCTATTAAAATTTCAACAAATGTACACGTAGGATCAATATGTTAAATTAATTTGTTTCTAGTTTACATATGGACCTAACTGAGCGCCAACGATACATCTACAAGTAGGTAATATTCAACTGTGTTACATTACTTAAATTTGTTCTGGTTTGGCACTTGGCGACCCGCCTTCAAAATATTACGTATTTAAGATTTGTTGGCTAGTCTAGTCAATAAGAAAATCAATCAATGTGTACTAGCACAATGAAATATGTATTATTTATTACTTTGTAGTGCATATTGAAGTCGGTCTTTTAATTTTTAATTAAATTATTTTATTGTTCTTTAAAATTTGTAAGCATTTGTTGCTTTATATTTTAAACTTGCTTTTGACCGCAATATGGTCTACGTGATTAACTGTATTTACAATATGTTTTATATCTTTAAAATCGATACATTCTCCCCTAAATATACCAATTACATCCCAATTTCTTCCATCAAAATGAGATAATTCTAAAAATCCAAATTACATCACAAAATATAACGTCGGGCAAATTATGTAATTTATTACTTTCTTAACTACAAAGATTTCCTGCCTAATCTTCGCTTAAGACATATAAATTGGTCATTATTTAACTATAATATAATAAATAGATACTATTTAAACACAATAACTTGCTACCTTCAAAATTTCTAATCTCGGAACCACGCACAATTTTACTGATGAGTATTTTTTACGTGAAACCCATTTACGCTTTAAATTAAAGTTGCTTTTGCTTCTCTTCAAAATCACCTATCTAAGAAGATACAATTGTAATTTTGAAGTTCATTTTAAAAACACAAACTTTCGACATGGACATTTTTTGTATTTTCACTTCACAGACATTTCACTTTTACTTATATGTATAGGTAAATGCAGCAGGTAGTAATAAGTTAATGCTATGACGAAACACAAATAAAGAAATATAAGAAATCGATGACTTTTTCCAAACTTTAACACTTTGAGAACTGTTGGTTCTTTAATACTTTGTACGATTGCATTAAGTTGTGTAAGTTTTTCGATTGTATATAGTTGATAAACATCAAAGATGTAGTATACCGAAGATCGGCAATTGAAAATTTCGAGTGACTCAAAAACGGGGCTGTGATAGCATGTGATAAATTGTGTTCAATAAAAATAGCTTCGCACTGAAATATCAAATAATATTAAAAAAAAATCATAATTTGTCACTCGGACACTTAACAGTTTACACTACCACAGCTTACTTGCTATCGGTGTGTTGTCTTGTCGTGTATCTCGTTGTAATAAACTCATTTGCAAAAAAACGGGCACCTAAGCAATGAACCATTTCAAATGTTACTATTGGTTTGTTTGATAATTATAGGTAGTTTTACTTTCACAATTTTGTAAATTAATAAGCAAATAATCGTTTTCGTCAGTATTATCATAAAATTTTGATAAAATTTATGGGTTTTAATGCTTAAGTTCACTAGTAGTGTATGCTCGCTAGTAGTGCATATGCTCGTGAAGTAAAAGTTAACAAAGATTTTTGTTTGTTTTTCTTTAATAAAGTAAAAGCAGATAAATGTTTAGTATCGAGTGTGACCCCCTCTAGCTGAAATCACAGCTTGAATTCGTCTGGGTATGCTAGCGAGGATATCCCGGATACTTGCTTGCGGAATACGTTCCCACTCCGCGGTAATCACATTCTTCAGCTCTCTGATGGTCTGCGGAGCCGGTTGTACTGATCTCACGCGTCGTTTCAGAACGTCCCAGACATGCTCTATAGGATTGAGGTCGGGACTTCGAGCTGGCCAATCCAAACGACGAATGCCGACCTCTTGCACATACGCTTCCACATCGCCAGACCGGTGGGCGCGAGCGTTGTCGTCCATAAAAATTGAGTCTTCGCCTAAAGCGGCCAATGCGGGTTGTGCATGAGGAATTAGAACTTCCGTTATGTATCGATGTCCAGTCAGTGAGCCGTTTTCAATGAAGACTAACTCTGTACAATCCATTGAATTTATTCCTGCCCAAAACATAACAGAGCCCCCACCATAAGGTGTGATTTCTTCAAAACAAGCCTCTGCAAAGCGTTCTCCTCGTCTTCGTAGCACTCGCCGACGTCGATCTTCACCGAACAGAGATATCCTGGCTTCATCGGAGAACAATACCCTATTCCAGTCTTCTTGAGTCCATTACTCACAATTTCGAGCAAACCTAAGCCTGGCAACTCTGTGCTCACGGAGTAACTTAGGGCCGCGGGCCGGGCGATGACTGCGTATATTGGCCGCGAGAAGCCTCCTCCTGACCGTCCATAGACTACTATGCACATTTCTTACTTCTTCGAGGTTGTTCTTAAGGTCCACATACGAAGACTTGCGATTTCTCAATGCGCGACTCACAAGAAAACGATCATCCCGTGGTTGGGTACATGGTTTTCTTCCAGAACCAGGCTAAATCCTATAGAGCCTGTCTGGGACGTTCTGAAACGACGCGTGAGATCAGTACAACCGGCTCCGCAGACCATCAGAGAGCTGAAGAATGTGATTACCGTGGAGTGGGAACGTATTCCGCAAGCAAGTTTCCGGGATATCCTCGCTAGCATACCCAGACGAATTCATGCTGTGATTTCAGCTAGAGGGGGTCACACTCGATACTAAACATTTATCTGCTTTTACTTTATTAAAGAAAAAACAAACAAAAATCTTTGTTAACTTTTACTTCACGAGCATATGCACTACTAGCGAGCATACACTACTAGTGAACTTTAGCATTTAAACCCATAAATTTTATCAAAATTTTATGATAATACTGACGAAAACGATTATTTGCTTATTAATTTACAAAATTGTGAAAGTAAAACTACCTATAATTATCAAACAAATAAATAGTAACATTTGAAATGGTTCATTGCTTAGGTGCCCGTTTTTTTTTTGCAAATGAGTTTATATGAGTTAAATCATTTTATCACACATCTTTCAGATTAACTATCTTTATTAAACCACATCTATATATAAATTAATAGATTATTAAATACGATAAGTAACTGTAGTCCAGAAGATGGCCGCTATACATGTTTCTTAATATGCTAAGCTTATTGACAATAAACAGATTTCAAATTAAGTTAACAATCAGTGATTCGATAGTATTTGTTAGAAACATGAGTGAATTCATTAATTTAGCTTAATTTACAGTGGCAATATACATATTAGACTGGCGTGATATCAGAACTATGATACAGGGTACTGTAGATGATATGCCCAGTGTTAATACTCATACTAATTCTGCGAAATATATTAAAATTTTAACGAATTATAAAACACTGCCGCATCACATGCTAAAATACAAATAATTTGCGCCCCAATAGTGTATCTAAATGAAGCAATGTTATTTTATAAGCACATTTCATTAATATATAGCACTAATTTTTATCTAATTTACTAGGCCCATATGTAACACAAGAATTGCCTAGTTTTACAAAATGATTTTCTTGATATTTAGGATTTTTATCTGTAGTCCGCTTGAAGAATGTTTATTTAGTCGGAACTTACAATAAGTTTCTTTTTTTTTATTTGTTAATAGCCAGTCAACTAATCAAAAATTATTTCACAGCATAATCAGTGATGGATTTTCACTTTTAGCCCAATAAATAATTTAATACAAGCAGAAACCTGGGTTTTAATTTATTAAACTCACAAGAAAAAGAAAAATATCTACTGATGAACTAAACTAGTAAGTACTGTTTGACATTTCATACTTTCAAGTCGAAAATTCAATAAAATTGTCGTATTAAAATTGTGTGAGTTACGCCTGTACAAATTGTTTCGACTTGGAAAGTATAAAACATCAAACGGTACTTATTTGTTAAGTTACATTAACGTTGAAAATTACCCGCCTATATTATGGGAGATCCCACGCAATTTTTAAATATACATTTGAAATACCTGGAAATACCGCGTTTTCGATTTGTAAATCCCGCCAATTGTTTTTAGTTCTATGGGCTAATTTTTGGCGGCGCTAGTTGTCATAATAAACTGAAATCCTGACTTTAAAGTATGGAGATGTCGTTCTTCTAGTGGTCTATTCTTTGCAATGCACGGTCGGTTACTTATGTTTACGATTTTTATATAGAATTTTAAACTAATAAGAAAGCAATAGAAGCTTAATAAGGCATTATGAAGTAAGTATACGTATTGTTTAATTATGCTCAAAGTTCAGAAAGATCAAAAGCCGGTACAATTATTGTATTTTATCATTTCAGGTTGACTGTAGACGGTTTGCTAGTTTATTTTCCGTATGATTACATTTATCCTGAACAATATGCATATATGTTGGAGTTAAAACGAGCTCTAGATGCTAAGGTACTTATATTCATCGTTTGGTTTGAAATAATATATAAAAACAATTTGTATTTTGAGGTTATGTTTATGCTTTATTTTTATTTTCTATATAATCTTTTTAGGGTCATGGCTTGCTTGAGATGCCTTCAGGTACTGGGAAGACCATCTCTCTACTCTCACTCATAGTTGCTTATATGATTCAAAATCCACATCAAGTGAGGTATGTATGTATAAATTGTATGTTTTATCAATCTAATAATATAGTTGTTATAAATGGAGCTTAAATGTTCTTATAAAAAAGCCGTATCTTTCATATTCAGTGGTCAGTAAACTTATATTATTAAGTCTAGTTAGTCCATTTGTAACATAGGTAAATCACACAAAGCATAGTATAATTAATAATACTCCAGTAACCACTAAGTAATAGCCTAATAAGAAAATTTAAATTAATGTTATCATACAGGAAACTTATATACTGTTCCCGCACTGTACCAGAAATAGAAAAAGTATTAGAGGAGTTAAAAAATTTAATAAAGTATTATGAAAAGTCACAAGGTGAGAAGCCAAATCTTACTGGAGTGGTTCTCAGTTCTAGAAAGAACCTGTGCATTCATCCAGATGTAAGTAGATTTATTTGTATATACAATGTTGACCTTATTCCATTGATAATTATATAGTCTGCTCAATTCTCAAATCAATAAACAAGTTGAGACAGGAATGTATTATACATACATAATGTGTGTTGATATGACTAGTTTCAATGGTAGACTCAATCTGGACAAATATAAATATCCTGACCTACCAAATTAAAATCAACCTGTATCTGAATTGAAGGGCCTCCTCCACAATCAAAAATATGATTGAGAGGGGTTAAGCCATGTAGTCCAGCACACTGAAAATGCAGGCTAACAGAAAATAAGCTGGAAGTGTGCCCTGTGATTTGAACTTATGACTACTGTAAACATATTGGGGGACGCATCTAATCCATTTACCACACACTTAAAGCAAAAAAAAAACCTAGAGTAACACATATGTTTATTTATATTTTTACAAGAATTTGGTGTATTATACACCAAATTCTTGTAAAAATATTTATATGAAGTTTGTATACTAACAAAATTATTCTAGGTATCCAGGGAGAGAGAAGGAAAGCTGGTGGATGGTAAATGCCATGCTCTCACAGCCAGCTACATAAGGGATAGGCATGAAAGAGATAACTCAGTTCCTATTTGTAAGTTATATTGATTTTGTAATTTCGTTTTTTAGGTGTAGTCATTGTTAATTTAAAGCGCTCAAAAGTATATATTGAGCATTAGAACTGGAAATGTATAAGACTACATGATAAGCAATCCCGTCAAACAGCAGTTTAAATGCACTGTTGTGTTTCGGATTGAAGGACATTGTAACCAGAGTAACTACTGGACATATTGAGACTTAACATAAAATACAAAGCTGTGCTTTGCATTCCATTGCACTCACCATACTGAGACATACAATGTTAAGTGTCAATATGTCCAGTATTTATTATGCAATCTTCTTCAAACTCGAACACAAAAGTGCCTTTAAACTGCTGTTTGACGGTAGAAATAGACATTATGGTATTACCTACCCAGATAGCCTCTGATATATGAGAGATCTACCACCATTAGATCCTTACTAATATTATAAAGGTGAAAGTTTGTATGTATGTATGTATGTATGGATGTTTGTTACTCTTTCATGAAAAAACGGCTCAACAGATTTTGATGAAATTTGGTATAGTGATAGCTGACACCCTGGATTAACACATAGGCTACTTTTTATCCCGAAAAATGTAGTGTTCCCGTGGGATGAGTCAGGAAACCAAATATACATATTTTCTACTCTTTCAAATTCAAATTGTTGGCACGGGATGTCCTCTCCTACGGAAGGGAAATATAGTTAGTAGACACGCGAAATAATATGTTCTTGATGTGGATTGGACTCAAAAACTATCTGCACCCGGGCGAAGCCGGGCCCGACAGCTAGTATGTATATAAATATAATTTATTTTCGCTAGCTTCACTATTTGATATTGGCTTAGACATATTGGGTACCTACATGATGATGATGACATGATGACTACACTGCGCCTGATAATAAGCGCAAATGCCATCCAGTATCGAATGGCATTGGCTGTCCCATGTCACTCTATAAAATTATGCCGGCCCCCTAAGATGCCTCGTTACACTACAGCCGAAGGACCAAGGATTATAGGATGGAGGATTGATTAAATATCTTGCCTGGGATGATAAGGACTCCATAGCTAAATAACCCAAGATCTTTTATTTCACATTATTTTCAGGTCAATTTTATGAAGGTTTCAATCGTGAAGGCAAAGAGTCTATGTTGCCATATGGAGTGTACACAATGGACGATCTGAAGCAGTACGGAGCTGACCGCAACTGGTGTCCATATTTCCTGGCTAGGTTTGCTGTGAGTTTGATATTATCAAATGCCTTTAAAATTAAATTTATGTGTCAAATATATTGGATTTGTTGTACATAAACTCACGCCTTTTTCCTAGAAGAGATAGGCAGAGTTGCAAACAGGACACCCACATTTGGCCTTGTAGTTTCCTTCACGCGATGTGATAGGGGACGAACCTATCGCCATATCGGGCACAAATTCCGGACTCCGGGATGATAATGAATAGAAAAATCCAATACCTATTACTTTGCCCGGCCCAGAATTCGAATCTGAGATAACAATTTTTGCAATCATACTAAAGTGAATTTAGGTCCCGCTGCAGGGCACGAGCCTCTTCTACAATCATGAGTACGATTGAGAGTGGTCAGGCTATACAGTCCACAACGCCATACCAAAGTATTCATGTACAATTTGTTGACAGATAATCCACGCGGAGATAGTTGTATACTCGTACCACTACCTGCTGGACCCGAAGATAGCGGAGGTGGTGTCCAAGGAACTCAACAAGGAGGCCGTGGTCGTGTTCGACGAGGCGCACAACATAGACAACGTGTGCATAGACTCGCTCAGTGTCAAGATCACTCGAAGAACCATAGACAAGAGCACCGCCGCGCTGCAGCAACTGGAGAAGACTGTGGCTGAGTTAGTAAGCTTTAGTCTGCCTTCGAAAGGTGAAAATGGCAAAGAGCGGATTATCGTGTCAAATCGTGAGACCCTCCCCTTGCTGCCTATCAGTCCACATGATCTGTATCAGCCCATATACGTCCCACTGCAGGGCACGGGCTTCCTCTACAATCGAGAGTACGATTGAGAGTGCTTAGGTCATATAGTCCACCACGCTGGGCTAGTGTGGGTTGGCGGACTTTACATACCATAGCTTATTTTTGAAAATCGCTATGGTATGCAAGTTTCCTCACGATGTTTTCCTTCACCGTTTTAGTGCGTGGTGATTGACTATCAATGCACACATAACTCCGTAAAGTCAGAGGTGTGCCCTGGGATTCGAACCCGCGACCACCGTGAACAAGTTGGCAGTCACGTCTAGTTCGTTTACCAACAGGCCACCACGCACTTCACTTCATTATTTGACGTCTAGTAATAAAGACAATAGGTACACTATGGAGCAAAAAAATACGAAAAAAAAAACTTTATTGTACGAGGAACCTTTTCATTTTTTTTATTTTATATTTTGTTATTGGTGGTCAGGAACACGTGGTGTAAATGAAATACCATATCACACCCATGGTGTAACAATGTCACTTGTGCAAAAATTGCAAGGTTGGAAGGTATGAAGAAATAATCTTATATTTTTCAAAATATTACGTGGTGGGTGGTGATGTTTTTAGAGTGTTGTGATAGAAGCTTTTCAACTTGTTTATGTCTTCAAATCATATTTTTATACGATTTCAAAGTTTCAAATGTTTTTCCTGAAAAGTTGCATTTTTGCAAGAGTGACATTGTTGCACCGGGGGTGGCGATATGTGAATATCCCGGAGTATTTAGATGATATGATGATGATACTGTGATGTGCAGGATCCGCGAGCAGGACTCCGCTCGTCTCACGGCGGAGTACGAGCAGCTCGTGGAGGGACTGAGAGAGGCAGCTGTGGCCAGGGAGACCGACATGGTGCTCGGGAACCCCATACTGCCTGATGAAGTGCTCAACGGTATGTTGACTAAATAGTAACTACATGATCAAAAAATAAAAGAAAAATGATCCTAAACCTGGTTTACAAGGTTTTTTACATGTTATCAATTAACTTGCCTTTTTATTAATTATCAATTACTAAACGTTTTTGTTTTATCATTGCTATAAATGGCGAGACGAGTTTGCCATTCGCCTGATGGTAAGCAATACGACTGCGGACAATAGTAAAACCAAACAAAATGAATTACAAAAATATGCTTGGCATTCCACTGCGCTCACCATCCTGAGACATAAGATGTTAAGTCTCATTATGTCCAGTAGTTACTCTGGCAACAAAGTATTTCAAATTGGAACACAACAGTGCATTTACACTGCTGTTTAGCGAGAGAATTATTCTCGTATATGTGCGACCTACCACCACTAGTTTTTCAATCCAAATTCATGAATAGGTGCATTTTTTTTCTATGTAATGTAAATAATATGACGTATTATTATGTAAAATTAAATAACAATTGTAATATTATTTCAGAGGTGGTCCCCGGCAACATCAGGAACGCGGAGCACTTCTTGAGTTTTCTCCGACGCTTCATAGAGTACATCAAGACTCGGCTGAGGATACAGCACGTCGTACAAGAGTCGCCGGCAGGTATGCACATGTTCCTACATGTTCGATGTAATTGATGTGTCAGAAAATTAAGTTCGATACTCAGGCAGAACAAACGAATCACATAAAATTAAAAAAACTTAATTTACCTATTTAAATGTGCACGAAGTATAACTAGGCACGATTTTTACCACGCTTAAGAACAAAAATATAATTTTGCAAAAAAGAGTATGATGCGGTGGCAATTGGCATTAAAGAAAAACAATTACAGCAACACTATTAAAAATATCATTGTGTTCGATGAATAACTTTATACGTAGGTATTTCTATATATTTTCGTACGGCTTTTGTGTTTTTTTTTTTAATTTAAAATAAACGAATAGCCTAATAACAACAATAAATAAAAATAACAAGTGTCTAAAAATTTTCCATCATGCTATATCCGGTTGCCATATTAATATTAAATTCGATCTTAGCGCCCTCATTAAAAACAAACTCTTTTTTGCCAACCTATAAGTTCGGTAAATGTTGGTAACATGTAACGATATTATAGGTCTATTTCTTTAAGAACTTGTTAATATCTTGCAATTCCGTGTCTTTAGCTATTATTTCTTCCAACTACAACTCAATCAAATTCCCTTACTGAAAATGTTTCTTTATATATTACGTTTTTTATACAAAGATACAAAGGCGGCTTAATGCCTGTGACATGTGTGGCATTGTTTATTCTACAACAAATCACTATGGTCCCCCATGTTCCCGCAGGATTCCTGAAGGACGTGTCATCCCGAGTATGCATCGAACGGAAGCCGCTTCGTTTCTGCGCGTCCCGCCTGTCATCCCTCATGAAGACGCTGGAGATCCCCGACCCCTCGCACTTCTCATCCCTCACACTCATCACGCACCTGGCGACACTCGTGTCCACATATACAAAGGGATTCACCATCATCATAGAGCCGTTTGATGACAAGACGCCGACCGTTTCTAACCCTATACTGCATTTTTCGTGAGTATACATTGTATATAATTTATTTATTATACCTACGTACGCAAAGCTGATTTTTATACAGTCATTTTGTATTTATTTATGTATGAGTGTATGTCAAGTACATACACTCATCCTAATCAGGGGCATTTTTAAATAAAACTTTTTTCGTACCCGTAAATTTTTGATTTTTCAAATTGTTAAAAATGTGGTTTTTAAATGTATGAATGGGCCTGCATGATCAAAGTGGTGTCAATATTATTTTTTTATTGCAATGAATGGCGAGACGAGCATGCCGCCTGATGGTAAGCGATACGACCGCTCGTGAACATTAGCAAAACCAAACAACACCTTGAATTGCAAAGCAATGCTTGGCATATTGTATGCAGTATGATTTAGCATGTAGCCTTAAAAGTGATAAACACGTGGTTGTCAAATGTACGAATGCCTACCTGCTGGATCAAAGTGGTGTCCAAATCTTATAGAAGACCATAGTTACATTATCGTTGTCGTATTATATGATAATTATGTTTTTTTCTATAATATTGTAAACAATCCTTCTTAAGTAAATTAAAATAAAAAGTTTTTGGCTAGTATCTTGTTTCGGTTTTAGCCTGTGTAAATCCTGTGTACATTGTACAAATATTATTTACAGATGCATGGATTCCTCAATTGCAATGCGGCCGGTATTCACCAGGTTTCAGACTGTCATCATAACTTCAGGTAATTCAAAAACTTTCAAATGTAAATATGTAATAAACGAATGAGAAACCAGTCATATCTGACAAGTTAAAAAATGCTTCGTGCTTTCTTCTACTCATGTAAAAATATTAATTTATCCATCAATTGACAATCGATTTTGATGCTCTTTTTTATAACTTTTTTAAATAAAATACATAAACTTAGATCGAATAATAAATTATCGGAGAAATGCCTGTTATATGGATAAGAGTTAACTGTATTGCAGGCACACTCTCACCTCTGGACATGTATCCTAAAATCCTGGACTTCAACCCTGTCATCATGAGCTCGTTTACTATGACACTGGCCCGACCCTGTATACTACCTATGGTGAGTTACCCCTGGACTTTTGACTAACCCCTAAAGTATGGATAAACGGTATCTTATGTTTTTTTTTTTTTCAATTTAATTTGAAAAAATCCAATGAAATAAAGAACTGGTCAATAAAAATGTTGTTCCAGCTTTTTTTCGTTTGTATTTATGTGATTTATTGGATTTAAGATTTGTTTATTCTCAACAACTATTGACGAAATATTTCATTTCATACATTCGCACTGTAAAAATTATTAATTTTAATCATAACAAGAGAATCTTATGTGAAATTTTAATTAATTTTCGACTCCTTTATAAAGTGAATATTTTTCAGATAGTATCAAAAGGCAGTGACCAAGTGGCGATATCGTCTAAGTACGAGACGAGAGAAGACGTGGCCGTCATACGGAACTACGGGCAGTTGTTAGTAGAGGTATGACGTCATTGAAATGCACTATGAAATTATGTTTCGATATAACGACTTAACGACGATGCAGATTTTTTTTTATCCGTTATTTAAAAAACTAATATATCAATGTTGGTGGTAGGAGTAATAGAAAAAGATGCAACATACATAATTTAGATTTTACAGCGTGATATTGACATCTGGTATTTAATTTAAACCACATGCTCCTAACCATCCCAGGTAACATTGTACCAAGGTTGAACAAAAACTGCCTAATAGTTTTGTCAAAAATCGCGATTTTAGGTTTCAAGGCTGTCAATCAACCCCTGTAGATATCGAGTCTCTTACAGCTCAGATAAGTTTCCGAATCGAACTGAAGTTCAGCTAAGCGGTAAAAAAAACTCGTATCTATATGGGATGCCGTAAAAATAGTAAGAACTAAAATCACAATTTTTGACAAAAAACTTCTCATATTTTTTTCAAATTATGTAAAATGTCACCTGGGGTGATGAGAAAAATGTGGGTTAAAATAAGTACAATGTGTCAATATCACCCTGTATAAGTACTTGCACGTCCACTGTCAATGTCAAATTTTTAAAATATACCCTATTTCTATTTACATTAGGCTGACAAATTGAATTTGACAAACGTCAACTGTCAAAATCGGCGGTCGGGACGTGGAAGTACATAAATAACTTGTGAAATGTTATTATCGGCTTCACTTGCTATTGCTATTTATTCCAACAGTCCATCACCAGTAATTTTCCTCGACAACAATAATAAAATATTGTTGTGTTTCAGATCGCGGCGTGCGTGCCGGACGGCGTGGTGTGTTTCTTCACTTCCTACTTATACTTGGAGAGCGTCGTCGGAGCCTGGTATGATCAAGGTTAGCTCTAATCACATGCGTACATAGAATGGACTCAAAAATGGCCGCCATTTTGAACTTTATATTAATGCGATGTATGTTTAAATAAGTGGCTGGATGCAGGCCGTTTCCAACAGGTAGATGTGGAGATCCTTGAGGGAGGCCTATGTTCAGCAGTGGACTTCGTGTGGCTGAAATGATGATGATGATTTTTAAATAATTATTATATATTATTGCAATATAATAATATAAATTTGTGTTGACATTTTAAAATACAGGTTACCATTTTGAAGTTACATTAGGTTAATTTGCATTGTATTTGTATATTTTTTCTTCATACTGTCATATCGTCCATGAAAACCTTAATTTTGTTCGTAGGAGTGGTGGCGAATCTACAGAGGCACAAATTATTGTTCATCGAGACACAAGACTCGGCGGAGACTAGTTTCGCGTTAATTAATTACATTAAGGTAAGTGGATACATTGTTTTAAAAAAAATATTTCACAGGGGTTAATTAGAAACAGGATTTTGTCGATGTACTGAAGTCGCTCAAAATACCATTAATTTGGTAATGTAGAGGAAGAAAAGATAGCCGTTTACAATGGACGATGCTTGATTCCGAGAAAAAAGAGTCTATTGTGAATGAGATATAATTTATTATATGGTTGTCTGTAAAACACCTTTAATGACATTTTTAAAAGTGTTGTCATAATTGTTTTTTTTTTATGTATATTGTCATTGCATTATACTTTTTTTGCCTAGTTACTTATACAAAGTGTCGGTGTTATAAATGCTTTAAATTGCAACATCATTAAATAACGTCAATTAAAACAAATTAAAATGATTAGATTTTATATCACAATAAAATTAAAAAAATGTTATTTTCAAAGAAAGTAAATAATAAAATAATTTAGTTAAAATACAACATGCCTTATATGTTTACCTACTTGCCCTCAGTTGACCCAGACATAAGAGCGGCAACGACGCATTTTTCGTCACCACGTAACGAATGGTATCATTTGATTTGGCGCGGTTATTCCTTTGTAGTAAGGCTCGACCGAGATCTCGGTCTCGGTCTCGGTCTCGGCATTCTCGGCTACAAATCCAACCGAGAAATTTGTCTCGGTTCTCGGCTAGTTAAAGCCGAGATTCTCGGTCATGATCGAGATTGTAACTTTGTTCGAAACGGCATTCAAATTTTACCGCGCGTGGCCACGAGCCGCAGCCCGAAGTCGATTGGTGTAAGTGCGTGGGGGAGCTGAATTGTGATTGGTTAAACTCCCGGCTAGCGAGTTCGAGCAGTAGGTATTTGTAATTGTTTATGTTGACAATAGTAATGATTGGAAGTTTGTTTAAACCCAGTAAATTAAAATAAGTTCTTATAAGTTTGTGTTGGTGCTAGCTGTAATTACTTGTAAATTTATTAATTACACTGGTTTTGGAAAAGCAAAATCGGCCTACTAGCGTAGCAAGTGAACAACTGTTCAGCAAAGCTGGACAATTGTATGATGAGAGGCGACACTCTTTGAAGGGTGAAAATGCCGAAAAATTGATTTTTTATGTTATAATATAATATTATTTAACTTTGATTATTAAAACAGTTAATTTCATTAAACAATTGGTTGTGTATTAAAAAGTTTACAGTATTAAATTATTTTTTTTTCACTCATTGTCTATTCTCGGTCTCGGTTCTCGGTCTCGGCCGAGATATTATTTTAGTCTCGGTCTCGTTCTCGGTCTCGGCCGAGAACGAAAATCCCATCTCGGTCGAGCCTTACTTTGTAGTTTTTAGGCATAATTTTATTCGTTTAATAACAAATGTAATAAAACATTCTCAATTAAGTCCCCTTTTACACAAATAAAGTAGGTCAAAATTGCTTCGTCGGGTGATCAAAATAGCACATCGCGTAAAGTATTACTGCCACTAAACAGACCTTCAAACAAACCATATCGGTGTATTCCACAGCTGTAAATCGCGACATCATGAACATGAATAAAATGCTATTGTAATTCGTAATGTATTGTGAGCAACGCACGCGCATTCGCAGAGAACAAGCACGGCGCACTGACTAGGCGACGCGACGATTGGTGCGGGTACTAGCAATGTGCAATTCGTTCAATTTTTAAGACCCGGATCAATACTGATCCAACTATGAAATGAACCGGTTCAAATGACTCGATCAATCGAACGATTGGTTCCGTTTAAGTCATTGATATAAATGAATAGGCCCTTAGTAGAAGTATAGGTAGGTAAACACGTTTTAAAGTTCATATTACCTATTATTTTACACAAAAATATCACTTTTACAACTGAAACACGTGAAAAACAATTTTACAACAACGTAATAGGCAAAATATTAGGACAATGGGATACTAATTACGAAAAACGAACAAAAAGGAGTTATTACTTGATGACAATATTTTCAAACGCAATTCGCAAGTAATCATAAATCAAGACGTAACTAACTCACTCAAAAAGACAAAACTATAAAATTGTAACGCAAAATAAACTTTAAAGCCTACCACTCAAAGCATATATTAACCTTGTCATTTACATTCGAACTATTTAGTGTCTGTATTCGTCTCTAAAACCGATGATATCCGAACGCTTGATTCGGCTCGACTCGGGTCGGGTCGCACTTCACAGGCCGTTAACGGCTCGCGAACCGTTGTTCACGGGTTTTGGTTCTCGGCTCTCGGCTCGCGGTTTTCGGTTCTCGGTTCTCGGTTCGTTTGAACCAACGCGATTCTCCTATCGCGATCGATCGAATGAACGAGTTTTATTTTACATAAAGATCGAATCGATCGCGTGGTTCTTGCGAGCTGGTTTATTTGACCCGTTCAATCGCGAACGACCCATATCTAGCGGGTACTCCCGAGTCGCCGTCGCCCGCGCCCCTGACCCGCGCAGTGTTGCTTGGTTAGATTTAAAAAAATACGGGAAAAGTTTCGTAAAAAATAGTAGATGGATGTAAACCACAGTGGATTATTATACTGTTCATTACAGGGATATTTACAGTAAGCGATAATACACATACATTATTAAAAATTACAAGTATTCTGTAAAAAAAAAGACTGTTAATCGCTGTATGTGTCACTATTCTATTTGTTCATAAAGTACTGGAGATATAATAAATAAATATTAAATACTCGCATCAGTTAAATACATAGTCATGACCCGACATTAAGATCGAGTTTATGGTTAGGTTGAAAATTTAAGGATGTCTCCGTGAAATAAAAATTCTATAAAATTATTTTATAGTGCTAATTTGGTTTTTGTGTTTGTAAGTTACAGAAATAGGTTTATTATTTATCTTATTAATCATATTGCAGTACGTTTTATACTTACTGAATACTATGTTTTGTTACTTGACAGTAAATGTAACAAATAGTTTTAATATAATTACGCCACACCTTGCAACACTGCCCAGTAGTCACGTGTAATCCCAGATTTCGAACTGACAACGTCGCGTCGCGTCGCTGAGCTATTATGAGTTTTAATATCATGAATATGGGGTCTGAATTCAATTATTGATTTTATTTCTATGCAACTAATAATAAAACCTTGTATTCTTTTGCGCTTGACTTTGTGTCAATGACCTAGCCAATTTGCTACAGCAGGTGGTTAAATATGAAAAACTAAAAACCTATTCTGTGGCTAAACGAGTGATGATAAATTAATAATATTTGGTGTACGGGCTGCTGATGCGATACCCTGTATGTGGTCCAAAAAAAAAGCACTTATGTCATCGACATTTTTTATAATAGTTGAGCTGCAAGGTGAGTTTGTATTTGTGTGTGTAGGCGTGTGAGAGCGGTCGCGGCGCGGTGCTGCTGTCGGTGGCGCGCGGCAAGGTGTCGGAGGGCGTGGACTTCGAGCACCACCTCGGCCGCGCCGTGCTCATGTTCGGCATCCCATACGTGTTCACGCAGTCGCGCATACTCAAGGCGCGGCTAGACTACCTCAGGGACCAGTTCCAGGTGCGTACACACACATACACACGCACACGTACGTGTATGCACACACACGTGTACGCACAGACACATACGTTAAACACGCACATATACTTATACGTACACGCACGCAACTTCATGTTGTGGAAGTTCACGTGTACGCACGCACCGAACATACACACACGCAAATTCATATGAGTTCATTTTTTAAATTTTATTTTATTAAATAAACAGTAAGTACAAAGTATAAAAACAAAAGAAAGAGAAATAATATAGGTAAACTTAAACCAATAAAATTTCTAATATCTATATTATAACTGAGTTACTTGACAGCAGCATATTATACAAAAATTACATTATTGTATAACAAAAACTTAATTTAAAACCTTAAACAAGTTAAAAGAAAAAAAGTGAAATAAAAAAATCATGAGCTATAGAACCATTTTATTACAGCTTACTTTAACGACTCTACATTTTTTTTAAAGTATATTGTCTATTTTCATACGAAAAATAGGTACATGAGTAAAACGCGAGTAAAAGTTGTCGAAGTTTAGTGTTAACATTCTGGATTGTTCCTTACAGATCCGCGAGAACGACTTCCTGACGTTCGACGCGATGCGCCACGCCGCGCAGTGCGTCGGCAGGGCGCTGCGGTAACTATACTCAAATAACTTACTAGCATAGTAGTCAACTATAACAATCAAGAACGATAAGAAAAAAAACAAGAGAGATATAATGACAGGGGAAATTTACTTAAGAAAAGTGTGAGAGCCACTTCTACCTTTATCTCTTTTTCATATACGTGACTATACTTAAGTATATTGCGTACATTGTGTACACTATTGCTACCATTTATTTACGATAGATATTTACACATATATATACTTAATTATCACGCCTTTATCCCTAAGGGGTATGCAGAGACTATAGACTGTGATGTTTGGATAATTAGAGTGTAATACAGGTAGCGCAATGACACGTCCGACTCAGTTGTAAATCGTTTATTCACTAACTTACGATACACTTACACATATAGACATGTACACCACCACATCCCGGGGGTGGTAAGAAAAAAAAAAAAAGGAAATATAACATTTTTTTTTTTTTACTTATTATGTAACTTACAATCTAATAATAAAAAAAGATACACAATGGGTAAGACCATATTGAATCAACTTTTTTTTTTTTTATAGTTCATATCTCAATTTAATTCAAGAATATTATACATACTTAATCACTAGAAACTTATAGAGAATGATAATTTTAGGTAACATATCTTTTTGTTCTATTTTTATGAATAGTGTCGATCTTATCACCTTTAAGTATGGTAACATTAGGTTCATTTTCGCTTATGACTTCATAAGGTCCTTCATACAATTTTTCCAACTTTTTTCCTGTTACATTTTTTACCAAAATTAAATCTCCTTTTTTATAATTAACTGTATTACATTTTTTATCATAGACAATTTTTCTTTTCATTTTTCCTAAAATTAAATTATTTCTAACTTCTTTATTTGCTAACTGTAGCCTATACTTAAGTTCTAAAACATAGTTATCTGCATTATAAAGTGGATCTATTACATCATTAGTCAGGTTAGTAGGCAAGTTGCATGACTTGCCAAAAACTAATTCATAAGGAGAGTATTTCGTTTCCGTATGGACAGTGGTATTGTAAGAAAAACACCAGAATTGCAACCTTTGACTCCATGTTTCAGGATATCCGTCACATTGAGTTCTTAAAAATGCAGCTAAATGTTTATGACTGTTTTCTAACGCGCCTATTGTTTGATGATGGTATGCTGTTGAATTTACTTTTTCTATTTGTAGTAACTTACATACCTCTGTCATAGTTTCTGACATAAATTCTGTACCTCGATCGGAGACGATAGTTGTAGGCAAACCATACCTGAGGACAAAGTTATTCACAAAAGATTTTGCTACACTTACCGTATCTTTTCGCTGTAACGGGTATGCTTCGACGTATTTACTTAGTTCGCACTGTAGACTTAAAATATAAACATTACCATCTAAATCCTTATCTAAGGGCCCAACTAAATCTAAATATAACTTTTCGAATGCACTCGTGGCAGTCGAAGTTATTGTCATCGGTTCAACGATATTCCTTGAATACTTGTTTGTCTGGCATTTCTGACACTTAGCAACATAATTACGTACGTCATTCTCCATTCCTGGCCAAAAGTACTTGGCTTTGATATTATTTATCATGCGGCGGACACCTGCGTGTCCGCTCGTAGGCAATAAATGATAGTCGTGTAGGATGAATGTCTTTTCATCATTTCCTAGGACTCTTTTAATATCTTTAAGAATATGTATCCGTGGTCCGGACCACTTTTTTCTATTCTTTATTTCGTTTATTAACTCTTTTATAAACTCAATATTACCTTTATCTTTTACTATGCATAGCTCTTCGATATTAATCTCTTTACAACAATTGCTCAATAAATTCGCAAATTCGGCTCGCGTAAAATGCGACATATAATTGAGATTGATAAATAAAGTAGATTCTTGTTCAACATAAGATAAACATTCTTTTTCATAAATTATATTTTTCCTAGCTAGATCCTTTCCTTTTATAAATTTTAATTCTACGGCTCCGCTTGGTTTTCTTAATATCTGTGCGACCCTTGGTTGGCCAAACCTTGGTTCTACACATTTATTAAGAGAACTACACGGTGGTTCTTTGGATAGTGAATCAACCTTTGCGCGTTGCGCTCTAGTCATTACCATAGCTGTCATCTTTTCGTTCATTGATTTTAATTCATCCGAACTTATGGTCATTCTACTCAAAGCATCGGCTACTGCATTATCAACACCTTTTATATATTTAATATTGAAATTGTACTCCTCTAACAACAATCGAAATTTTAAAAGTCGGGTTGACGGGTCTTTCATGCCAAAAAGATATATTAGAGGCTTATGATCCGTCATAATTGTGAACTTTCTGCCAAACAGATATGGTCTAAAATATTTTATACTCCACACAATTGCTAACAGTTCTTTTTGTATTATGGGATAGTTTAACTCGGCTTTATTTAAAGGTCTGCTGGCATATGCTACGGGCTTTAGATTACTATTGCATAAAACAGAACCTATTGCTATTCCAGATGCGTCTGTTTGAAGTATAAATTCGTTTTTATCAGAAAAATCTGGGTATTCTAAAATAGGTGGGGTAATTAATTTATCTTTTAGATTTTCAAAACTGTTTTGACATTCACGCGTCCATATAAAGTTTTCGTTTTTTCTGCATAATTTATTCAGTGGAATTGTAATTTCTGCGAATGCGGGAATGAATTTTCTATAGTAATTACAAAATGCTACAAATCGTCTCACCTCATCTGAATTTGTGGGCACTGGGTAATTTTTTAACATGATAATCTTTTCGGGATCTGGTAATACACCTTTAGCTGATACCACATGACCTAAATAAAGAAGTTGCGTTTTCATAAAATCGCATTTTGCTGGATTAAGCTTAAGGTTTACTTTTCTTAATCTTTCGAAAACATCCATAAGATTTTTGTTATGTATTTCTGTTGACCTTCCGAACACTATTAGATCATCACAGTAAACAAAACATTTTTCAAACGTAAGACCGGACATAGCTATAGACATTACTCTTGAAAATGCGCTAGGTGATATTTTAAGTCCCATAGGGAGACGTTTCATGCGATATTGACCAGCACTTGAAGAAAAACTAGTAATATCTCTAGTTTCGGGTTTTAAATTCACTTGATAAAACCCTTGTTGAAGATCTAAGTGGCTAAAACAAATACTTCCTGTAAGAGAATCTAATATTTCTACTATATTAGGCAGTGGGAATTTATCATCTTGAATTGATTCGTTAACTTTTCTGTAATCTATGACCAGTCGCCATTTTTTATCTCCGTCAGATTTTTTAGGAACTAAAAGTATTGGACTATTCCATTCACTAATAGCGGGTTCTATAATATCATCTTTAAGCATTTTCTCAATTTGTCTATTAACCTCCGGTTTGGAAGACTGTGGCAAACGATAAGGTTTGACATACACTGGCTTTGTATTAGGTTTCACTGTTATGGACTGTTCTACAACGTTTGCAGTTCCTAGTCTGTCACCTTCTAAGAAAAATATATCTGCATATTTTGCACATATAATTTCAATTTGTTTTCTGTCAATAGAATTTAAATGTGATAACTTTAATTTTGACAATAATGATTTTACACGTTCTACTCCATTTTGCGTTTTATTAAAAGAACAAATGTTATAATTATCCAAATAATCTAAATCGAAATTTTTAATCAAATTAGTTTTATCAATTTTTATAGACTTTTCACTTGTATTTAAAATTTTAACAGGAATTTTACCCCTTTTTGGCTGCACAATACTACTTGCCAAAAAAATATTCTTACCTAATTGCTTTGTATATACTACGCATTCTTTGTAAATGTTTTTATTTATATTTATATAGTGTATAGATTCGCTTCTACCTGGAATAATTAAATAATTTTCTAAACTTGTATTTTCGTGCCGCTTCTGTATTTCGATACTACACTCTACATTATTTAATTGCAAAGTAAGTCTGTCAGTAGGTAGATCAATGTTTGCATTATAATTTCTCAGAAAGTCTAACCCGATGATGCCATCGGTATCGCACGGTACGGTGTCAAATAGATATAACTTGTGACGGAATTCTACACCGTCCTCCGATTGCAATGGAATGTATGCGAAGCTATTTGTTTGTACTTTTCCAACTATGCCTTTTATAACTGTTTTATCATTATAAATATTACTATAATTTTTAACTATAGCAGACCTAATTATAGATAAAGATGCACCAGTGTCAACTAAAAATTTTAAAGGTTTGTTTCGAAAATACAAATAAATATAATCAAGACTTTCACATGTCATTATGTAACTAGGATGTCCGAAAAAACTCACCTAGATTAACTTCTATTTCTTCTTTAGGCTCTGTCACTAAATACATGTTGTTCCGCCGACCTCTCCTATAATTCATATTACTTCTAGAGGAACCCCTATTGAATGACCTTGAATATGTACGCTGTTGATTGTACCTACCTTGGTTATTGCCACGTTGTGCCTGTTCTGGGCCTATTTGATGTTGAAATCTTGAAATCCTGTTACCTCGGTTATATGTGGGATTTCCACGGTAATATGCTTGATGACCTTGTCTATATTTAAAGTACTTACCTCGACGTGAGTACGCGAACACTGCACCCTCGCTTGACGAATCGGGACGAGCTGACTCCTCATCTTCTGCAGCACGTACTGCATCTTTAAGTTCGCCATAATTGCGCGCCGCTATAATAGTGCTTAGACGACGATTTCTCAATCCATCTGAAAATCTTTGAATTGCTAATTTTTCATTAATAGGGCCTAATATAGCGGTTGCATTTTGGTCATTTCCTGCCTGCGCTATAGTGAGATTTGTGAAAAGCTCTTCTAATTTACCACCATATTCCGAAATACTCAAGTTATTTTGTGACAAGTTATTCATTTGTGTTAACAAAGAATTTGCCGATTTCCTTGTCAAAAGACGATTCTTGATATCATCGATCAAGTCAGATACAGTCAAATAATTATTTTTTAATTTAAGCTTAGCCGACTTTGATAAACGCGTCTTTATAACAAATGAAATCAGTAATTTCTTATTTTCTTCACTCATACAACTATCATAAATTTCTATACCCTCTATAATTCTCTCTGTTGTTTCTTCTTTTCCATCCATAAACGGAATTAAGTTACAAGCCGTTTTAAAATTAAATTTTTCCATTTTATATGTTGTATTTTTTATTTCAGTTTTAGCTTTATCTATTTCCGTTTTATATTTAATTATTTTGATATATGTACTCTCAATTCCGTTTATTAATGGTGCTACTTCTAAGGTAGACAAACATAGTGTTTTGGTTTCTATTAGTATTTGATACTCATTATATAAATCTATTGCAGCCAGAATTTTATTTTTACCAATGTTTTCACTTCTTCTTTTAGGACCTAATTTTCTAATGTTCTCAAATAAGTATTTTAACTCTTCATAAATTGCTATGAGTCTTTCCATTAATTGTTCTAATTATTTGTCGGAATTTGATTATTTTTGGGTTATTAGAGCACTTTCACTTTCACTTGCACCTGCACTTTCACATTCACTTATTCTTCATTTTCGGCGTCTGCATTCCTTTTCCTGCTAAACGAGGACCGGATGCGCTGTAGGGCGTGGCGATGAATTTCTTTCCGCGTCATGTTTTTTTGGCATTTTACATATTGCTTCCAAACGAAAAACACGACTATTATGGAGATAATTACAATGGTTGCAATAACCATAATATGTATCGAGTCCATACGCAGTGCGATATTTTTGATTACGGCGTCATTTCCTGCGGCAGCGTTTTGCAGGATTTCTTCCTTTTCTATCGTAGCTCGACACATTTTGCTTTTTGCTCCTCTTTCAACGATTATTCTAGACGTCTTTTATATTCCTTGTATAATAATGTCGAACTTGCACACTTCACTCAAGCGCATGGCTGTTCCGCGCGCCGCCATGCCATGGCAGGGTCGCCATGTGATGTTTGGATAATTAGAGTGTAATACAGGTAGCGCAATGACACGTCCGACTCAGTTGTAAATCGTTTATTCACTAACTTACGATACACTTACACATATAGACATGTACACCACCACAAGACCGTCTCACGTCTCTCGTCGTCACCGGTTATATGGTGTATGTTCAGTGAGGTCGATCACCGACTTTTCTATCCACACTCGCATTGTATATTTGTTTTATTTGTTGTTTGTATGTGTATGATAGATATTTATGATCACTTATATTTAAATTGAACATTGTTTCCAGCGGCAAGACAGACTACGGCATAATGATATTTGCGGACAAGCGCTTCAGTCGCGCGGACAAGCGCAGCAAGCTGCCGCGCTGGATCCAGGAACATCTCAAGGACTCCTTCTGTAACCTCAGCACGGAGGAGGCAGTGCAGGTACACGCATGCATTTAGCATATTTTTATGCCGGCATTATAGTATTAGCGTATTCGCATACGTAATACGCTCTAGCTCAAGTAATGTCGCAAAATAATGACAAATATGTTAGTAAATTATTAAAATAATGATGATAAAACCCCCATACTCTTTTATGTTACACGTAATCAGATTTTTATAAATATGTAGTTTTAGGTAGTAATTACCCTATTTTAATACGACTTGATTCAATATTTCGGAAGTTGTAGTTTTACTAATCTGGTGGGCTCTTCTAGACGCACTCAATATGATGCAACATATCTCCCTCTAAAAACTAATTGGGCTCCTCTACTATTATACCTAGACCATAATTATTAAGTAGATCAAATACCAACATGACAATCCTTTATTTATTTATTTATTAAGACCAACAGCTACTAATCAAGATTAAACAAATGAGAAAAACGCAAATAAGCCAATTAAAGGTCCTCACTATTATTACAGCCGTATATGATAAAATACAAGTGATAAATAAAAATAAAAATACATAAATAACACCCAATGGTCACATACATACATAGTCCTGAGCCCACAATAAGATCGATCTTGTGTCGTGGGTATCAGGAACTACGAGAAACTTTTCGGTCTCATAAACACCCAGACCCGAAATAAATATTTGTGGACCGCACAAACATTTCTCTCGGTGCGGGAATCGAACCCGCGGGCACTCGTTTCACAGGCGGCATTGAACCGACTGCGCCACCGAAGCTGTGAGTGAAGTTTTAATTAACATCAAATTGTAATTGATACAGATTTGCAAGCGATGGCTCCGGCAAATGGCGCAACCGTTCACTCGCGAGGACCAACTCGGAGTGTCCCTACTCACCCTCGCGCAGCTGCAGTCGCAGGAACAACAGGACAAGATAGAGAAACAGGTCATACAGAAGTAATAGTATGTGCTCTTGTAAATAATAAATTAAGTTTTACACTCTTTTGTTGTTTTATTTGTTTGAATTGACTACTGTATTAGTTAAGGCCAGTTCAAATCGAGCAGAAAATGGTCGTACAAAATTACGTGAAAATTAAAAAGTGACACCAAAACCAGTTAGAGAAAGTACTAGGACAACAGAGAACGGAAGGAAGTTTCGTTAAACCTATGTAATCAATATGCGAAATATTTCTCAGAGCACAAAAAGTACTAGGGCGACAGAGAACGGAAGGAAGTTTCGTTAAACCTATGTAATCGATATGCGAAATATTTCTCAGAGCACAAAAAGTACTAGGACAACAGAGAACGGAAGGAAGTTTTGTTAAACCTATGTAATCAATATGCGAAATATTTCTCAGAGCACAAAAAGTACTAGGGCGACAGAGAAAGGAAGGAGGTTTCATTAAACCTATGTCATCAATATGCGAAATATTTCACAGAGAATAAAAAGTACTAGAGCAACAGAGAATTGAAGAGGTAACAATAGTCAGAATATCTATCTACCCACAGTGCAATTAATATCCATAATTATATATCTACCCGCAGTTATATACCCCCACTAAAAATATTATTTCATAAAATCATTGATATCAAAGAGCCAATTCCGACCAATCTTTCGAGAAGTGATTGCACCAAAATATAAAAACAATAAACCTTTTAATAATCATCCTAATACTCCTGATACTTTACATTTATTTCATTCTCTCGTATTTCTGCCACGAAAATTAATTACATTTACAACTGAGTTTGGACTGGGCCCTAGAATAAAAAAATATCGGTCATATGCATATAAATGTGGAATAAAATAAATAAAACTCATATCACTAAAATTATTTATTTACACAACAAAACAACTGTGACACGTTTACTGTTCAGTATAAATTCATTGGACATCGCCGATCACTGGCGTCGCACCAGTCGACTAAACTATACCTCGACGACATGACATCAACGTCTCCAAACGCTTCTCAGTATACCACAAACATAATTATTATTAAAATAAAGTTCCTTGACAATTACAACTGAATGACTGCTCTTGGAGACAGTAGCCTATATAATTTAAGAGTAGTTTGAATTTCTCTTACAATATTCTCAACATATTTTGTCCTTCAAATGTGTTTTCACCAAATACGATCGGTGTCATTTTCGCTCTATCAATACTTCCAACACAATAGGTATTAAATAAAACATTCAGTCGATACAAAATAATTCACACTGTAAGTGGCATCTCTTACACTTGGCCCTATAGCAAATGAAGAATAATTAATGTCATATCATCAAGTATTCTTAAAACAATCGCATTTTGTACTAGTTAAAAGGCGATATTAACGATATATTAAAAGCTATCTACATTAAGTTTCACAAAAATAATAGCTATAAGTATAAGTTACGCCTATACATTCAGTATGAGAATACTGAAAACATCAAAACTATAGCCGTGTCTCACGGTTTTTTTTTTCACTAAACCACATCAATACATGCTAAAAAGTTAACAAACATCTAACCACAACTGAATCATCTCTATTGTTCCAATGCTTTTGACAGATCAAAAGAAAAGCTTTATTTTTTGGTTACATTTTATTGTTTTATACTTTGAAACGGAATATTACACACACCATGGTTTAACTAAACATTTTTCTGAAATAACTTGCAAGATGTATGAACAATATTTTTACTTTAGGAAAATATTGTTTATTTTGGGAAGCAAAAACAGAAAACATCCACACTTTTCATTAGTGCGTGAACAAATATGAGCAAAATAATGCTTCCCAAACAGGAGAAAAGTGTCTTAATTTGTTTTGTACATGTAATATGGTTTAGTGTATTATTTAGGAACACAGGAGACGGCTTAACGCAACCACAAAAATGACAAAGCAAAATAGGAGAAAGCAAACCTTTAAATACACTAAAACTAAAATACTAAGACTTCTCGATACATTCCTTAAATAACAAACTCAATAACAATAAAATGCTTATAGTTTACACCTGCACACAGTTATAATATGCTCGTCTTTTACAATGCATACAAATTTCACTATGTCGATACCAATAAGAGTAACTGCTAGGCAGGAAAAAAACATTTAATTCAGATTCTAATCGACATCAAACCACTTTCCAAATTCATTACACATTTTCTGAATCTTTTCAATTTAATTCGATTAAATGTCACCCCATCCGAACATTTGGAATACCTATATGATAGATACTAAAAACCTTAGAGTATTTATATATAGAGGGAGCGCTGTTATACATTGGCGTTTTGAAAAACGTAGATATTTTCTTGTTCGTAATGTTGGTAGCGCTCCTATATTAGTAAAAATTTAATTAATTATTTAGCAATAAATTGCTATAAATTCCTATGGTAGCCGAAATTTTATTTAGCTATTATCCTTTTAAAACGACTTTGAGTGGAATTAAATAGACCTAAACTACTTATTTTTATTTTTTTTTCAAATAATTTATGTATGTTGCACAACCTGTTCAAATATTAGCCAATAGGAGGGCAGAAAAAGGTGGCCCGGCACCACCATTTTTATCTACGTTTTTGAAGTACCAGCGCTCCCTCTATATATATACTCTAAGATAAAAACATACCTTTCCGATACGCCATCATACTCAAATTTCACTATACAATTGGCTAAAGATTTGCTTAAGTTAAAATCGAGTATTAAACCAGCGAATTATTGCGTATTCGTACGATTTTTTATTCCAATTACATACACGTTCAAATTTAAAATGTTTTCTATACAGGATTTGTTTTACAATACATTAATGAATAGTAATATTTTGGCGGAAAGTTCTAAATTTAAAAAATCTTTAAGATGGCAGCTATAAAATACTTCAAGGCATAGGCAACAGTTCAGTACAGCCTCACTAAAAGCAAAATAACAAAATTCCTTATATGTATTTAAACTCTATTCATGACGTACAAACATTTAAAAAATGTGTCTTGTATTTCAAACATGTAGAAATATAAATTAGTGATATTAAAAGCAACTCATTGCTCAAACTGTTGAGTTCTATACCACATTAATAATTATATAAATCGGTGATCTTAAATAGCAGTGTTTAACATTAAGTACATGAATTATATTGATCCCTAATTGGAAGTATAATGAGACTAACAGGTCTATAAATCGTTCTTAAAACTACATTATGGAACACAGATATTCTGTGTAAGAATACAAACATTATATTTCCCTCGTATTAGTTTATTAAATTATGAACATTTTATTGATAGATTTTAACATTGTCCCTGAGCCAATATTTAATCATGCTATTTAAAGTTAAAAGAACAAAAAACAAATAAACATGCGCCCTTTAAGGAGCTTTTTTCTTGTGCCACAGATAATTAAAAATGAAACGTAAAAACCTTAAAACAAAAGTCTACTTATGGGTATTAAAAACATTGTTTTAATACAGAGTGTCAAATATAGTTATTTTATTGGAAATATCCAATTTAATATTTTATTTGACAATCTTCAAACCTTTTTAAAACAAGTGGTCAATTATTTTGTTGTTTTTTAAACATTTTGTTATTTCAAATTTCATAGCGTCTGTTAAAATCTCGTCACTGACTGAATAAGATCGTTTAAATAAGCTAAAGTAAAGTACTACACCGGTAACCATGTGTAAGATCTTGTCCAAACAGAGCGAATTTGTTGCAATTGACTCGCCTGAAAGATAGGGTTTGAGAAAATACTGGGCGCAAATGAATGACTTTCAAAAACATCGCCCGATTTTTAATATTATTTTTATTACTCGCACATATTTCGCCCTTCTTGCACGAGGTCATATACAACAAAACGTGCGTACTGTTCGCAAATATTCCTCTTTGTTTGAACAAAATCTTACATAACGAAAATTTTTAAGACCGTAAAAAAAAACAATTTCCGATAGCTTGCCACCATTCGAATGCGTAATATTGTCTGCTCTAAAAAGTATATCCTCACACAAATCCAGACGTAATATAATATTTTAATATTGCCTGGATACGTACTTTTATTATTCCACAAATTTAACTCACTAGAATAATACCACTCCTACTCGACTCAATCACAGATAAAAATATTTAAAATCGGTTTTTATACACCATGGTATTTTAAATTTGATTGTTTATACGAATTACCAAGACATCTATCTAGTTTTTACACATAAGTACATATTTTTCGAGTGTAAAATTTTCTTGTTGTGCCATCAGAAATCGGCAACCTACATTCCATTTGAAATTAATATTTCATGGTATTCATGCCTCTTTTATCTGCCCTTATAAACGAAAAAAAAGCAAACACGTTCATTTTGTCACTTTGTGACCCTTCATTTTTAAAAGGTTGGCCACCACTGAATTACAATTATACAACGAACTGTCTAGGTACATATCTAATATCGTGTTATACAAAATATACTATACGTTGTAATTAAAGCAGATTGTTAGTAATACTTAGCAATATTTTGCACTTCGATAAAATGTTTGCGACCACTGGCAAACATTGCAAGGCATTTTTCTCATCCTTGTGTGCATTACACCCAAAATTTATTTATTAACATCAATATGTGGCATCTTATTTCGATGTTATTTTGCACCAGCGTATTTTCAAACGATTCTCGCCTCTCTGCACTTTGTCAAAAGAGCTAATATTCTTTACAGCTCCAACTGCAATACTTACAAGCAACGCAACGACGCATACGAACCTAACAGCGATACAAAAATATGACGCCACTGCAAATGTTTCACTACTGCTAATATATACTTCTTAATTATCTAATATTTGCACTTAATGTAATTATAATTCTTGTGTGTAGGGCACATTTAAACTGTGTTAATTTAATTTGTAATACTTGATACAATATTTAATCTGTGGTGATTTAAATGGTGTGTATTCTTACATCCCCACCTCTTTGGAAGCTTGCAAATGTAATGTCAACTTAATGTCATTGGGAACAAGGTATATTTTGACTATCAATGTCAATGTAATGACAGCCTTATGGTTATTAGAAATAAGGTATATTTTAAAAAAACTGTCATAATATGCGGCCTGTCGGTCAGTGGACGTTCAAGTAGATAGGAATATGTCGTTTTTAATCGTATAAATATTACCTGTGTATTCTAAATTATTATAGACCATATAAATGAATAGTGTCATTGTGTGAAAAAGACGGAACGAATTTTTAAACAATCCATGTTTTATCTCATACATTTAACAGCCTTATTCAGAGACAGTTCTAAAACCTATTTTAGTTACAAATGTTTTGTCTTCTTCACTCGAACTGAACTCAAACTTCCGAAAGTGACAAATTATTCTTAGCTAAAATAGATTTTAAAACTATCTACAAGGCCATAAGAGATTGCAGTTATATTATGGAAAAACTGAGTCTAATATTGGTAGAAAATTCCCTTTTGTTTCTTAACAATAAATAATTCTTCCAAGCCTGCCCCTGGTTTCTGTCTATCTCATTGCGATGCAGGCATTGAATTTATATCGCAATTTGCACATTCCGTTTTCTATGTGTATTATTGTTACACTGATTCTAGAAGAAAATGGCACAATCCCGCCGGATAATTTAATTAAATGAAAAAGATTAATATTTATAGTAACAGAAATAAAAGAGTGAGGAGATTTAAGCGGTTGTGCTCGAGAAAATATGATAGTGCCAGTGGTGAAGTTAGTTAAGATTAGATAAGAAATGATATGCTGCAATTTAGATTCAAAAATATGAGATTCCCATATATTTGTTTTGGGTGTTGCTGTTTTCAAAGTAGTTTTAAATATCACAAAATACTTTTATCTTTGTGTGGATCTAATAAATGTTTTTATTACAATTATACTGATTAGTGTAAGTATGTTGATAATGGAAGCATATGGTATGACTTTTATAATATTGCTTATTAATCTAATTCTGGATATTTAATATTGTATGTGCGTTTCAGTACCACAAGACAAATTTTATACATACTGTGGCAATAAGGATCACATTAGAAGTCAGTTTACCAATCCACATATAAAATTATATTGATAGTAACGAGTCAGATAAAATACTAGTTTACATGCTGTGTCATACATGAAATATTAATATTTTGTTACTTACTGTAATGTACTGTTGTTGTTAAAATTCTTTATTGACTAATAGTGAATCAATTCAATTGCTTATCGATTATGTTTTTATTCGATTACATTTTTAATCGATACAATTCCATATCGATTAACTTATTCATCGATTTCATTAAATATCGATTTCACTTTTAATCGATTGCATGTTTAATTGATTATATTAGTTATCGACATATTTTTAATCGATGAAATGTATGATCGATTTCATTTTCAATCGATTACATTTTTAATCGATATATTTTTCATCGATCAATGATTCATCGATTAACCTTATTTTTGCGTATACCTTTACCTTAGTATCGTCGCTGCGTGGCTGTGTGTATGTGTATGTGTGTTAGTGTTCGTGGTTGTGTTTCTGTATGGGGCGGGGTTGTTGTTGCTGGTGGTGGTGGCGGCGACGCGTGTGCGCGTGCAGCAGGGCGCGCGCGGCGGCGGCGCACAGCTCGGCGCCGTCGCGACACACGGACACGCGAGCGCCGCCGCACAGCGAGTTGCAGATGTGGCTGCAACGATATTACTCTATTTTAATTTCATTCTATTTATAAGGGACAAAAACGATTGTATGCTAAAACATTACAAGAGAAAAATTAAATTACACAATAATCGTTTCCCTTCTAGATAGGTTATCCTTTACACTTTAAACTGCCTTTTGTTTATCCTATTCTTGAATCCATCCCATGGTTGTCTGTAAGACATTGCCTCTCAGCGAAAAGTCCACCCATTGTACTTTTGATGTGTGTCTCTCTGTATTTGTTCTCTTTTTGTGCAATAAAGTGTAAATAAATAAACAATAAAAAATTACAAAAACACCATTTTCAAAAATTGTCTAATAAAATTAATGGATAAGAAAAAAACATTTAAAACGTGGATAGCTCGCTATTTTAGAAAATCATTTGGTTGGTTCTGGAATGGATATTTTCTTAAAGAACAATGGTAAAATCATTGTTATGCAATTCTTAAGCGTCTATAAATTTAATTTATAAAAATATTAATAATTAATTTTCTCAGTAATTTTGGTGCCTAGCTTACACCTAAGCCTGAATTACAAAAACACAATTTTCGTACAACTCTATTGATATTTGCTTTATTTTTATTAGAGAGGCGTTATGTCATCCAATGTTACCATTTTTGAAATATAAGCTGGACTGGCTTTCTTTCATTATATTTCTCAGATAATTAATATAAAAAAATAGCGCTGGGGCTAAGAACAGCAAAATAATCACTGATTAATGAATTAAGTAATAAAAATTTACTTCTGTCGCCCAAAAGCGCTATTGTGCAACTAATTATATATAGTTGTCCTTTCTTTACCGTTTACTTCATTGGACATTATATTACTATTACATTTGTAAAATAAATAAGTAATCGATGTTTAAATTGCGTGAAAAATATATTTTTTCATTTTTATTCGCCTCACGCCAACATAAATGGAACAAAATAAAATTAACTACCTACAGAGTTTGACAAGATATAGAAAATCTGTAAACCTTTAAAGTGGAATATCTTTGTTCCCAAGGTTGCTAGAATAGTAAACCTTAAGAAATAATTGTTAAGAAAATCGAAATCTATATTTTAAATTTTTCTTCTCAATACACTTAAAAAAATTACAACAAAAAAACGTATGGAGGCTTATCATTGTTGTTTAGGTTATCTCTATTATTTTTTTTCAGAATTCTTCTAGATTAGGAACAACTTAATATTTATGCAATTTAAATATATTAGGATAATTATGAAATCTTTTTATGTGTAATTAAAAGTGTCAAAGTCACAGCTCATAAGATAGCAACTGAAATAAAACACACCAAAATAAATATAGCATCTAAATAATAATGTATGTGTGTACTGACCGGACCATGTGGTAGGGCACGTGTTGCGTGGAGAGCCACTCCAGGGCTCCGCTGGCGTCCGTGAGGTTGGCACAGCCCACGAACTTGGACGCGCTCGATACTGAGAAGAATACCACCACGCGCTCGCACTCCTGACAACACATTACACATATAATTGTAAATTAAAGTATGTGTAGTCATGTATAAATTCAATACCTTATTCAAAGATGTTTTCTAAACCTATTTTGGATATCAAATGTTTTGGTCTCCTTCGCTCCAAGTGAATTGTCCAAAATATACTTATACCAAAAAGATTAATTATGGTCAATCTATTCTAATATATTAACCCAGACTTTGTTTGTTTGTAACCTATATTCTCAGGAGCTACTGGTTCGAAGACAAAAAATATTTTTGTGTTCGATAGTTAATTTATTGAGTATATCTATAGATATATATAGAAAAAATAATAATAAAATTTGGTCTCTAAGGGGCCATTCAAGTATTACGTAAGCAGATTTCTTATAATTATATGCCCCCCCACCCCCTTGTCAGCAAAAGTAAGCAAAGCTCTTACCCCCTCCCCCCATGCTTACGTAAAAATTTTTGAATCAATATATTTTTAATTTTTAATGATTCATGAGCAGAAGTTATAATTCTAAAAATAAGAAAATAGATTTAGGATAGAGATTAGATTTTGCTGACACGGTATTCAACATACGAGTAGAGTAAGTTACAAAAATATTATAATATTAGCGGCCCGGCCCGGCTTCGCCCGGGTACAGATATAGGTTCCCGACGATAATTTAATTAAACTCATTTGACTGCGCGCCTCTATACTGCTTATCCCATCCCGTGCTATAATATTACATAGTTCTTCTGTCCCAATTTGTCCACCTTATATTCTATTCCATCCCATATATCCAGATTAAAATCATTATTTTGCTACGGAGATATTATGAAACTGTTACTACCCCGATGACATTCATTAAAACCAAAATATGTAAGGGCAACATACACATTGGATTATATCTACTACCAAAATGTCGAAATATGCTTATAATGCGTTTACAAAAGGTGAAATACGAATAGTTATTTGAATGTTCGTTTATATTAACAATGCCTGCATTATGTATAAAATAAAGCAGTTTTTTTTTCGATTAACTTCGCATCAAATAGTTTTTTTATACTTATTTTGCAAATAATACACAAACAAATCATTGTGGTTTCGTTCAAATAATATGAATAAAAAATTCAAGATGGCCGTCAAGTATCCATTCAATTTCTACTATGAATTCAGGTTATTCGAACAAAGTGTGCCTCAGGTATCGATTTTGAGACCAAATTGTTCAATAACTAAAAAGTTCAAAATGGCGACCAACATTTCAAGTTCTGAATATGAACTTGCATTTTTGAAGTAGGTATAGAAAAGTATAACAAATTTTAAACTTCATGTAAATTTCGAATTTATACAATCAATACAAACCTAAAAAGTTTTTTCCTATCCTAATGATTTCTATCAATGAGTAAATTCCCCAAAAGGCATTAAGAAATTTCCTTAAAAAAAATCAACCCCTTTTCGCTCCTTTAGAGCCAATAAAGAAAACTATGCGTGACATTATTTCTCGTTAGTGGCATTTAACCGAATTATGATTTTTTTCATTTATAGCTTCAGCAGTTTTGATTTTCCATACAATATTTCATACCTTATTTTACCCCCATTAGCCGTTATCCAAAATTTTTGGACGCCATTATTTTTAGTTTTTACTTTGTAATATGGAGGTAAAAGATAAATTTTCAAAAAAAAATCTTCAGTAGTTATTATTTTCCATTTCCAGTTTAACCCTTATTTCAACCCCTTTAGGCAAATACGGGGTATATCAAGACTGCTTCGGAAAACGAAGCCGAGTGGTAGTTTTAGTGACTACAGACACAATACAACAAAAAAATGTTTTTGGTAATTTTTTCTATAGTCGTATTTGGGTGGTAAATAAATATTTTTTTTTTCAAAAAAATAGTGTAACCATTTTATTTTTAAACAAGCTATGTATGCAAGGATTTTATTTATTTATTAAATTATTATTTATTTAATTTAATTATTATTTTAGTATAAACTATGGATATATCACCCAAATGGCACTAGGCCAGCGTGGTGGACTATATGGCCTAACCACTCTCAATCGTATTCTCGATTGTAGAGTAGGCCCTGCAGTGGGACGTATATGGGCTGATACAGAATATCACCCAAATTAAAACATATTTAAAAAATCACAAAAAACAATTTTCTCATTTCTTTGCAAAAATTTTAGTTGCATTGTGTTTGTAGTCACCAAAACTACCACCCGGCTTCATTTTCGGTAGCAGTTTTGATATACCTGTATATAAACTATATCTTATATCTTCTAACTTTCTTTTCATAACATCCCTGTGTTTCTTCTGGGCAACTGCGTTTTGAATCTTCCTGTTTAAAGATTGTTTTGATGACGTAATCATCATCTAGACCCCCCTACCCCCCATGTCATCCAAAATAAGCAAAGCAAAGACCCCACGCCCCCCCTATGGTGCTTACGTAATACTTGAACGGCCCTTAAATTATAATATTGTAATTTTTCAAAATTACATTTTGTGGTACCAAAAACACCTCTGACTCGAAGACAGTTATTTTACGACGATGTAATGTTTATCAAGTATGTTTTGTCGATGGCTGTATATTTTTTTTACAAAAGAAAAAATACCTCACCTGCTTCAACTTCTGCAGTTTCTTGGCAGTGTTCTGCGCGAATGAGAACGTGTTGCTGGTCTGCGCCGCCTCCACCATCTGCGGGTCGTCCACCTTCACCACCACGTACCGCACGTTACCCTCGCCATTATCACCATACTTCTCGATGTTCGCCAGCAACGTCTTCCCGTTTGGCGACATCGGACTCTTCGGACCAGCATAGCCCTGCGGCGAGAACCCTTGCGGCATCCCATCGTTCCTCCACCCCGGCCTCGTCTGAGCAGCACTTCGGTAATAATTCTGATAGAAATTGTTCTGGAAATCGTTAGGGTTGTACTGAGGGTAGTATTTGTCGTGGCGGTACTGCTCGTCGTTTTCCACCCTCATGCGCCAGTTGGGCGAGTCCAGGGTTAAGGGTTTTGGTCTCTGCCCGATGCCGCTGGGTTGAATTAGACCTACATTCTTCTCTTCAGCTCCTAGAACATGGACTACTGTGTTCAGGATCTGCTCGTCTAGGGGTGTCATTGGTTTGCCTGGGTTCGACATCCGTCTGATTACCAGAGCACATAGTTTCTGTCTCAAGTAGTATACACTGATGGCGTCTGAAGCGTCAGCTGTGAAAGCCATCCAGTCATCGAGGGTCAGCACTGCTGTATCAGGAGACGAATTGTTTTCGTCAGCTTCACTGTCAGAGTCACTCGACAAGCCTGGAGGGTTGGCTCGCTGCGTGAGTGCCCCTGGGAGCAACCTCAAAGGTCCACCAAATAGTGCCACTGTTAGGGGTGTAACTAAAGTGTTACAGCGTATGAAACAGAATCTTCCCGCCCGAGATATCTCTTCAAACACGACCCAGTCTGTCGGCAAGTTCTTGACGGATTTTTGCGAGCCGCTCACTCCTCCGCCGCGGTGGAGGGTCGAGCTCGGGTGGAAGGCCACCTTCACTTCCTTGGACGTGCGGAGAGTGGACGAGTCGCGGTCGACGCGCGCAATGGACGGATACAACCCACTTACCAACACTGCCTTCACCACGTGCCACTTTTCAGAGTTCAAATTAACGTCTTTGATATCTCCAGATCCTCTCGCTTTGACCAAACATAAAGCACGGAGTTGGGCGAGTAACTGCGAACGGTACCCGACAATCATCTCCATGGTGGCTCCACAGATCAGGTTCTTAGCGCAGAAAGCTTTCTCAGTGCCGTTGGCGCGCGCCGCCTGCCACGCCTGGAAGGCACGCAGCAACGCCATGTGGTCTGAATAACTCTCCGCGGCGAACTCCTTACGAGCCAGGCTGCCCTTCTTCCTATTCTCAGGGTTCATCGATATCTGGAAAGGCTCCTTGTTCGCCAGACAGCACACTATAGTCAATATCGGGTCGAGGCACTTCATTACACACGCATACAATAACATCTTGCCTAACTTTGGCTCCACCGTCAAGTCCAACAGATGCTGGCCAATCTCCGTCAAATCTTCCATTGGGGTCAGAGCTCCGATGGTCTTGAGCAACGAGACGGCATTTCTAACCGCTAGGAAGGACGGTGGCTCCAAAGCCTTCGATAGGAAATCAGCAATCGGAGTGTTTCCTGGTGCTAGTAATTTGGTATGAAGGCACAATTCTTGGAGTGGGACTCTGAGGATCTCTGGGACAGAGTTAAGGGGCAGCGCTTTGAACCGTCTGCTGGAGCACATGTGGAAGCAGTGTCCGGGCTTGGTGCGTCCGGCGCGGCCCGCTCGCTGCTGGCAACACGCGCGGGACGTCCACACGCACTGCAATGAACACACACCACCGTTCGACTCGTAATATTTCTCCTTCACTTTACACGAGTCTATCACGTAAACCACATCATCGATCGTTATGGAAGTTTCCGCTATGTTTGTGGATATTATAATCTTCCTGCCGTTCGGTAGAGGGTTGAACACTTTCTTCTGATCCAATGTTTGCATGTTACTATGCAGGGTGAATATTTGGTACTTTATCACGTTCATCTCTCCGCAGGATTGGATCATGTCTCTTAAGGTCACTATGTCGTCGTACCCAGGTAGGAAGATGAGTATGCTTCCCTTGGGTAGTGTCACGTGAATGAACTTGATAAGGGCGAGTATGAGGTCGTGGTCGATGAGTTCCTCGGAGAAGGTGTGATGGTAGACGTCCAGCAAGAAGTTGTCCGCTTCGTCTCCTTCGGGATTCTCCTTGGCCTCCTCCGTGAAGTTGAATGTGGAGAGCAGTTTTGCGCACTCTGTGTGTTGGTTTTCGACGGCGTAGTCATACGCTGTCTTGCCGTCTTTATCTTTCGCTGACGGATCCGCGCCTGTATGAAACAAATTTTAATTTGGAATGTTTCGTCACGATTTTGAGACATGACCAAATCAGTTTAAAATTTAAAAATCTGGATGGAATTAATTTTTTGAGTAATTAAGTGTATGAATGTCTGGGTAAACGAGTCAGTGAATGAGTTACTGAGCTGCAGAATGAGTAAATGAAGGAATTAGTAAATTACTAAATACACAAACATATGAGAGTGAAAGAACTAATAAAATTGTAAATGAATGTGTGATGAATGGACGTTTCAGAAAAGATCGATGAGTGAGATTAATAAATGTTTAAGTGATGATTGAATGAGCGAGAGATGAATGAATAAGTGACACAGTGACACAGTGAATGAGTGTGTGAGTGAGTGAATGAGTGAGTGAATGAGTTAGTGTGTGAGTGTGTGAGTGAGTGCGCGAGTGAGCGTGTGTTTACCGAGCTGCAGCAGGTGTTGCAGCATGTCTGCGAGTCCGCGCGCGGCGGCCGCCATGAGGCCGGTGCGGCGCGACTGCGCGTGCGCGGCGCACAGCGGCACGCCCTCCGACACGTACATGTACAGCAGCTGGCAGAACGAGTCCTGCACACACACACACACACACACACATGGACGTATTTACAACAACATTTCAAAATCTCTAGTCTTTCCGCCGCAACGTTAAGAACTAATGAAGTTAATCAAAATTATGGCAAACGATTTAAACTTCATAATACTGTCAAAATTTTAATTATAATCTGATGTCAATTTACGATCATATGCAATACAGACACTTTGCTTATTTTATTTATATTTGATATTTAAGAGGCTCACCAAGCTGCCCTCATCGAAGCACTCCTGCAGGAACTCGTCCATGTCAGCCTGCAGAGCCGGGTCCATCACCGTCTCCTTCTCCTCTTTGCTCGTACTTTCCTCTGCTGCTTGTTTTTGACCAGCTAGAGAACATTTATTCTTATATTTCATCTAAATGTAATAGTTACAGATATATGTGATGCATATATACACAGGGTGTTTTCAAATTTTGACATGCCTATATAGGTCATCATTGTTATTTTTCTCATTGTATATAGCAGTTGGTATCCAAACAAGTGAACTTATAGTTTGTAGATAGGATATTATTTTGTCATAAGTCTATTTTTATCACCAAAAGTCACACTACAACAGTTTCTTAAACTACATTTTTTCACCTAAACTGACTATACAATATCTACAATAATTAAATAACACATGACAATTCAAAACCTTCAAGTTGTGACCAATAACTGCGTCCTGATTTGAGCCGGGCCTTGAGTTCCTTCTCAACCTGCACCATCTTCTTGGTCTTGTACTGCGTGATCTTCAGCACGTCTTCTAGATAGTACAGCTGGACTTCATGCAGGCGCCCCGGTATCGTCACCACGGGACAGTTGTTGAAGTATCTGTGGAGGTAAAATGAATAATTATACTCTTACAAACAAAAAAACACGATCACTTCTCGCTGTTCTAATGAACATTCAGATCTTTTCAACTACCCCATTCTCTGTATCAGCCCATATACGTCCCACTGCAGGGCACGGGCCTCCTCTACAATCGAGAGTCCGATTGAGAGTGGTTAGGCCATATAGTCCACCACGCTGGCCTAGTGCGGGTTGGCGGACTTACATACCATAGATTTTTTTATAAACCGCTATGTTATGCAGGTTTCCTCACGATGTTTTCCTTCACCGTTTTAGTGCGTGGTGATTGACTATCAATACACACATGACTCCGAAAAGTCAGAGGTGTGCCCTGGGATTCGAACCCGCGACCACCGTGAACATGTTAGCAGTCGCGTCTAGTCCGTTTACCAACAGGCCACCACGCACTTCTTGGATTTTTAAAATGCGTGGTGGCCTGTTGGTAATCGAACTAGACGCGGCTATCAACATGTTCACGGCGGTAGCGGGTTCGAACTGGATGTGTATTGTCAATCGCAATAAAACGTGAAGGAAAGCAACATAAGAAAATCTGCATAATACAGCAATTAATAAGAATTTATATTTATAAACCGCACTAGGACAGCGTGGCGTACTATATGGCCTAAACACTTTCAATTAATATAGTATTTGTAGTTACTAGGTGTAGGTTATTGTGTAGTGTTCTGGAATGTACCTGGAGAATATTTGCGTGTCCATGGTGGCGGACATGAGCACGAGCTTGAGTGTTAGTATTCTGTGGTGTAGGTTATTGTGTAGTGTGGTAGAGTGGGTGGTGGTACAGTACCTGGAGAAGATCTGCGTGTCCATGGTGGCGGACATGAGCACGAGCTTGAGTGTTAGTATTCTGTGGTGTAGGTTATTGTGTAGTGTGGTAGAGTGGGTGGTGGTACAGTACCTGGAGAAGATCTGCGTGTCCATGGTGGCGGACATGAGCACGAGCTTGAGTGTTAGTATTCTGTGGTGTAGGTTATTGTGTAGTGTGGTAGAGTGGGTGGTGGTCAATGATGTTTTAATAAAGATGACGCATATCCATATTGCGTGACGTTCAAAAACTGTACTGCTGTGCATATACATACTCATTTGTTAATACTTTATGACAATTTTAGTGAATGAAACAGATTATACAGAAAGTACGAGACGAAAAGAGATAGCATTGCGCTATCCAAACATAGAATCGAAGCGATAGTAACAGAAGGGTGACGATAAATAAAACTACCTATTTGGTTTTATAAGTATATAATATATTAACTTTGAGGTTGCTACATGAGTCTACATGTGGTACGCCATCCTGTAACAAATACATTTTTATTTGCTTACAAACTTGAAAAAATAAAAAATAAATTAATTACCGTGTTTTATATTAGTTTATGGTAAGCAGGCACTGAAAAATCGATTTCTTAATAATATTATTATTTGTTGTATTGATGACAAGTGATATGACCGCTCGTGGACATAAGCGAAACCAAGACACCTTAAATTACAAAGCAATGCTTGGCTTTCACTGTGCTCGCCATCCCGAGACATAAGATCTTAAGTATAAGTACAGCGATTACTCGGGCGAGAATGTCCTTTGAACCGGAACATAACATGGCATTTAAACTGCCGTGTGGCGGGGGAAATAGACATTGCGGTGGTACCTACACATGGCGTTAAAGTATGAGCGACCTGCCACTGGTAAACAACCGATGGTGCAGGTTTTTTAGGTGGATATATATTTTTTCGTAGTTGTATATTTTTATTCATAATTAAATGTGCTAAACCAATTTTAATCAGTTTTAAAGTATCCAGTTACGATCCCCTCTTTTTGTACCAGCTGTGCATACTGCATATCCATTTACGTCTCAAAAGCTCATCACGTGGAAATCTGGAAACATTCAATGATATATGTAAATAATATAGTCATTCAAAATATATGGGGAAGCTAATGTATTTTGTAATGTTCGTGGTTGGATTAAGTTATTTATTATGAAAATATTTCATGACAAATAACTTAATCGTTTTAAATATGATTGAATTAGAAACAAATATACAATTATCCAAATCCATTCAAACTGTCATCGTCAATTTTCTGTATGATCGGTTTCGCTTCTGACTTGTTAATCTATGACGTACGCTTTTTGTCCCTATCGCACTTAACAATCTTTGTATTAGGCGATCCTTCTTACACAATTGAAGGCGGTGTTTGCTAATTTAAAATAAAAATTAAATTTTGTGTGGTTTTTGTATACTTACGTATGGTGTATAGATCCCATTTAGTTTCATATTTTTGCACCATTGTTTTAACACTCTTAAAACACACAATTCGACACTTTAGACAATATTTTCGAAATAAATTATGTTGACAGCACTGAGGTCTTCCCTCTGTCGCCGTTGCTATGCGACTAGATGAAATTACACCAATTGCCCGAATTTGAACGCCTCACTTTTGAAGTGCTAGTGCGATATCTACGTCGTATTTGTATAATATATCATTGGTGGTGGTACAGTACCTGGAGAAGATCTGCGTGTCCATGGTGGCGGACATGAGCACGAGCTTGAGTGTTAGTATTCTGTAGTATAGGTTATTGTGTAGTATGGTAGAGTGGTGGTGGTGGTACATTACCTGGAGAAGATCTGCGTGTCCATGGTGGCGGACATGAGCACGAGCTTGAGTGTTAGTATTCTGTGGTATAGGTTATTGTGTAGTATGGTAGAGTGGTGGTGGTGGTACATTACCTGGAGAAGATCTGCGTGTCCATGGTGGCGGACATGAGCACGAGCTTGAGTGTTAGTATTCTGTGGTATAGGTTATTGTGTAGTATGGTAGAGTGGTGGTGGTGGTACATTACCTGGAGAAGATCTGCGTGTCCATGGTGGCGGACATGAGCACGAGCTTGAGTGTTAGTATTCTGTGGTATAGGTTATTGTGTAGTATGGTAGAGTGGTGGTGGTGGTACATTACCTGGAGAAGATCTGCGTGTCCATGGTGGCGGACATGAGCACGAGCTTGAGTGTTAGTATTCTGTGGTATAGGTTATTGTGTAGTATGGTAGAGTGGTGGTGGTGGTACATTACCTGGAGAAGATCTGCGTGTCCATGGTGGCGGACATGAGCACGAGCTTGAGTGTTAGTATTCTGTGGTATAGGTTATTGTGTAGTATGGTAGAGTGGTGGTGGTGGTACATTACCTGGAGAAGATCTGCGTGTCCATGGTGGCGGACATGAGCACGAGCTTGAGTGTTAGTATTCTGTGGTATAGGTTATTGTGTAGTATGGTAGAGTGGTGGTGGTGGTACATTACCTGGAGAAGATCTGCGTGTCCATGGTGGCGGACATGAGCACGAGCTTGAGTGTTAGTATTCTGTGGTATAGGTTATTGTGTAGTATGGTAGAGTGGTGGTGGTGGTACATTACCTGGAGAAGATCTGCGTGTCCATGGTGGCGGACATGAGCACGAGCTTGAGTGTTAGTATTCTGTGGTATAGGTTATTGTGTAGTATGGTAGAGTGGTGGTGGTGGTACATTACCTGGAGAAGATCTGCGTGTCCATGGTGGCGGACATGAGCACGAGCTTGAGTGTTAGTATTCTGTGGTATAGGTTATTGTGTAGTATGGTAGAGTGGTGGTGGTGGTACATTACCTGGAGAAGATCTGCGTGTCCATGGTGGCGGACATGAGCACGAGCTTGAGTGTTAGTATTCTGTGGTATAGGTTATTGTGTAGTATGGTAGAGTGGTGGTGGTGGTACATTACCTGGAGAAGATCTGCGTGTCCATGGTGGCGGACATGAGCACGAGCTTGAGTGTTAGTATTCTGTGGTATAGGTTATTGTGTAGTATGGTAGAGTGGTGGTGGTGGTACATTACCTGGAGAAGATCTGCGTGTCCATGGTGGCGGACATGAGCACGAGCTTGAGTGTTAGTATTCTGTGGTATAGGTTATTGTGTAGTATGGTAGAGTGGTGGTGGTGGTACATTACCTGGAGAAGATCTGCGTGTCCATGGTGGCGGACATGAGCACGAGCTTGAGTGTTAGTATTCTGTGGTATAGGTTATTGTGTAGTATGGTAGAGTGGTGGTGGTGGTACATTACCTGGAGAAGATCTGCGTGTCCATGGTGGCGGACATGAGCACGAGCTTGAGTGTTAGTATTCTGTGGTATAGGTTATTGTGTAGTATGGTAGAGTGGTGGTGGTGGTACATTACCTGGAGAAGATCTGCGTGTCCATGGTGGCGGACATGAGCACGAGCTTGAGTGTTAGTATTCTGTGGTATAGGTTATTGTGTAGTATGGTAGAGTGGTGGTGGTGGTACATTACCTGGAGAAGATCTGCGTGTCCATGGTGGCGGACATGAGCACGAGCTTGAGTGTTAGTATTCTGTGGTATAGGTTATTGTGTAGTATGGTAGAGTGGTGGTGGTGGTACATTACCTGGAGAAGATCTGCGTGTCCATGGTGGCGGACATGAGCACGAGCTTGAGTGTTAGTATTCTGTGGTATAGGTTATTGTGTAGTATGGTAGAGTGGTGGTGGTGGTACATTACCTGGAGAAGATCTGCGTGTCCATGGTGGCGGACATGAGCACGAGCTTGAGGTCCCGGAAGCGCGGCAGTGCGTCGCGCAGCGCGATGAGCAGGAAGTCGCTGAACTTGTCGCGCTCGTGCACCTCGTCCACGAACACGTGCGTCACGCCTGCGCACAAGCACACAAACACAGTATTACATCTAAACCCACTAATATGTATATAATAATATGTTATCGCACCCAGTTTTGGGTTTCAATTGACCAATTTTTACCTAACTGAGTTGAACGAAAATTAATAGAAATATTGTTTTTAACAATATTACTGTTATTTATGACATATATAGTAATTATGACATTGAAGCGATGTGGACCTACAAATCATTTTTTAAGTAACTTATAATGTGGTATTTTTTTTAATTATTTTAATCTACTTTTGAGATAAAGTAAGCAAACCTGAATAGTGATCAAAACAAATCAAAATATTCTTTATTCAAATCAACAAGATCTTTTGAATCGTTCATTCCTGCTACCACCGCTTTGGAATGTGTTGTAGCTGTGAAGAAGAAGCGGCGCAAGAAACTCCATCAGCAACACAAGCTGTCTTCCTTTTTTTTAATGTGACTACTATACTACACTATAGTGAAGTCGCCCTATAGGGCTGGGAAGTAAAAATGGTATTTCCACTTAAATTTTTAAAAAACCTGTAACTTTCTAATTCTTAACCGCCTTAAGTGTCTATTTTAGGACTATTTCCACAGCACAAATTAAATTAGCTATATAAAATCCAACACAGAGAGCTACCCTGTTGTAGCTACTGTGTCAATATAGTTGACCCCCCACTCCTCACCTGTAAGCGAAGTGTCTCCGGCCATGAGTGTCCTGAGCAGCACTCCGTTGGTGCAGTACGTGAGCACGGTGCGAGGACTCACGCGGGACTCCAGCCTGATCTGGTAGCCTATGGACTGACCTATCTTCTCCATGCGCTCGTGGGCCACCTGAACATCAAAACACATAATATGCTATAGTATAGGTTAACAAAATCCTCTAGTTTGTATTGGTAGCAGTTGCCTTCAATTGTTACAATTTGTCACCAAAACGACAGACTTTATATACGGCCAAAAGTCACTGTACCATTAAAATAATGGTCACCATCCCGACCCTAATAAGATATCAAGTCTTACGTTTTGGACTGTCGGCGCTGGAATCGAACCCACAGGCTTATTTCATAGGTAACTGAACCACATAGATTGTTAGTATTGTATACGCTATTGTATTGTAAGCTATATAGCTTATGTGCCAGGTTGATGATCTAATTATACTGTATACATTATGTTGCATCCATTACCACCATGTTGACGTTTAATTTCAATATTTTGTTTAATCTAGTGTGCTAGATAGATATTAAACCCTATTAGTCTTCATATTACTCTCTTGACCACATTATTTTTTTAAGGTACTGGTAGAAGGATGTGGGCCGCTTCCCACAAGTCAATGTGGAGACTGTTAGAGGAGGTCGAAGCTCATCAGCGCACTTCCTGTGCCTGAAGATGGATAGAGATAAAGAGAGAGAGAGAGAGAGAATGTGTTTGTGTGTGTGTGTGTGTGAGAGAGAGAGTGTGTGTACCCTCTCAGCGACGGAGACTGCGGAGATTCTCCTGGGCTGCGTGCAGTAGATGCGCGCGGGCTGCTTGTGCTCCTGGCAGTAGTCCAGGATCAACTGCGGCAGCTGCGTCGTCTTGCCGCAACCAGTGGCGCCCGCCACGATAATCACCTGCGGATATACACATAATGTTATGTCATTATTATTATTTATTAAAATAATTACATTTAAATACAATGGAGACATACACAAAATGTTCTATTATATCCATGTTATTTATTATAATGAATCGAATAAATAAATTGAATACAATTTTTCAACCCGTATGAAATGGTTAAAGAAAAATCAACATCAGATAATTGTTTCTTAAGGAGTGAAAAAAAAATTATAACTACTATACATTTTGAGACAGCATCAGGATGATGAGCACAGTAGAATTACAAGCATTTTTTGTAATTCATAATGTTTGCTTAGAACTTATCCTACCGTCCATGAGCGGTATACTACTTTCACTGAGTGGTTGTATTGCTTATCATCAAGTGAGCATGCGTCTCACCATTTATTGCAATAAAAAACTTACCTGATTATGTAAAATGGCATTAATGAGATCAACTCTCTGCTCATAAATCGGCAGCTTCTCTCGGAACTTCATCAGCTCCGGATTGTATGTGGTGTTGGGGATCTGTGGAAAAAAATATAAGAAAAATAATTTCCGGTATTAACAGTATTTTTTCGCAATTCATTATTCACTATCTCTTACTTTAATGGAGATGGAACATGATCAGAGAAAGTTTTGCTCAACAATTTCAAAGGTATGTAAAATATGAGGTCTAGCCATCATGGAATACAATAGGTTTATACTTTATAGTATAAATAACCACTAACCACTCTCAATCGTACTGTCGATTGTAGAGGAGGCCCGTGCCCTGCAGTGGGACGTATATGGGCTGATACAGAATACTTTATAGTATGTAGTAAGCTATAAGGTTCTCTTGTCAATAGTGGAGTAGACCAGCGCTTAGCTTGACAGCTCCGTGGCGCAATTAATCTATCGTTTCTATTAAAGATGTTTAATGGTACCCTGGACTGCAGTGAGATTGTAGATCCACTTAGTAGTAACGCTCCAAATAGAATTCCATGTAAAAGCACATACAACCAATTATATATTCCGTCATCCAAGACCAAGTTGGCTTATTTCTCTGCTATACCAAGGCTCTGTAGAAAATATAATGCTATTGCAAAAGCACATGACATAATATACTAAAAACTATGATGAGAAAAAGGCTTTCGTCAACTAATTATCTTCAACTAAAATATATCGACATATCACGACAGACCAGAACAGAAAAATCACGACAAGAGAGCGACAACTTCCTAACTCGTTACCAAATAACCAAATCAACATACTGTAAACCGCTATTTACATATTAATATTATACATAAATAAAGAAATATATACAGCCAACATTCACATACATAGTTCTGACCCCATTTAATCTATGTATGTCACAGTGGGTATCAAAAACTACGAGACTTTTTGGCCTCACATGCACCCAGACCCGAAACAAATGCCCATGGATCACCCAAACATTTGTCTCAGCGCGGGAATCGAACACGCGACATCGCGTTTCACAGCCAGCGTGTAACCAACTGCGTCATGAAGGCAAAATTAAGAATAGCAAAGGATGCTACATTACACACATTGATATACATGATACTTTTATGATATGTTCCAACATAATTACTAAACAAAAGAAGTCATTATCTTAATCTTTCATTGGTCATCAACCCAACTGATAATTGCTTTCGGGAAATCCCTGCATACATAGATAATAGACAATTAGTAAAATTTTCTTTAGTCAAGCTCAATGTTCATACAGCGGGCAGGGGATTCCCCCAAAGAAGTTATTAATTACATAACACATACATATACAGCAAAATCTCGACCTTGGCCTCGAAGTCAACCACAAGAGCGCCCGCTTGATATTTTACATACCAAAGATATCTTGTAAATTTTACATCAGTAAGTTTTTTAAAAATGCAAAGTTTAACTGAATGTTGGTGCTGTGACCTGCAGTAAAAACTCGCGACTACTGTTTTGGCAAATGTTTTCAGACCATTTTTAACAGGCTACAATGAACTTCAGCTATACAGCTGCCTTCAACAAGACTATTACATAGAAACCTACCTGTGCGACTCCATTGTTGAGTTGCCCCAAGCTCTTGTGGGTCAACTGAGGACTTCGCTCCTTCTCAGGGCAGCTGCTGAGGTCATCCTTCTCCTTGCTGGTGATGGGGAATGCATTGAACAGCTCTGTGATGCTACACCGCATGTTTGAGTCCAGAATAAGTTTGGCATCATTCTGGATTATAGTAGACCCAATTCTTTTGTAGATTGTAAGGTATCTGTTTACACCTGAAATAATATAGGAGAAAGTAATTAGTAACAGGCATATAGCCCTGACCTTTCATTAAATTAAGCAAAAATAGGTCAAGGCCAGCTACAATTGAGCCTGCAATTGTGAAGGCCCAACTATGTTTATCTCTAACAAAACACCACTTGCTAATTACCATAGACCTCAGGGGTCAATACAAACCATTTCTGAAACCAATTGGTTAACTGTTTCACAGAAAAAAGATAATATGAAGTGAAATTACTTTATATACAAAGGCCTTTCATAGTAGTATTAAAACAAAGAATGCTTTATTTGTTTGTTGTAGATAAATTAATGAACAATGAAAATATATTTCTTTTTTATAAGTTATCATTTGACTTGTAATATACATGTTTGCATACATAACTTAACATATGTATCCCATATGGATAGACAGACATTTTTTTCTTTGTTAAATACTGACTTATTATCCCTGTCACTTCATCAATCAATTCAAGTATTTTCTAGTTCAAGGCACTTCAAAACTTGGCTCTTGTTGTGCAATAAATATAAATGCATGTTTTTAAGTATAAAATTTTAATTTTAAAAAATAAGTAACTACCTCAGGACTAATTTCCTTTTCACTACATTATTTTTCAGTTTACAGTTTATATAAATGATTTTATTTCACCACCATCTAATGTCCCAAGTTGATAAAGTAAAACTTCCAATAATAAACAATGTATATTGTTGCTGCAATTAGTTATGTTTAATTAAGATCACTACAGTGGATTATGGAAACAATATTCTATAAATAATTATAAGATTTATTATTAATTACTTTTATCATTCATAATTTACCTTGACAATTTCATAATATTTCATAAAAAGTAATACAAATTGAATATTCCTTTGCTAAGTAAATAATCAATGAATCACCAAATAATATTGGCACTAATGGTGCAATATTTTCAAAATGGTATGTGTAAAGCTCTAAGTATATAATGATAACTTTATGCACCACTGCACAACTATTAATGGCAAGTTATGTGGGTACGACAAAATGTTTTGGAAAATAATACGATACCTTTCCCGCGCGATTTAGACTTGAGACCTAATTTGGCCACGGTCTCGTGAATGAAGCCTCGCTCCTGAGCCGACAGGAATGTCGGGAACTTCAGCTCCGTTTCGTTTTCATTAGTTATAAACTTGTCGAGTTGAATCTTCAATGCTATGCTAACAGACTCGGCTATGGGAAAATGCTTATTTCCGTTACGCTTTCCCTTCTTAGAACTCATCTTGGATATCGTTTAATCTAAAAAGCACTACACCACATAACATACGCCTAAAATGCACTACATAAGCGATATTTTCACTTATTTAGAAATTAACTAAGATCAGCAAAGAAAATACGAGCAAAGTGAAGTTAGTGATGTACACTTTCCCATAAAAAACGATGCACTTAAAGATTAGTGATGTACGTAAAGTTAAATCGGTGTCATGATAAATCACTATATAATAGTTGACAAATTGATTGTTCAAACACCGAAAGAATAATATTAATATAAATTAATATCGCCAAACTCTCATCTAAAGTATGTTTGTATTTTGTAAAATGTAGTTTAATCCAATCATAGTCCTTAATTAGTTTCTAGCAATTTCACACTATAATCTATGAATATTGAAAATCAATTATAATGTTACAGTTAAAAATCGATTGTACTTTTTAGTCACAAATGTTTATCGATTTATTAGTAAGATTCGAAAATGTAAATCAACTGTTATAAATTCTTGAACTATATTTAAAAAATCTAACAACCTGTAGTGCATACCTGCCTACAGAGTACAGAATAGTGACTACAAAATACATGTATTATACAGAGAAAAGTTTGTGTGTTTGCTACTTCTTCACGCTCACGCACGCACAACAGCAAGAGCAATTTTGATGAAACTTGGTATGGAGGTAGCTGACATCCTGATTTAACAAATAGGTTTTTTTATAATGAAATGATACCTGGGTTCATAGATAATACTCTAAATAGGTAACCCGGGTTAATACAGCGCACATCCATCGAAGTGCGAACGAATGGCGCTTTTTCTCTTTCGCTTGAATTGTTCATCTACCGCGATTTTCAAACTCGAGTTAGCGAGAAATCAGTTCGAGTTAACTTGAATAAAGCACAACTCGAGTTGGTAAATCGAGTTGAAACATCTCTACTAAAATAGTTGTCACTTTCAGATGTCACTTGTCAAAATAGAAAAACACGTGAAGACTTTCGCAGTCTGGAAAAAATAATATTCCACATATTTATGTTACTGTAACTTACCAAAATGCCGAAGAATATCAAGCACTTGGTGGTAGACACCTCAGCTTTCATTAAAGCAGCTAACTTACAAGAAATCGCGGAAAATATATACACCATTCAAGAGGTTATTGACGAAATTACCAGCGACAGACAGCGTAGAAAACTCGTCGTGTTACCTTACGATATAAAAGTGAAAGATGTCTTTACCGAGAGCATCAAGTTCATCACAGATTTCGCGAAGAAAACTGGCGACTACACTAGTCTTTCAGCTACTGACATTAAGGTTATGGCGCTAACGTACCAACTCGAGAAGGAGAAAGTAGGTGTCGAACATCTTAAAACCGAACCCACGACACAAAAATTAGTCAAAGTTACTGGTTTGTCCAATTTCGACTTGCATCCTGATAGTGCGAATAAAACAGATGAAGCAAATCAAAATAAAAAAGAAATAGATAATGAAAATGCCAATAATACAGAAACAATATCAACTGTAGCTGAAATTTCGCAAGGGTCAGGTGAAGAGCAAACGTCACAATCCCCAAATGAGTTAGAACCTCAACAAAATATCATAAGCAATGAAGATGACACTGATGATGCAAAGTTAGCAGAACAGATTGCCGAACAGATAAAGAACATGGATCTGAATGATGACAAGGTTGATGAACTTATGGTCAAAGTATCAGATGAAGAAGAAGAAGAAGAATCTGACAGTGAAGAAGATACAGATAGTGATGGTGGAGAATGGATTACACCCAAAAACTTGTCAGAGAAGAAAAAAGAATTGGAGCTTGGAGAATTTGAAGAGACAAATGTGGAAGTTGCATGTATAACTTCAGATTTTGCCATGCAGAATGTACTCAAACAAATTGGTTTGAATGTTACATCTATAGATGGCAGAATTATCAGACAGCTACGTACATTTATTTTTCGTTGCACAACATGCTTCAAAACAACCAGTGTAATGACTAAATTGTTCTGTCCTAAATGTGGGCATGCAACACTAAGAAAAGTTGGTGTAAGTATTGATAAAGAAGGTAACCAACACATACACATAAATGGCCGTAAACCTTTGACAGCTAGAGGAAAAAGATTCAGTTTACCAACACCTAAAGGTGGTCAGCATTTCCAGTACCCTATCTTGACTGAAGATCAACACATCCACAAGAGATTTGTAACAAAATTGGCTAGAAACAAAACCAACGCACTGGATGATGACTATATTGCTGGATACTCACCATTTGCCATGAAAGATGTCAATTCTAAATCAGCTGTATTAGGTGTACGAGCAAACAAACAGGATGTCAAGTACTGGATGAAAAATTATTCAAAAGGAAAGAAGTGAAAATGTTTTTGTCAACATACATTTATAATTAAAGTTAACTTATACATATAATAATGCTATTTAAATGCTCTCTAGTGATATACATGGATATATATAGTTTTTATTCATGTAGTTTCTGTTCAATGAATTTGAAAACGGATTCTATGCATGCATGGGATGTCCTCTCGTGTCTCTCTACACCTGAAAACAAAACAAAAATGACTTAACATGATTAAATTCTGTTTATTTTGGGTGCAATTATAAACAGTTTGTGGTGTTTTGGGTAAAATTAACATAAATTCTTTCTAGTAAAGCCATTACATGCATCTATAAAACTCCTTTTTCTGTACATGTGGCTAAAATGACTTTTAAAAAAGTATACTATAGTTTTTTAAATCTGTGTTGAATGTTTTACACAATTAGCACTTGTAGTACATGTGTACCTGGCAATTTGTTTCAGAGTTAGTATGAGTTTTATATGCATTATTTTTTTATTTACCATTTTAGACTAAAGTTCTCACCTGCTGATACCCTAGTAATTTCAAAATCTGGAGTTTTCATTGGAGTGTCCAATGGTTTCTGACTAGATATCCAATTTCGTGCTATCTGTTGACACAAAGTAAAAGCTATAAAGAACATGAAATGGTAAATAGTAGCAAGGTTTCATTCATTTCCACAAAATAGACTGAAAAAATCTACAATCATAATAATTCCAAAAAATTACCTGCTTCATACATGGTGTAATTGTTTTATTAGAATAGGTATGCACTGAATCAGTCAAAGCAACAGCCTTTACCCTCATCTGAAAATCATCTTTCATTTCTTCAGATAGCATGGCAGTTACAACACCACCGTAGCTGTGTGCCACAATGACAATCGAGAGAGCCATTGTTTGTGAGATATATGTCCTCCATGCATATAGAGCATGCTCCTCTGCATTGCTGCTCTCTGGTATAGGAGCTCCATCCATGGTATAATTGTCATTTGTGTTGAGTACCATTACACCATATCCTTTGGCTAAGGCCTTCTTGATGTATGGAATTTGAGATCCAACTTCGAGACTGTCATTGATTATTAGACTGAAATAATATTTCCCATCAGTTTACCATTATTCTACTAAATTCAAAATAATTTATTATACAATGATTCTAAACTTGTGAAAAATAATGTCTTCAAATTAGTGTTGATGAATTAATGGGATGGAATTGGTCTATACAAAACAGCTACTGTGAATGTGACCGCAAACACTATGTTATTGCATATACATGTATGGCAGTCATATAATTATAACCAGTTTTATATAGACATAATTACAAACATAGTCAATATGTTTCAAGTCAGGAAAATAATCTGTTGGAACAAGTAAATAAGGAAAAATCAAAAATAATTTAATTACATAGCCTATAACAATCATTCAACTATTTTTGCTGTATTCTTTTTGAAGAAGTTGCCCTCCCAATAATATGTAAGGATGAAATACTTACGATCTTGCCCACTGGCCAGCACGGACAACTCCAGAACCGTGAATCAAAACCATCAGAACATCTTTTTTATCATAATCCTTTGAGACAAATATGAAAGTGCCATCTACACAGTTTTTGGGTATTAATAATTTCTGTAGTTTCAATTCTGTCTCCAACAGTTGGTATATATGGTAGGTAACAGCTGCTCCTAACTCCTCATAATGAGCCTGGCATTGTTGGTGATCACCACTGATGATGAACTGGAATGGTTCATCTGTAGGCTTTCCATTGGCCCCTATTCGGCGTAGTTGTCCATCTGTAAATAAACATATCCATTAAAAAGATGATAGTCAAATAAGTTGTTAAAAGTAACATTATATTTACTATTAATTTTAAACATAAAAAGTACACATATTAAAAAAAATGAAACCATTTTTTGTATAAATAATCTTTTGGATTTCTTATTCATCTTATAGCATTCTGTTGAATCATTTCCATCATTCTTTAGTAGATAAGATTTGGAAATCATAGGCAGATAAGAATGATAAATATCTTACTATGTCATCATTGTAGTCTTTAAACTTTTATAGCAGTATAAAACATGATTTGATAAAAAGATCTTCACTCCATTTTATAGATGATTTCAAAAAAAACATTGAATATCAGCAATATAGTATAAAAAGCCACATTAATATTCCTATATTGTCTTATCTACTAGGTATTCAATTAGGTATAACTTTGCATACCATTACTGTGCAATCCCAGCAGTGACCTCTGACCTTTTATTCAATTATCTACTAAAATATCACAAAAGGTCAGAAAGGAAAGAATAAGATAGTGACGCAGTATGAATACTTCATATGACAAATATTTGCTGGTATTAGGAATACAATATATTAGTTTATTTTAATTTAAATCAAAGCAAACTAAATACCATTTGAAGTAAACATACTAATTTATGATTTTTTTCCTTATAACTTCAAGTAACAAAAGGAAACAAATCCGTGAATTAAACATGAAATAATAGGTGCCCAGCTGGCTTTAACTAGGGCCAGTTTTTATTTAGTATATATTTTCGCGCCATCTCGATAATTCGTTGGTTAATCAAAGGTTGTGTGATTTTGGCGCAATTTTTTGTTGATGTAGTCAGGGAAGAAAAGCCCTTAACGACATTTCCATGCAATCGGAAGTTGCATTCGTTCGGGAGTATTGATTCTGACAGTATACCGGCGCGCTCGGTTTATCAATTCTATTAAAAATTCATGACACAAATTATATACAAATATAAAATAAAAAACTTTTTAAGTATGCATGAATTTACTTACTTGAATTAAATGTGTATCCCATATCCTGCATTACTTTTAGTCCCTCCATATTGATCAATTTACTGGCTCTGAATGCACTGCACTCTCTACTTGAATGCAGATGCACTTTTGATATAGTAGAACGTATATCTCTAAATATGTTCATCAAGTTGTCTACGTATGAATTCAGTTTTCTGTTTTCTCTGACCAAGCACATAAAATAACACCTCAACAGGGATTTTATTCACGAAATAACAAATCCAAGTAAGAATCAACAAAGTGAAGTTTGTTTGATTGATAAACTTTACTCTCAGATTTGACAGAAGCAGACGCTGAGCCTGACGGTGTGGCAGATGAAAACAATTTTTTTTGCCAGTTATTGATAATGCCTGACTTTAACAATTTATTTAAAATCTTTTACGCCATACAAAAGAACTGATATTTATTTATAGTGGCTATAATGCACTATCGACTGGTCGTCCGCGTTGCAACAAAAAAATCGATAAGTATAATTTACCGTGCCGTACCGTAATCCAAGATGATAAAACAAAAAAATTAAAGATAGTGTCTTGTGTGAAGGTAGTTGTTAATTTTGAACCATTTATTGATTAGTACAGTACACTGTTGACTTTTAGTCTGTATCTAGTGGTCTATTCTTTGGTCTGTATAGAGGTGTACAGAAATAGATACCTTAGTAACAATGCCAAAACAACTTTGAGACCTACGATTTGGAAAGCTAAGGACTGCATAAGGTAGGTAAGGTCTAGGTAAAGTCCTTACCTACCTACCCGAGAATAATCAAAATCAAGATGAAACGCTGATTTGGGTTTTCAAAAATGTAGATATTTTCTTGTTCGTAACGTTGGTAATACTCATGGCTCGGTATTTATTTTTGTATAAAGCTAATATGCAACGCCTAATAGTATTTCATACGGAAATCGAATGCCACTTTCACTAACTATATTTGGTGTAATGTGCTGGCACTATGGCCCAAGGTCCATACATTTCTGGACCATCCTTTGAACAACATTCATGTGCAACTCCTTTGGTAACCGAAAATATATTTAGCTATTATTCTTTTAAAACGAGTTTGATAGGAAACCATTTATTTTTATTTTCCAGGTAATTAGTGAATGTTAGAAAACCTATCAACTATTAGCCAATAGTAGGGTAGAAAGAGATGGCCAGGCTCCACCACTTTTATCTGTGTTTCTGAAGTACTAGTGTTCTGCGCTACCTCTATCTATAATACTCTAACCACAGAGTACATTTTATAATAGGAAAACTCTAATTCCCGAATACTGGCACAAACTTCAATTAAATTTTAGTTCTGCTTAACTGGCTCTCATTCCCTCTTAAATTCATTCCTACCCGCCTCACGCACCGTTGAGCGGATGCTTTCGAGAGTGCGGGTGATATAATACGATGTTATAGGCTATTGCGTTCGCCCTTGACATTGCGAAGGCGTTCGATCGAGTGGGGCATGGCATCCTTTGGCATCCCCGAGGGACTCTGCTAGTGGATAGCCAGCTTTTTGAATGGTTAGAGCATAACATAGTAATAGTAACAGTGCATAGTGGCCTGTTGGTAAACGGGGCAACCTAGACGCGGCTGCCAACATGTTCACGGTGGTCGCGGGTTCGAATCCCAGGGCACACCCCTAACTTTTCGGAGTCATGTGTGTATTGATAGTCAATCACCACGCACTAAAACGGTGAAGGAAAACATCGTGAGGAAACCTGCATACCATAGCGATTTACAAAAAATCTATGGTATGTAAGTCCAACCCGCACTAGGCCAGCATGGTGGACTAATGGCCTAACCACTCTCAATCGTACTCTCAATTAGGCCCGTGCCCTGCAGTGGGACGTATATGAACTGATACAGAATACAGAGCATAAAAGTCGTAGTGGACTACTTTACTCCGAGACCAAGACTAGCAATGCTGGTCTGCCACAAGGCTCAGTGTGATCACCAACATTATTTATTCATGTAGATGATAGTACGAGTGACGCGTGATACATCGGCCAATAGAATCTCCCTCGGGGTTCCATTGAGGAAAGGCGGTCTCAACTTGTGTCTGAAGTCGAGAGTGTCTCTGGGGCGGGCTTCCAAATGAAGAGACAAGTTTGCGTGTTCACTGCTAAGAAGGATCCGTTTGTCATGACGCTGCAATTCCAATGAATTACTCTCTAAGGATCCAAGCATCCTGGTGACCCTCTGCATCGAAATATCAAGCAAAAACGAATTTATCAGTCATTTGGCGGACAAAGCCAAATTGGCGAGCAGGAACTTGGGTACAGTGCCAAGCGGTATTTCTCGTCGGGTCATAGGTTGACTTGATAGTTGTTGATAGGCCCAACGTGGAGTACTGTTCTCACTTCTCACTTCTGGGCAGGTGCCCCAAAAAATCAGCTTAACCCACTTGCCTCCTTACAGCGACGAGATTGTCGAATACTTAGTCGAAGATGACAATCTCACGGACAAACTGGAATCGAAGTGAAAGAATGGATCGAAGAATAAATGGTTCCAATATATTGTCAATCCGAACATTTACAGAGTAGATACATTCGTATCGTCACAAACTTCGTTCGTCCGAAGTTTCGAACTTCGTTTCGGATAAATATAGTAGGGTAGTAGTAGGGTACCATCGCACCATACGTCACCGTAATAGAGTTCATTCCTACCACCTGCCGTTCCCGAACGGTACGTTGCCAGCGTTCTTTTTTACCACGCACGTGCATGCTCGGGAATGAACTCCCTGGTTCGGTGTTTCCCGAGCGTTATGACCTGCCCTTTTTCGAACGGGGCTTAAAGAATCTGGCAGTGTTGGATCCCTGGCATTGCGAAGGTCCATGAGCGGCGGTGACCTCATACCATCAAGCGGGCTGTATGCTCTTCTGCCTGATAAAAGCCAATAAAAAAACAACCAACGCAAGGTGAATTGTCCAATCAGGAAATCGAACTCACGATCTTATGATTCACCTGTCATACGTGCTGCACTACACTCATGAAATTTCATTTTAGTATTGTATGTAAATGAGAAATAAAAACTGTACAAAGTTTAATATTTATACTATGCGACGGAGGATATTATATGTATGTCGATACCTCATATATACTTGTAATGTATTTAGCCTGTAGGTATTTGGGAAATTTCCTTGCCATTTGGAATGCTACCTTTCTGGCGCGTTATCTTCTTCTTTTCTGGGTTCCTTGTCAGTGGCGTAACAATAGGGTGGCAAAGTGCGCAAAATGCCACGGGCCCCCGGCCTAAGGGGCCCCCGGGCCGGCAGGACCCTGGTCCGACAGGGTCTCAAGCCCAATAGGGCCCAGGCTCGATTGGGCTTCGGCCACCGAGAACCGAAAACCTTAAAAATTATAATTTAATGAATATAAAGTTAATATTTTCCAAATAAAGTACATATCTTATTCTAGAAATTATTTAAATTGTAGGAGAAAAATAAAAGAGAAAGAGGGAGTCTGAAGCGATAAATAGAAAGTTATCTAAAATAAGTCAGTACTGCAATAGACGTGGAAGGTCTAGATTCAGCCTCACAACGAGTAGGTCTTAAAATTAACTCCGACAAAACCATACTAGTGATCGACAACCGCAGACCTCTCGCTGTATGTGGCCACCAGCTTGAAGTTGTTTCTTATTTATCCGGCTGGGGCAGACCCTTTAACTAGGTAGAAACATCTTTGAGAAAGATATTAAAAGTCTTCACCTATGCCAAAAAGCTTGAAAGCGATAGCTTTCAACCAGTGCGACCTACGGTGTTGAGACTTGGCCACTTACAGTACTACTGATCCACTAGTTTATAGTCGCTTAGCGAACTATAGAGCGTGCTATGCCCAGAGTCCCGTTGGAAAATAAGATCCGTGATGATTTTATCGGACAGAGAACTAAAGTTATAGACATACCACATTGGATTAGCAAGCTGAAGTGGCAGTGCTCTGGCCACATCTGTCGAAGAACTAATAACCGTTGGAGTAAACGTGTTCTTGAGTGGAGGCGGCATGTTGACTAACGTGGCGTAGGACGCCTACCAGCTAAGTGACGAGTGAAGATTTGCAAAATAGCGAGTTTTTGCATGCTGGATGTGATGAGCTGACAAAAGGGTGAAATGGCGTAATTTGGAGGAGGCGTATATCCATATAACAATGGCGGTTACATTGGACATTAGAAGAAGAGCAACAATGCATATAAAAAAATAAACATGATTTTTTTTACGTCGAGAGCTTACTATACTCCACGAAGCTACTAATTTAGTTTTCGTGGACATAGAGATAGCCCTGATAGCCATAATAAAGCAGTTACTAGCAAAATGTGATCCTGATTTAGAAAGAATGGGTAACTAAGTCCAGGGGCTAGATTAAATACTTAAGTCCGAAAATGCAAAATGAGCTAATTACTGTTTTGGGCCTAAAACTCCATTATATTTAATACAACTTGAGATTTTTTTCTAAAATAGACCAATTATTTGAAGTTTATCACTACTTTTATTTATTTATTTATTTGATACTTCATATACAAATAGTATACAGGCGGGGCTTAATGCCAAAGGCATTTTCTAACAGCCAACCTTCAGGTGGTGCAGAGATAAATTCAGAAGGTGCATAAAAATTGGTTGAGACGTAAATCGAGGATATATACTCAATACTTATACTAGTACCTACACAAATATAAAATATGATATACATAAATACAAGATATAATATACATAAATAAATTATATAATATACATAAGTACTAAGAATAATATATATATATATAAATTTAAAAAAAAAACAAAACGTTATGATAGTTCTGCCAATCTGTCTAGGAACAGTTTTCGAACTCTCATTTTGAAACCTAAACGTGTCGTAGATGTCCTAATCTCGAGAGGGAGCGAATTCCAAAGTAGGATAGATTGAATAAAGAAGGAAGAGTGAACAAACTACTGTGTGATAGAAAGAAATGAAAATGGAATTCAAAAGCACTCGTTCATCGTTATTACAGAACCTTTATTTAGATTTTAGAAAATGAGTTATGTTCATAATCGGATGAGAAACATGAGGCCAAAAAGATTTTGTGATGTTCTGTATCAGCCCATATAGGTCCCATTGCAGGGCAAGGGCCTCCCCTACAATCGAAAATACGATTGAGAGTGATTAGACCATAATATAGTCCACCATGCTGGCCTAGTGCGGGTTGGCGGGCTTACATACCATAAAAATTCTTGCAAATCGCTATGGTATGGAGGTTTCCTCACGATGTTTCTATTCACCGTCATAGTTAACGTCATAGTTAACGTTTGGGGGTTAACGTCACTCGCGTCCGTAGGCTTTGACTCTAGATACCCTACACGTGACCCCTGGGTAGTGCCAAATGAGTGACATAGTGGTGGTAGGACTTATGTGTCCGCCCGGGTAGCGACCACCGTCCATAAGGCGTAAAGACCGCCATAGTGATCTCCGTAAGGGGATCGCGTTCCGGGATCAGCCAGTGGTTTTCCGGTTTTCTTCGAGGATCTTAAGTCCGGGCATGAGGTTGTACCGTGTGGGTATTTTCGGTCCTCTGTCGAAGGGAGGAGAGTTGATCCGCCGGCCAGGGAGACCCGTAGAAACGGTTGTCCGCTGGCCGCCCGCGGTATAGTACAGGGGCCCAATCGGGGCTAACCACCTCGAGAGGCTGCCTCACCATGCCGCGCATAATCTTGGGTGGGTACGTCGTGCCGGTTGGTGACCGGAAGTGGGGTCCCGGCGGCCCATCCCGGGAGGGTACGGGGGCCCTTCCGTCCGGCGGATCAATTCGCTTCCTGCCGACCCTTTCGTGCCGGTGCCCATTCGGCCTTCTTAGTGCCCGAACCTAAGATCCTCGTTGCCTCTTCACCAATCCCATCCTTTCTACCATGACAGTGCAACTAAACAGAGCAGGTCCTTCAGCGGTGCTTAACCCCACCACCGCGTTCACTATGGAGTTCACTAACATCCGCGGACTCCATACGAACCTCAATGCCGTCCACCACCATCTTGAGACGGCCCGGCCTGCTTTGCTCTTCCTAACGGAGACGCAGATTCGTTGTCCGACCGATAATTCTTACCTGTTGTATCCCGGTTATTCGCTTGAAGTAAACTTCAAGCCTAAAGCCGGGGTATGCTTGTATGTTCGGTCGGACATCTGCTGTCGCCGTTTGCACTGCATGGAGGACCCCTCCTTCTCCGCTCTGTGGGTGCACGTGGATCTAGGTTCCCTGAGCCGCATCTACGTGTGCCTTTACAGGTCTCACAACGGGGACGATGAGACGACTCGGCTGTTCAGGTATCTTAGCCAGGCGGCTGATGACGCGCAGGCGCAGTTCCCGTCGGCCGAAATGGTGGTCTTGGGGGATTTCAATGCTCATCACGAACTGTGGCTGGGCTCCTCCAAGACTGATCATGCTGGCAGAGCTGCCCATGCATTCGCTCTGACTCATGACTTGACACAACTGGTGAACCAGCCCACCAGGATCCCGGATGTGGCGAGTCATGCGCCTTCTTTGCTGGACCTTCTGCTGGCGAGTCACCCAGCCGGGTATCATGTGACCGTTAGTGCGCCTCTGGGCACTTCCGATCACTGCCTGGTTGGGTCGTCAGTACCGATCGCATCACCTCCACGTCCCGTGCAGGTTAGGCGAAGGGTCTGGCATTACTCGTCGGCAGATTGGGATGGTATGCGGGAATATTTTGCATCCATCTCTTGGAGGCAGCGCTGCTTTGAGGGTAAAGATCCCTCAGCGAGTGCCAACGCTATTGCTGACGAGATCAGACTTGGAATGGAATATTACATTCCTTCCTCTGAGATCGCCAGTAAGGGCCGTGGACGCTCCTGGTTCAATCGTGCATGCGCCGATGCTGTCGGTGACAAACAGGCGGCGTATCGCGCTTGGATCAGGGGTCGCGCCATGAAGGATCCCAATATCAGTTCCCTCAAAGAAGCCTATAACCGTGCCTCCAAGGCCTGCAAGAAGGCCTACGTTAGGGCGGATGCCCAGCGCGTTAGCAGGATTGGGCGTGCGTTGGCCGATCACCCAACTAGCAGTCGTGCTTATTGGAGGTTGGCCAGGGCCGTCCAATCTAACTTCTGTCGTCCAGCGTTGCCGCCGCTGAGGTACCCAGAAGGGTCGCTGGCCCACAAGCCGCAAGAGAAGGCTGCCTTGCTGGCAAATCTCTTTGCGGCTAATTCCCGCCTCGAAGACCGTGGTTCCCAGTCGCTGCCTACGCTGCCTGATTGCGGTTTCTCAATGGCAGATATTCGCATCAGGCAGTGTGATGTGCGGCGTGAGTTACGGTCTCTCGATGTGCGGAAAGCCAGTGGTCCGGATGGGATACCAGCGGTGGTTTTAAGGGCTTGTGCAGCTGAGTTGTCTCCAGCACTGACTCGCCTCTACCGAGCGTCCTACCGCACAGGTGTTGTGCCGGAATCTTGGAGAGAGGCCAATGTGCAACCGATCCCCAAAAAGGGTGATCGATCGGACCCTACCAATTACCGCCCTATCGCTATCACCTCAGTGATGTGTAAGGTCATGGAGCGGATCATAAACGCTCAATTGGTCCGCTACCTGGAGGATCACTCGTTGATCAGTGACCGACAATACGGATTCCGTCATAATCGATCGACGGGTGATCTTCTAGCGTTTGTCCTGCATCGCTGGGGTGAGGCGATAGACCGGCGTGGCGAGGCTCTTGCTGTGAGCCTCGACATTGCCAAGGCGTTTGATAGGGTCTGGCACCGTGGTCTTCTGTCCAAGCTTCCGGCATACGGTCTACCCGGCAACCTGTGTTCGTGGATTTCCGGCTTTCTGCATGGGCGTAGAATACGTGTAGTCGTAGACGGACACGCTTCGGCGCTCATGTCGGTAAATGCCGGAGTTCCTCAGGGCTCGGTGCTGTCGCCCACCTTGTTTATTCTGCATATCAATGACATGTTGTCGCTTGGCAACATTCATTGCTATGCAGATGACAGCACGGTTCATGGGCGATACCACTGCGGGCCTCCAGGTTGCCGTGTCGAAACTGTGAAGGGACGCGAAGATCTTGTCATTGAGCTCAACCGCACCTTGGATCTCATTTCTACATGGGGTTCCAGGAATATGGTTGAGTTCAATGCCAGGAAAACCCAGGTGTGTGCGTTCACGTGCAAAAAATCCCCGTTCTCTCCCCTCCCCATTCTTCAGGGTACTCCCCTCTCAGTGCAGAATGACCTGTGTATCCTTGGTATGGATATCCGCTGTGATCTCAATCCAAGGAATCACATCGAGGGCGTAATATCTGCCACATCACGCAGGGTTGGAGTCCTGAACAGAGTGCGTCGGTTTTTCACGCCCGGTCAGCTTTGCCGCTTATATAAAGCGCAGGTCCGGCCGGGTATGGAGTATTGCTCGCACCTCTGGGATGGATCCGCCCAGTACCTGCTCGATGCCTTGGATGGATTGCAGCGGCGGGCCATCCGCATTGTGAATGATGCAGACGTTACGAGCAACTTGGAGTCGCTACAACTCCGGAGAGATGTCGCCTCTCTAAGCGTGTTCTACCGCCTGTATCACGGTGAGTGCTCTGAGGAATTGTTCAACTTGCTCCCCTCCTCTCCATTCCTAACCAGAACCACGCGTGCTGGCTTGCGAAGCCATAGCTTGACGGTCCACACCATCCCGGCGCGAACCAAACGGTTCTCAAATTCGTTTCTGTGCCGCACCGTCAGGCTGTGGAATTGTTTGCCGGCGCACGTGTTCCCTCCTTCCTACAATCCCGGGTCCTTCCGCCGTGGTGTGAAGAGGCACCTAAGCAGGCCGGCATAATTGTTTCCATTGGCATGGGACTGCCGTCCGATGCCAATGGATACTCTGCCTGGGCGGCATTGGCACTTTCCATCAGGTGCAATGCCGCCACTATGCCAGGCAATTATAAAAAAAAAAAAAAAAAAAAAAAAAAAAAAAAATAGTGCGTGGAGATTGACTATACATGTCCGAAAATTCAGACTGAGATTCAAACAATATTCATAAAAACGAAACTACAATATTCATTTTTTTTATATCTACGAAGGGCCCCATTTGATGATTTTTGCCACGGGCCCCCGATGGTGTAGTTACGCCACTGTTCCTTGTTGACCACGGAACCCCGAAAAAATCCCTTATAGTCACGCCATGTTCATCCGTCAGTCTGTCCGAGTTATGAGCTTTGTTATTGAAAAGGTCTAATTTGCCATAAGTTTTCCGCCTCGTGACCACGAAAATTTGTGAAGTAATCGAAAAGTCGCGTCGAGAAGTTAAAAAATGTAAAATTGTATTCTAAAACAAGTGGGGATGATTTTTTCCGATCATTAACTTACAGTACGGGGGTCAATGGATGGGATGCTACAAAATCGTTGCGAGCGACGACTAATTTCGGTAACGCTCCACAAGAGATGTACTGACGGCCTACGTGGCGTAGGCGGTTAGACCCCGCCTGTGAAACGAGAGGCCGCGGGATCGATTCCCGCACCGAGAGTAATGTTTGTGCTGCCCACAAATATTTCTTCCGTGTCTGGGTGTTTGTGAGACTGAAAAGTCTCTCGTAGTTCCTGATACCCACGACACAAGACTCGATCTTAGTGTGGGGTCAAGATTGTGTAAGCGCTTACCGCCCTGTCAATGGGTTGCAGATATATTTTTAACCTCCTAACCCTTAAGCCCAATATTGTCAATACCTTAGGACTCATAATTTCATAGGAATTACATTTTGAATCTTTGATCTCAGCAAAAGTGCAGCCTGTAATCAATACAATTTTTTCGTTTGCGGTATTGAACCCGCTATTTGTAGCGCAATAAGCGAACTACGTAACAACTGCATAAATCGCTTGATGATCAATATCAGTGAAATCTATTACGCGTTGTGTCGACTGACATATCTTTCAGGCAGTTCCTTAGTTCACATATTCTAACACTTCCTGCGCCAAACTAACGGGCAACCAACGAAGTGATGACCTGAGTGGCTTAGGAGTAATATGTCTACAAGTAAAACCCCCTGCTGGGTGATTGCCGCAAATGTGCTGAAACGTAATGAGTAGCGCGTAAAAAAATCATAGAGTGTAAATATTGCGTAGACTCGCAATAACATGTTTTGAAGTAGTTATTAGAATGTGTCCTTGTCACAGTAACATGATCTACAGTGGGTGTTTTTTACAGGGACCATTTGACATAAATTCTTCTTTCTTTCTTCTAGCAAAATGCAAGTAAAAAAATGGTTTTACTATATGTATACCCACAAATAAACATGCATAAAATTAATTCAAAGATTTTAGAATGGCTCCTTCGATCAAATATACACTAGATACAACATGAGGGCTTAGAAAATGGCACCAAAAAAGAGTGCTTTAAGCACTCTTTCGCCTTAAGTCACGCAACAACCGTTGCTTTTAAAATGTCGCAGAACTTTAGACAATATTATGTGAAAAGCTACTTTAAGCTCCAGGAATAAGGTGGAATTTGTGTTAATATATTTGGAATATGTGATCTTTTTGTTTACTTTTTTTCATGTCATGCATCAGTGCCACTTTTTAACAGAACTTTTAGAGGGAACTGTGTATCTAGTGTATATTTAATCGAAGGATGGCTCTGTGAACCACTGTGGGATACATGCAGGGACCAACAGAGATCCCTGGACCACCACTTAAGAACAACTGATCTTAAGATTTGGTAGTTTTACTCAACAACACAAAACAGCTTGCTTAATATTTCACTTGACCTGGGAATTGAATCTAATTATCACCAGGTAACACTAAACACTTCATAACTGTTGCCAATAGGTCAATGAGACAGCTCACTCCAAGAGCCAATTAACTGCAAAGATGTGTAAATAATAAGATCAGTGTAAGTATTAGTTTAATAATTTAATCATTGTACCAGTCCAGGAATAGGAGACTGAATGACATGACTAGAAGGAAGAATAAAACATACACCCTGAGTCCAGCGTTCCTTTGTATAGCTTGTTTAATTTGTTCATTAGCATCTTTCACATTCTCTGTAGCACCCACAACTGTGTTTGATATCCTGTCTATATCTTGCTCTTGTTGGAGAATCTGGAAATAGAATATATTTTACATTCTGTTATATTTAGAATAAAAACATCTAACATATGTTACTGACTAAAAATAACTATTTTTTAAAATCAAGAAATACACATTGTTAATTTAAATACATAAATAAAGTATGTCTTTAACAGTTTAATAAAGCAAAACTTAAACAAGATCAAATAAACTTTTAAAATTACCTTTTCAGTGAATATCTCCTGCAACTCGGCAATGTGCAGTACTTTGCTTTCAATCTGCTTGACTTCCTCTGTCATGTTGTTGAGCTCATTCAGCAGCTGCACATTCTCCGACTCAAACATCTGCAGCTCCTCAGCACTCAGCTCCCCTTCATCTGACATCACAGCCACCTCATTTTCTGACAAATCTAACTTTGACTTAGGATTATCTACTTCTTCCCCTGTCTCCGCTTCTCCCTCCTTCTCTTCGACTTCTACTTCTTTCTCCACTATTTTATCAGATATGAAAGGGTTAGGAATATTTGATTTTGTCTGTGGTAGCTCCAAACGCGACAGTTTCCGCATATCAAGAGCGCGTTTCACTCGTAAAGCTTTCAATTCACTGTGTATCTTACAAACGGCTTTTAAGTACATGTCTATTAAATCAATCACAGCGTCCATGTAGTCGCGGGTCTGCGCAGACACAGTAATCTTGCGATTATCGTTCCTAAATTCTTTCAGCAAGTGGGAACAAGTGTTTATAATTCTCTGCGCGCCTGTATCTATTTGGTCTCTTTCCGCCTCGGTCATTTCATCTTTCTTCACGTTATCGAAGAAACTTAGGTACCTGTCTCGGTGTTCCAAAAGGAAATCTCGAAGTCTAGTGATTTGCGAGCAAATATCGCGGGCGGTCGACATAAAACCAGTCTTAGATTTGCATCTCAATATGCGCTGTTTATCCTCGCTCACGGGGCTTTGTATGCCGAAAGCTTTGTTGCGAGTCTTCACAGTTTTTATGCACGCTTTAAAAAGCGGCGTTATATCCATTTTTATTCAATACTTTTCGTTACAGCTACTGCGAAAAGGTGAAAACACTGCACTTGATACTTGTGTTTTTTTTCTTGACAGATGACAGATCTGTGGCACGTCTGTAGTTGACAGTTGCCGTGGCTTTGTGTTCCATAATCTCAAACCTTCAATCTTGAGAAGAACTTCAGAAAACAAGTCCTACGATAACCTAATACAAAATCCACTTTTTAATAACAAGATACAGGTATCAACAGTCATTATATTTATTAGTAATTTATATCGCTTGATAATCCAACTTATAACGAGATTCGCAATATATATAATACTAGTGTAAATAAAAAATCGAATTCAATATATGTTAAAAGTGTCTTAATGTCTTAATAGTATCTTTTTTCGCACCGGAACGCGTCTTATAATCTGTCATCTTTGCTATTTTTTTTCAAGCACAACAAAGCCAGTGACTATTCTGCAAAAATATAAATATAAATTTTGCTCCTAAGACAATAAATTATAGTGTTAAGCATCAAAAATCATGGGTTCTACACCTGGAAACTCGAATCACAACAAACATTCTATTCCTATAGATATTTTGGACGACCTCTGCAGGTAAGCAACTTTGTAATGGAAAATTCACACTGTCAATAAAAACCCCTTTAATAGTTAAAACAGCATTTAGGGTGATTTTTTGTGGTAATTATTCATAATTACTTTGCTTTCGTACGCTTACATAATCGAGGATTGCGTTTTTACGATAAAAGTTAGTATTCCTATGAAATTTGTAAGCAAAAATATGTAAAAAAGACAAGAAATAAGTAATGATTACCAGCAATCTATCAATATAAACATTTGTCTAATTGTTGTTATGATAACGTATTATTGGGAAATATGTGATCAATATTATCATTTTTATTTAAACTATCATACAAACTTATTGAAGAATGGCCGATTGACAGTATGTAAAATTTATAAAAATGCTTGAGAAAATGTCTGCAACATAATATGCAGAATTTGAGACAGCTGTGGGTAGTACAACATTAACATATCTATCAAACATACTAGTTATTGACAGGTTACAATATATTGTATTCATTTGAAATTATTTGTATTAAACATCATTATTGTTAATTTCCAGTCGCTTCATAATAAATCTTCCGCCTGAAGACAGAGGCAACCTGGTGAGGATATGTTTCCAAATAGAACTGGCACATTGGTTCTACCTGGACTACTACTGCACAGATGAAGCAAACAGGCTCAACCCATGCGGCATCAGGGAGTTTGCGGCACATATTTTTCAAGTATGTTGCTTAATATTTATCATGTAATATGAAGTGTATGTAAGACCTGTGGCGGTTCAAGAACTTTTGCTAGACTGCCCTGGTTGAGAGTAGAAATTGGCCTCTTCAATTCAAGATTGTTTTGGCAATCACTACCATGTAATAGTACTGAACAAGTGTTCCATGATATTCCCTTTGTGATATCTAGTGTCTTGTTTTATAACTCAGCACATGACATGACCCCTTATATGAATGGGTATGAGTAACTTGAGGTAAAATTGCAAATACTGTATTAAATCAGTGTGGCATCACTGGTATGGTATACTGATACTTCTTTTACTTTTATGCATATTTTTTTGTGCTTGTGATGTCACTTACTGGCCTTGTGGAACACCAGCATTGGTTTTACTACCGATCCATGCTGAGCATGAGCCATTTTGTTGATAAGCACTGTTATATTAGTAATAATTCATTAGAGCTGTAAACCATTGCTTGGAGACTTTGGAGACTGTCCGGCCCTCACACTTACCACTGTAATTTCTGTAAATTAGGATCAACAGTGGCATGCAATTTAATGACATTGATCATTGAAGCTTGTAGATCCATGTTAGTTATTTTTTATTTTATAATTGTTTGTTTTCTATTTTTATATTTTAGCTGTAGTTTTTTGTGTAGATGATTATTAGCGTAAAATTGTTTAATTTAACTTCATGTAAACGTTTTTTGTAACAAATAATGTTTCTTTTTTCAGTCATATTATCTTCTCTCTTGCTCTACTGTTTTGTTTGCCATGTATTATATATTTCTGCTGTAATGATCGTGAATATTGGTGCAGCACGTCCCGCAGCTCCGCGAGCACGTGAGCATCCTGGACGCGGTGCTGGACAACTGGCGCGAGTACAAACAGACCGTGCCCACGTACGGAGCCATCCTGCTTGACACCGACCTCACCCACGTACTGCTCGTGCAGAGCTACTGGACCAAGGCCTCGTGGGGCTTCCCCAAAGGCAAGGTCAACGAGGACGAGGAGCCATGGAAGTGCGCAGCTAGAGAGGTCGGTGTTTTAACTTGCTTTGGACTATTAATTTATTGTATATCTTTGTTTTTTTTTATCGCAATGAATGGCGAGACGTGCAAGCCAATCGCCTGATGGTAAGCGATACAACCGGTTATGAACAGTAGCAAAATTCCACTGCGCTCGCCATCCTGAGACATATGATTGTTAAGTCTCAATATATCCAGTAGTTACTCTGGCTACAATGTCCTTCAATCCGAAATACAACAGTGCATTCTCACTGCTGTTTCACGGGAGAAATAGACATTGCGGTGGTACTTACCCAGATGGCCTCCCACATATGAGAGACCTACCACCAGTATCTGTTGGTTTAAGTTTTTTTGGATTGTCTATGAACACATAAGGTAGGAATAAAAAATGAGTAATTTGTATACTTAAGTCTTGAGATATTATTGGCATGGTATTTTTAATAGGTAACAGTGTTTTAATCTACTTTCATCTCTTCAATAAGGACTAAAAGAAAACGGCGAAAAACTGAAGACAACATTTCTTTACAGGTACTAGAAGAGACAGGTTTCGATATAAGCAAATTAATCAACAAAAATGACTACATAGAAGCGACTATACATGAGCAAATAGTCCGTCTGTATATAATCGGGTACATTCCACGTGACACCAAATTCCAGCCGCGCACTAGAAACGAAATCAAGGCGTGCGAGTGGTTCCCTCTAGCGGACCTCCCCTCTAACAAGAAAGACATGACGCCCAAGGTCAAAATGGGCGTCAGTCCAAACGCCTTCTTTATGGTGCTGCCGTTCGTGAAGAGGATGCGCCGGTGGGTCGCAGAACGGAACTTGAAAGGATTTAATAATCCTCGACGAACTAGACACAAGTCTATGGGAGATCTAGAAGCTTCGACGAGCAAGAACAAAAACAAAACAATATCGCAGGGGCTGCAGAACGAGATACAGGAGTATCAGCAGCAGAATTCTGGACAAAAGTTTAAACATCATGGGAGTGGGGTGAAGAATGGTAACGGTCATAGTACGAGAAAGGAGAGAAAGATTGCCAAACGCCAGTTGTTCACTCCTCAAAATGTCCAGACTAATACTTCTCCTATACAGAGGGAGTTATCTCCGGTGGAGTCTCAACAAGACTACAGCACTTTCTTCAACTTCGTGGCGCCGTCCTGGGCTAATTTCAAATTTGACAGGCGCGCCATTTTGGATTGTCTCACTTGAGAAGGCGCGGGAGTGAGATGGGTATTGACTTCTTAACTTTCTATTATTATAGATGTCTTCATTGTAATGACACATTACAGAGCTCATAGACATATGAATTGTTGTTTTATTAGAGGACAATAATTGAATCTTATTATATTTGTTTAGTGGTAATCTAAATGGTAAACATCATCAAAACACAAATTTCGATGGGTAAACACAAAATTCGTTCTTTTACTTGAATAGGGTAATGAATGTTTGAAACTTGTAGTGAATAGCGGTTCCAATAACAGAATAATGGGTAACGTAGGGCAGATTAGGGTATCCTGGGTAAAATTGCTGGATTTCCCTGGACAAAATTATTACAACGGGGCGCGCTCTTCCTTATCTAAATACCTTCAAAACGAACTTCTTATAAGTTCAGTGCGTAAATGGAATTATATCTCTCACTTAGCAGGAAAATTTGCTTTAAAATTTATCGACGGTCCTCAGAATTAATACTTCGTAAGGATTTATTTTCAACGATGACGCTATCAATGCTGTTGTCAGAACATTTATGGAGTAGATAAAATGTAAAAAGTTCAATATTACTTTCATTATTTTCCAACATCATCACAAGACTCTCTGCAACATTCAACTCGCATATTGAAATGCCTACAATATGTTGAATAATCACAGCGGAATAATCTCCTGACTCGGGTCATCCTTTATCAGCCGTTAAAACTTCGTTCTGTATTCAAAACATTATTCTTTCTGCTTAATATAAGTCAGAACCATAGTAATACTAAAAGAAATTACTTTGCTCATCGAAATCACCCTTCAGTGAGTCAGACATGGTCAATCCATATATATTTCGCTTCATAAACTATAATTAATCTTTTCATGCGAGTGCAAGGACTCTGAATTTTGCCTTTCTTTAGCATAAAACGGGTACTTGAAACAAAAACCCAAATGGAATGCCAGATAAGTGCTCATAAATCATGAGTTATTTGCGCCATTCCCGGGCTATCGATCATTCACTCAGACGCTCGTTTCAATGTAATTGATTATAGGACAAAGGCCGTTGCGGGCTCGTGGCGGGGTTACAACGCACTCGCCTTATCAACCGTTAAATAATGCTGACATAATTAAATTTACTTGTCAGTACTGGGTAATTTTCACTGTAAATAATTACTTTAATAAGCGGTGCGTCTGTCTATAAACTATTTTAAATAGGTATCGATGTTTAAAAATATAGGTTTACTCGTGTACGATGATTCGACCTTTCGCCATTTCGACTCAATTATTTAGAGTCCCTTACGCCGGAATACTGGAACGCCATTCAAATAATAAGTTGCTCTTAACAGCGCACGGCCCACATAGCCAGTATATTTAAGTGGGATTTACGTAGTAAAGTGCACATTATATTTAAGTTGCGGTCCAATATTCGGTACAATCGGCGTTAGTCCGGTACATTTTGGCTCAATTGAAAATTGCAGACTGATGAAGGTAGATATGATTTGAAGCTAAAAACAATAAAATTACGTATAAAAATCATACATTTATTATAATTCTACTAAAAATACATAACTAAGGAATTAATATCACATCAAAAATACATTTAACTAATTAAAGAAGAATTCTAAAAAAACATTAAATATTCATTGATTCTTACAGCAATTGGAAAATAATGCGGCTTGCATTTACAAATTCTAAATATGTAAATTATGTTTATTGGTTGTAACAATTCTAAAATTGGATTATGTTAAAGAAACTAAATACATCATTTCACTATACAGCTTTAAATAATCATGAATTTCGAGTCACAAAAGTTTAACTTTGAACTTAATTAATTTGACTACAGAGAAGGATATATCGCTAGTATAAAATTGGACAAAATAGAAACCACTGCATTCCTAGATCTTGTAACGTTAATTGCCGACACACATTGTCTTTTTCATATGACTTTAGTCAAACAAAATACAGGTGTCGCTATATTTAAATTGAGTAATTTGCAAACTGAATATCACTTTTGTTTATGTGAGTCACATAAACAGAAGTGATATTCAGTTTGCTGTTATCACTCATGCTTATAATTTCGAGTCATAACTACCCACCAATATATTTCACGCTCGTGGAAAAAAATTGAAAGATTTCATACCACAATTTGATGAAATAATTGTGAATTTGGCTAAATTGGTTTAAATCTATGAAACGTTGAATTAAATTGTTTATAATTAACCGAAAATGTCATAAATATTTGCCTGATGGCGGTACAAGATACGTAAAAAAAACACAGATACTTAAAACGTCACAAAAACTTTCCTTAACAAAATAAATCAAATGTAATAAAACATTTTGTCTTTAAAAAACATTTCCCGTCTTTGATACAATTTGCTTAATGTTTAAACTAATAAATAACTTTTTAAATCAAAATACTGTAAAATAACTCACCACATGTCACACATAAAACTTTACACATTTTAGAAAGTCACCATAAAATAGATAAAAAATAAGTGTCAATATAATGATTTCCCGCGCATTTTATACAAAAATTAGGTTAATTTATAGGAACGTCTTGGAAGAGAAATTAATTGTATTTACAATGGGTGATTTTCATTAATTCTTATGAAATATTTTACATCTTTATACAAAATATAATATGAAAGTTAACTGTAAAAGTTTAGCAAATCTCTCAACTATATTTCGTTGATTGATTGATCAATGAACAAGAAGGGGGATACTATTAAGAAAAACACTTAGAACACTTTTTTTGCGTCTATGGCTTATATGAATAAGAAGGTTTGTGTATGGTTCATTTAAGCTGAATATTTTTGCTTCTTTTCGCAATGTTTTATTAAATTGCCATAAAAGCTGGTCAAAATATAAAATGAAGTAATTACTACGCGCTTGATCGGATTGTTTCTACATATTTACATGCTCATTATAACAAAGCACATTCATAATATATATACCAAATATATAAAATAGCTTTTTCATAAATTATAAGCTCCGCATTTAAGAATTTTTTAGACTATACAATACGATTACACATGTGCGCTTTGATGTATATTTTCAGCCATATTTAGCCTACGTGTAATGGACAAGTTAACACATTTTGGCGCGCAATTCGCAAATTACACAGACATAGACAATTATCTACATTTTCAATACGTCACAATTACCACTACTCATACATTTATACAAAACAATTAAGTCAAATGAGATTTCATGACCTATTTACAAAGTACGTCAAAAAATTAAAATATATACATTGATTTTTAATTAATATGCATTATGAAAGTCTTTGGGTTGAACGGTAGTATTTTTTTTTCAAAAGCTTTTATATAACCGGATTACCCTGTTCTGTACTATGTAAATATAGTCAGACAATGATCGCTAGTCTACATCAGGAATCATTCTTCGTCAGTGAACCGTTGCGGGGCGTTTCTCTGTTTGTATCGCCTGATGATGACGTATATGATTCCGCTGAGGGCCAGGAGTACGGGCACTCCGAGACCGATGGAGATGATGATGATCACGAACAGGGAGAAACCCTCAACTGGTGGAGTGCCGTAGCCAGTTGTGTACGACCTGCATTTGTACACCAAATAGTCATTTATAGGAACCGAATTATATGCATACTATTGTTAGCTCTTCTGGTAGAAATAATAGTTCACTGATTTCCATAATTACTTTTATTAATTACTTCACAATGTTTGTACTAAGTAATTGGTTGTTTACGGTATCAGACTATCACCACTACGGTGCGTGTTCGCATCTCTCAGATTCTACCGCGGGAATTGCCGGGAACGAACGAATGAATGTCAGAGTGAAGAGCGAGTATGACTAATCACTCGAGTGAATGACGAATGGATCAATACCACATCAGATATGCGAACACGCACATTATGAGATATAAATGGATATTCTAAGTACATTTTCTTATACGAGTAAAACTAGGACAAAATAAATATAAATAATTATAAAAGCTAACACTATGAAATAGCATATCTACGCCATTTTCACCGATCATTTTATATTATCCTAAAATCTATAAATCATGCATATTTTCGCTATATTTACTAAATTTTCGGTGGGTTAACTTTGATAAGTGTAAAATAATTTGTTTCAATTCATTTTCTTACACATACATAAATACGTTATTGCCGGTCAAATCGATACCTACACCGTAAACCGCATGTTTTTAATGCATTTTTTGAGCTTTACATGTTACATATAATCCGGTCTCTTAGTCATATACATATTCCTGACCCCATAGTAAGATCTTATGTCGCGGGTATTAGAAACTATGAGATTCTTCTCGGTCTCTCAAACACAAAGACCCGTTCAAATACTTGTAGAGCATACAAATATTTATCTCGTTGCGGGGATCGAACCCGCGCCCACTCGTTTCACACCCCGCGTATAACCAACTGCGTCACAGAGGTATACGTAATTGTACTATCTCTTCAGCCCAGAAGAAATCCATTGCTGAATATACCGGGTATATCAAGACTGCTACCGAAAACGAAGTCGGGTGGTAGTTTTAGTGCTTCCCACCACCCGGCTTCGTTTTCGGTAGCAGTCTTGATATACCCTGTATGCCTCCTCGAAGGATTTCCAAATTCCATTACGACCGGTTATAAGAGACTTGCAACCAGCGACTTCTTTCTAATAACAAAATACAAGTGCTACTAATTACAAAAATGTCGCACTATATCCAGACATCATTCGCTGACCTTCCTTTCAAGACTTCAAAGGACCTTTGCAATCATGTATATTGGCTATAAACTCAAACCAATTAGCTCATACATAATTTTTCGAATACACACACAAATACCTAACTAAAATCACTCAATATGTGAAAACACTATAATCTATCTCAATAAGTACTTACCAAGCTGTATAGTTGTGTTTCTTGTAGAACCCGTCGCCGGCCTGGCCGAAGGAGACAGTCGTCTGCAGTCCCAGTATCGGGTACTTGTACTTCCTGAACGTGCCCATAGTCTGCACCATGAGGATCATGTCCTTTGTTCCCGTGCTGTGGATAAACTCTTCATCTGTATGGGTTCATTGTATACAGGGTTTATGAAGACTACTACCGAAAACGAAGCCGGTTGGTAGTTTTAGTGACTTCAGATTTCAGACACAATGCAAATAAAAATTTCGGTATAAAACGCGATATTTTTGTGTCATACTTATATTAGTATTTGACTTGTAAATCTTTGTAATGCTTTCCCTAAAACAATTATTTCAACTGTTGTGTTGTGAGAGGCAAATGTATATGAACAGCTTCATAACTAGGAGCCTAATTCATGTGCTTTGTCGTTCCCGCAAAACGGGAAAGTGGAGGCAAAAGAACGGGACGAAAGTAGAAGTATTGAACCTCCGGTAATCTTGCTCGCTGAATGGAAACTATAGCAATGCTACATGTTAGCGCCACTTACATAAATACTTTGTAAAATCACCGCCTCACAGGTAGTGATAATACTTCTGTATAAGCCCGTATACGTCCCACTGGGGCCAGGGGACAATCCTCTACAATCAAGAGTACGATTGAGAGTGGTTAGGCTATATGTATAGTCCACAACGCTCTCCTAGTGGTGGTTAGCGGACTTTACATACCATAGAAATTGTTAAAAATTCGCTACAGTATGCATATTTCCTCGATGTTTTCCTTCACCATTAAAATGCGTTAAAGGTCCTCACCTTTAACGCATTTTAAAGGTTAATACCCTCGTATTACTCCTAATCGAAGGTTATTATGATATGACTCTACCACTATTTTTTTTTTTGAAAAAAAAAAACCAAGCCCTGGAATTTGTTTACATTAAAATGCGTGGACAAAGTGCGTTAACGGTGAAGGTTCCTGTATCAGCCCATATACGTCCCACTGCAGTGCACGGGCCTCCTCTACAATCGCCAGTACGATTGAGAGTGGTTTGGCCATATAGTCCACCACGCTGGCCTAGTGCGGTTTGGCGGACTTACATACTATAGAAATTTTTATAAATCGCTATGGTATGCAGGTTTCCTCACGATGTTTTCCTTCACCGTTTTAGTGCGTGGTGATTGACTATCAATACACACATGACTCCGAAAAGTCAGAGGTGTGCCCTGGGATTCGAACCCGCGATCACCGTGAACATGTTGGCAGTCGCGTCTAGTCCGTTTACCAACAGGCCACCACTTCGAAGGTTCCTAATCGAAGGTAATTATGGTATGGCTCTACCACTAATTTCCTTCAAAACAAAAAAACAAGCTATGGAATTTATTGAGGCTAAAAAGCGTGGTCACTTACACGTTGAAGGAAGACATGTGCACATTGGTAGAAGAAGACACCTCCCGCTTGGGGTCCGTATATCCGACCGGACGGAACTGTATGTACCCGCCCTCGTTGCTAGAATACGACATCGGCGTCTTGATCTCTATTATCTGAAAATTATATCTTATACACCCTCTGGGAAGTGGACAATAATTTATTTCCAACTCCTATTAATTTATCTTTCTGATTAATTTTATTGCGGGTATAATATCAAGTTACATTCCCGGATACTCGCCGTGCTTCAATACTCGGTGTCATTACATCGCGTGCCACTGTTGATCCTGCGACACGGGAGTTACAGTGGTGGGTGTGAGGGCGGACCAGTCTCCATAAACCTTCTGTATATAATTACAACATATCTAGTTGGGCCAGAATTATGAAACCATAGAACGTCTTATGCTATGATGCAGAGTTTTGCATACTATTATGAATACATTTACTATGTGGACAGCACTGGCCTCACTTTCAGGTGCATTGTAAAACGAGAATGCCCATTAATTGTATCGAAAATATCGTTGATACCGATACTGCTTAATCATTATTAGCATTTTTTATTGATTGTCCTTAAACGTTTGCCCGTTTTATCACGGGCGACAGATTAAAAAAAAAGTAATTATCATCACATTTTACTCATAAAGCCGAAGGTATTTTTTTTTTATTGGCTTCTAGTTCATTTCTCCAAGAACTCCGGGCTTGAATCAAAATTATGTTTATATTCATTGAAAAAATATATTTTTCCATACTCAGAAAATAGGTCTTATCGCGGCACAAAAGTCTTCGCACCGATATTATGTATTATAGTGAAATGAACATTCTCCTGTGCATTCCCCTTTAGCCATCCATAGGCCTCCACCAAAATTTTCCATGCCGACCTGTCAAAAGCAGCCAACATCTAGCGACTTCCTGCAACCTTGGCTTAATCTACCGTGGCAGTATAAAAATTCAAACTTATGTTCTATTGTGTTGTTCATTCCATAATCGCACACGGCTAGGCTCGCCCACAACTAAGGCTGAGTTGCACAAATTAACTTTGCCAGTACGTTTGGCTTTGAAAATGTCACTGCCCTATTGAGACGTATTTGGCCTTGCGAATGTATGGGATTGACATTTTCAACTTCAAAGGTATTAGCAAAGTTAGTTTGTGCAAGCCTAAGATTTCGAGATGGGTTAATGATGGACTTACTTCAAAAACTCCTGGCGTGTGCTCGTCATCCAAGCTCTTCCTGGTGATGAAGTGCAAGTCCTCCACCTGCTGGATGTCGGTGGATATGAGCACCATGTTGAGCGCGAACCGGGAAGAGTTGAAGTCGTGGGACGTGGCTAGATCCACCAGGCTGATGTCTATGAGACTCGAGTTGGCTGTGTGTATCAGGTGAGGAAGTTCTTTCGCGTAGTCCGTGAATGGAAGGTATTGGAGCTGCGGAAGCATATTTAAGTGTAGAGTTAAAGAAAATTTCGGTTTGCTTTTATAAGTCCCACTAAAGTGGTGAGGAGTGGCGGACTTTACAAACTATAGTAATTCTTACAAATCCCTATGATATGCAGGTTTCGCCACGATATTTTTCTTCAACGTTATAGTGCATGGTGATTGATTATGAATACACACATGACTCCTGAAAAGTCAGAGGAGTTTGCTGGGATTCGAATCCGCGATCACCGTGATCATTTTGGCAGTCATGTCAGATCGGTTTACCCACAGGCCACTACGGACTTTCAACTATCGAAGCCAATTATCTTTGCCGAAATAAAAATGATATAAATTGAGTTATAACAAAGTTACAGATAATGCAGTAAAAGTAATGGATTGTGTAATCCGGTCTCGGTGTGACTGTGTCAAGGCGAGTCGTTTACTCGCTCTTGCTCGCGATAAGCCACTACGGAATTGTCATCATCGCAAGTCCTATACCTTGAGCTATTTTATTTATTTTTTAAATATAATTCACAAATAATTGGACACAGCACAAACAGAGCATTGCCAAGAACAGAAAAATATATATGATCCACAATTCTGAAACGGCTTAGAGTTATTTTTTGTACTTAAAATCTGGTAGCATAGTTGTACGGTTCGATTATAACGCTGAAATCTCGACTTTGAAACCCGAGTCAGGCGAAGTGATATTGGATTTTTTCATTCATTATAATCCCGGAGTAAGGAATTTACGTTCTATGTGGCGATAAGCACGACCGTGGAGCGGGAGCGGGGCATTGTGGGGCAATGCCCTACCTTGAAATGCCAATGCCCAACCTTAAACCCACCAAAAACTAAGATAAAGATTATGATAATTAAATTGTTTTTTTATTGTTTGAGATAAAAAAAAATATATTGACCATCACATCACTGACCTAGAGGTCAGTGATATACATGGTGATTGATTTAGGAGCCCGTGCTTCGGATCAGATCAATTATGATAAAATTTTTACTTCCGCCCTACCTGTAACCAATGCTGCCCTACCTCAAATTCGACTCTACAGCCCTGCAGCTATTTATCAACGGAATACACAAAGCGATACGAGGGTGTTCTGGTAGCACCTCTCCCTACCCTTTTGGAAAAATATATACTTAGTCCTGACTCCACACTAAAATCGAGTCTTATGTCGTGGGTATCAGGAATACGAGGGACTTTTCAGTCTCACAAACACCCAGACCCGAAACAATGGATCACATAAATATTTGTCTCGTTACGGGGATCGAACCTGCGACCTCGCCTTTCATAGCCGGTGTCTAACCAACTGCGCCACGGAGGCAAGATTCAAGCAATAGATTACATATATTAGTAGTGTCTAAATCTTACCTTGATCGCGATAGTTCCTTGTTTGCGTTTGAGATGTCCGTTGATGTGCAACGTCACTTCGTTTCCATTAGCGACCATATTCGCCCTCCTCCATTTTGCGTGTTCCAGAGAATATGAGTGGAAGGGACTCCGTGAGACCATGTAGCCCAGGTCGTCTGTATCGTTGTATTCGTATAGCTAAAAACAAAAGACGTGTAAAACATTATGTAAGACAATTTAAAAACCTAGTTTATTGAGAATGCCGAAGATCGGGCGCAATGGAGAAGAATTTTCTCTCGTTTCACGGGATTCCGCGGTCATAGTCGATTTTGTAAACAATGTCTTTCTAAGAATAATATTCCAATGGAGTAAAAGATTATTAAAACCCCTTGCAAAAAAAAAACAGTCAATTCAGAATCCGGTTAGAGGATCGAGGGATTCGTACCACATATTCTTCACACTTGGTTTTTAGAATCGAACCCGCTCCTACATCCACTACTGCTTTTTGCTACACCAGGGCCCAAAATAACGTCAAAAATATAATACTAAGCAACAATGCTATTGATAAGCTAGCTTGTATTTTAATAATCCTATCTAGATTTTTAAAATAGTATCAACAGTAGTATTTAAATGATAATTATTAAACATGAGAACAGAAATAAAATCATATTGCCGGAAATAATGCATTTATTATTCCAAAATTAATATTAATATAATCTTTAGCATTGACCATTAACATTTAAACGCTCTAGTTAGAACGTAATTTATCAGCGTTTGGTTCAAGGACGATTTCTAGATGCGCCGAAAATTGTGTTAGTGTAGTCAGCAATTGATTTACGGAATTAAGTAATTTGAGAGGCTCAACAAAGGGAGGGGGAAAAGGTAACATGTTTGTTTATACTCTTCATTAATGATGGTAGTGACCAGCGTGCATAGGGGCTTACTGCTCACGATCTCACTAATAAAAACTACAAATGACATTATTGTCACTAAAAAGACAGGCATTTTATAGATTTGGAAAGTCTCTTTCTTTCTAAATGTTGTGGTATCTAAGAAAGCCCTCATTTCATTTCTAAACTATAATAACATAATATAACTATCATAAAGAGGTAGATTTAATCATTCGTTTGCATTGAATAGGCTCTGACACTACAAAACGATTTAAAAAATTCTTCCCTCATTAGAATTCTACACTATCCCTGATGAACAAAGGTATTAATTTTTTCAAATTTGTATTTCTGCACCCGGGCTTATCCCAGCCGGCCTGCTAGTACTAATTAAAAACATCTATGTTTATTTTATGTATTAATTTCAATCTTAAAATATTTTTAAACCTACAACAGATTGTATATATTCACTACCAATTTCCTTCTATAATAAAATATAAACAACAAATGTACAGATCTAAATATTATTAAACACCACTCAGTCATAATCTGTTTGGACAAGTAATCACACACCGCCCCAATCTGACTCATAGGTTATGCCCTACATATTGCTTGACAAAAATATTTATCATATGATATATTGTGACGTTTGTTGTGATTCTGCATTACTCAGGATTCACATACAAAATAGGTACCATACAGCCATATGGGGATACAGTATGGCCATATATTGACAGTCCTTATGCAAACTATTGAAACTATACTTGCTACTTTACACCAATAAAGATGAAAGAGGCAAATTCAATCTTTTATTGTGTTCATTTTAAGCACTTTTAACTTTATGAAACTGAAAAACTGTTGCAAAATGCAATTGTATATATTAGAGTACCAAATATTATAAATGTTTATGTCTACTTGTGATGAGTGCAATTAAACAAAAATGTGTTTGTTCAGTTTTGATAGTTTATGTAAGGACCATCAATTTACTACCATGAAACACTGATATGTTTCCATGGTTGTGTATGGTGAACTTTGTCTGGTGGAGATATACAGGATGAGTTTTTTAAGTGAGCGTGAATGACCAAATTCGAAACTATGAGGAATAGCCAAAAATGCTAAAAGGACTGACAAGCCCAAATAAGATACTACATATTTAGGTTTTTGATAAATCAATATGCCTAACTAGGAAAACTCAGGCTGTATTATCACACTATTCCATAATGTTTTTTATTTATTTATTTTAATGTTGCTAATAGGAATCAAATTCTGGAAAGTAATGACACATCAAATTAAAGGAAAGATGTAATTTGAGGTAAAACCCAAATTTTTCTTTATTTTCTTAGCACTTGACCTCCCTGCATTGGTAGAGGACTTTTAGAATTTGTCATATTTTATTAAATACTTGCTAAAATATTTAATTCTATGATTTCAATATGGTTTTGAGCAATTATGACAGATTTGGTCTTATGAAATAAGAAAATCTCACCCTGTATATCCAATTTTAGAGTCTTGCTTTGGCTTTCTACAAAACAAACCATTAAAATCTCACCTTGTATATCCAATTAATGAATCCATACTTTGAGGTGCCATTCAGATTCACATCAATCAATTGTGCATCTTCCCATTTGAAGTCTAATGTAGAGTTCAAATCACTCAGCAAAAACATGATGGCAGGCACCCCACTCGAAAAGTCCCATGATATGTGCATAGTGTCATTTGGCCCATCGGCTCTGATGTACAACAATGTTGTATTGTCTGTACATTTTTCACATCCTGGATTCAATTCTGTCTTTATCTGCAAAAGTAGTAATTTTTGTTTGATTTTCAATGGTTGAATAATTATTGCGACAATGTAAGTCTAATAATTGTATCTGAGATAATATTTGCATTAAGTATCCTTAAATCGATTTCGATGATAAAGTACTTAAATTAATTTCAATGATTGTATAGACAAGGACCTGATCTTAGAAATTAACAATCATATTATAATAAACAATTCTACACACTCAATTAAAAGATATTAAATTTCCCACTCATTACTTGCAAGTTTTGTTTTTATTAATTGTATAGCAGGTCGAATGCTTACATCATGTTAATTTGCACATGTTTGCACAGCTGGCTTCCTAGTTTGTTGCCTTTGATATAAAACATAAAAAAATAAAATCGAAATTGATAATTCCTGTCGTAAACAAAGAAAAACAACAATTTACCTTTCTGTCTTGTCCGCACGCGACTGATAACGCAAAAACAATTAATAAAACACGTAAGAACATTTTATCGTCACGGAAAGTATTAATTTCTGACAAAACAACAATTAATATTACGATATTGTGTCCACCACTCCGTAAACAAAAGATAACTGTGCGGCACGTGTATTAGTCTCGGCCTCGGACAAATAAGACTACTCGATAAGAATTATCACATAAATTTATCGTTTTTCCTTTGTAGACTATTCATGCGAATTCGTGTATTACAATTTACAACACCCCCAAACTTGCGTCATGAATAACCCGACTAATTTTTCAATGCATAACCTGGTACATTTTAAAGCACAATGTCATGTGAATGACAAAGATAGCGCGATAAAATTTTGACAAATACGAAACATTTCAAATTTTTCGCATTGGAAAATTGATTGGAAAGGATGTTCGTTCGGAAATAATAATCTTGACAGATCGTAATTGAAATGTCAAAATCTACAGTTTACTTATCAAATGTGTTTGACAAGGATGTTTGTCCAACTTCACGTTTTCAACAAACATTCCCTGACACGATCAAACATTGTGCTCGTGGATTAAACTTGTAATTTTTTATTGCTGCACCTCTCTGATTTATATCCATATACTCTTTCAATTTTATTTTCAATAACATCGGCATGTCTCGGTAAATAGATATGAAATAAAATGTAAATTCATTTTCTGTAATAATACCACTTAGGCTCAATTGCACAAACTAACTTTGCCAATACCTTTGCCCTTGAGACTGTCAATTCCATACATTCGCAAGGTCAAATACATCCTTTAATTATAACTAATTATAATTACTACCAAAATACCTGTTTTATACCCATTACAATTAGGCTCTGCAACATAAAGATGGTAGCTGGTGCTTATTGTACAGGGCCGTCCTAGTTTAAGCATCAGCCGTTCTCATTAATGTTATATCTTAGCCTAAGCACTTCTGGCATAAGTAAAAATTATTTTGTTTGTTATCCAGGTTAAGGAAAGTTTTAATAAAACATTTTATTATTATTATTATATTATTATAATTGTTTGTCAGACACTGCCGTTCACGTTTAAGCATGTTTCTCAAATAATTTGAAAACACTTAAAATTTGACAAACACTTTGATCGTCAACAGGGCCTTTTAACCATTAACAAAAAAATTATGTAATATTTATTTCAATTTTGTTATAAGTTGATAAATATAAACTAATAATTCTATGTAAGCACTTTAGAAATAGGCGTCAATAGGGCGTCTTTACAACTCCATTTCCTGGTATGTAAATTAAAACATAAAAATCGACATCGTTTCCATCTGGCGTGGCCTCAAAAGCGCTGATGACAACATTTTAAAAACAAATGTTTCTTTCATAATATTTTATTGTTAATATCATTAGATTACGAGTATAAATGCTTGTTGTATAAATTATGGAAAATATTAAATGATGCCTTAAATATATATTTCATATTTATCTTTCTTTTACTAATTTCTGTTTATTTTTATGTAGATATGTGATTTCTTGCACCCCTTAATAAATAAAATAAAATCCCTATTTTTAGTTCTTAAATACGCCACACATACGCTTGTTTATTGAAATTTAAATTTCAACACAATATGTTACGGAAAGTAACGCAAATTTTGAAAAAAATCACATGTGGTGTATTGATCATATATCAATCAATGTTACAAAACATCTTAGATACCAACGAATAATTTAAATCCATTTTTCAAAATCAGTCAAATAGCCTGTTATAGAAACAGATGACTCAGACAATATTATGAATAATTAATTAATACCCTTTTAACAATTATTAATTAGCTTGCAATTTCAAATCAAGATCAAACTGTTCTTCAATTGTAAAAGCAGCACAGATATATTTTAATAATAAAACATATTGTTCCAAAGCTTATATTTGCACAAAATATTTTTTGTATACATATTGTATATTCATGTATTGCTAGATTCCATGTCGGCCTCTTCACTTGTCTCTGCTTTCTTGCGGCCGCCCTCTTCGCTAGCCGGGGAGTGATTCCGTTTCTGCTGGTTTACCTTTCTTGTTTTGTTTTGATTCCTCTGTTTTTTCGTCGATTCTGCAGTGCACACTCTGAAATTTACGAATATGTTGCTTAATTTCAACTGGAATTTATTTATTTATTTTTTGAAAAGTTTTCATATATTGTATAAATATTTCATGTATCATTGTGAAAAGCGTGATTGTTCTCAACTTGATTATGAGAGGCTAAATTATGTTTGTTTCGGAGGTTTATATCTATAGTTGTCTATTTCGAAAACTAATAAGAGATGTCGCGTGCGTATGTGTGTGTGAGTATGCGTGCGTGCGTACGTGCCTACGAGCGTACGTGCGCGCGGATGTGTGTTCATATATATATATAAGTATTTTTTTATAAATGGACTGTGGGTGGTTGATTTGTTGGTTTATTTGTATATGGTAATGAAATCAATAAAACGTGTAAGTAGTAGCGCCATGCATGCATGCGAGCGTGCGTGCATGTGTACGTGCGTGCGTGCGTGCGTGCCCGCGTGCGTGCGTGTGTTTGCGTGCATGAGTGCGTGCCCGCGTGCTTATCGCGTGGTGGTAGCGTAAATGAACGATTCAAAAGATCTTGTGAAAGACTATTTGAATAATGAATATTTTGTTTTTGTTTTGGTATTGCTCGCCTGAGTTCTGATCTGGTGCCGGGTCCCCAGTGCGGCGCGGGGTTCTGCTGGAAGCGCAGGCGCGCGTCGCGGCGGCTGTCGGGGTTGGCGTCGGCGCGGAGGCTGAGCTGGATGTCGTGACTCATCTCGCGGGACAGGATGCTGCGAGCTCGCGCGTCGCTCTCCAATCTGTAATGGCATTCATTTATTATATTTGCTAAGAGAAGCACTGTTTTAAATAGACTATGGTACAGGTTCTTTTTATTGCAATGTATGACGAGACGAGCATGCCGTTCGCCTGATTGAGCGAATATTGGATTGAGAAAGAATATATAAACTACGGTATGTTCCGCGTAGCGGTACTAGGAATAATTTGTAAAAGAGAATAAAACCATGAACTGCATGGGAATAATAAAATGTGAAAAGTACATGGGACTTTTAGTGGAGTAATTCCTTCAAATGAACCCCTTTAGTCTTAAAAAATGAGCAAAACTCGGTCATTCAAGTACTATCCATATTAAAGTAAAATGAGTTATTGTTTTCACAATTTAAAACTGCAAGATTTTATGAAAAATTGATACTACATTATTATTACACCTTACAATACCTACTTATGTTGCCCTTCTATCCATTTTTTTTCATAAATCAAATCAAATCAAAATATTCTTTATTCAAATAGTCTTTTACAAGATCTTTTGAATCGTCCTTTTCTGCTACCACCGCTTCGGAACGTGTTGTAGCTGTGAAGAAGAAGCGGCGCAAGAAACTCCCTCAGCAACACGAACTGTCTTCTTTTTTCTTTCTTTTTCTTTTGTTTTTTTTTTATATCGCCAATTACAATTACAATAACAATGGTTCATGTCACAAGTTACAATAATGTCAATTTGATGCAAAACATGATAAATTTATTCCCAAGCAGTTTTATCTTCCACATAATCTGTGATTCTATAATATGCCTTTTTACACAGCTTAACTTTTATCACTTTTTTAAACTTATTAATTGGAAGTTCTCTTAAACTGTTGGGAAGCTTGTTATAGAAGTGTATACTTTGACCCATATTTTATTAAATACTATTGAAATACCCAAATGCGGCTTTTGGATCGAACAGAGTATTTTATTGATAGAGTACAAAGTATATGAATAATACGTGTACATACTTGGCAGGCGTGGCTGGGTGTAGTTTGGCCCAGGCGCGGACCACGTCCCACACGAATTTCGACGGCGCGTCAGTCTTTATTGATGTCTTAGACGCGTGCGAATACGACACTTTATAGCCGCCGTTCAAGATAGCTGACCTGAAAAATACAAGAAAATATATTCAGTTGAAAAGAAAGAAAAAACAATTGTTGGTTAAACGCCACCTGTGAAACGAGGGGCCGCGGGTTCGATCCCCACACAGAGGTAAATGTTTATGCAGTCCAGAAATATTTGTTTCATGCCTGGGTGTTTGTATCGAGGTACAAGATATCAATATCAAACAAATTTTGATATTTTTTTTTTACTAATTAATTGATTCTATTTATACACATTTATTATTTTTTATTTTATTTAGAAATTCCAACACTAATATAAAGAAAAAAATCACCTCATCATTAGCAGTGGCATGGTGGTCAAATGCGCTGACCCGAACAGCTTGACCATGCAGTAATACAGCGGGACATGGTGCAACTCTTCCCTTATCACAGACAACACTCCTGCTATTCTCTTCTCCGTACCCAGGCACCCCGGGTACTCCTGAACTAGATTCAGGACCTTGGTCACAAAGCCTTCGTCGTGAAGCGGACCTGTCCATATGGGACCTCCTATCTGGACATTTAGGAGTGGTTAATATTGTGTTGTTGGCTATGGTATCTTTATCAGTATTAGAAACAGCATAATTAATGACAGTATTGTTGTTAACAACAGTAGCACTAGTAATTGTACTAGTGCTACTGTACTTTCATGGATATTAATTGTAATATCCATGAAAGTGGAAACTAGTCAGTGGCGACGCAAAACCATTTTTTTGTGAGTGAAAAATATTTTTGCTCATTCTTTCCGGTAGAGCAAAGGGACTTATTTTATAGATCACATAGATTTAAACATAAGATCCCTTAAATCTTGATATGCGAAACATGAGAATCGCCTGTAATTGCCTTTATGTAGCCTATTCTTTAAAATCAAATGAAAACAGATGTACAAGTCAAAGCTTTGGGTCAAAATGAAAAAAGACAAGTCAATTCCACAATGTCTTCATATTTATATGTGTACTCTTAGTAGAGTACTACTCAATTCATACTTGCAAAAAATCATAGTAACAAAATAAGCACAGTACTTAGTACGCTAGCAATAAAGATCATATTCCATATACCATATACAAACACTTACATGAATCCGACTATTGCAATTGTCACAGAACTCTCCAATTGGTGGCATCGGGGGTAGAACCGATTTCTTCAGATTAGGGTTATTTTCTGACGGGTTGGGTTTCATCTTCACCATTGGTTGCAGGTAGAAATTATCGCAACCTGTACAGTGGTACACCGACGCTATTTTACTGAAAAAATATTATAATATTATCTCATTTGATGAAATCGGAACTAATATTATAAAAAAGGAAGATTTGTTTGTTTGCATTGAATAGACTTTGAAACTACTAGACTGTTTTAAATAATAATTTCACCATTAGAATCCTACTTCACCACTGATAGGGGATAGAATATTTTCAAAAATGTGTATATGTGTAATGTGTATATAAAATCAATCAATTAAACTTAAAGTCACTGACACACTCATTATCACATATTAAGAACTACGAGAGACTTTTCGGTCTGATAACAGTAAAACATAATAAATCCATATAGGTCACATAAACATTTCTGTCACCTTGCGGGAATCTAACCAGCAACCTCTAGATCTGTAGAGGATCTTATACCAGGCTACCAGTTACTTACCTACTGCTGTTTTTGCACTTCAGAGCGCTGGAGTAAACTTTGACGAACACTCGTATGTAGAAGTCAACGGAGACACTCAGTAAGGGCTCTATGTATCTGCCGTATCGGATTGCATGCCGCTCTATACATTGCAGGAGTATTCTAAGGGCCTAGAATGAGAAAAAATGATATACACTCTGTATATAAAATATCAAGACTTTTAGCGAAAACAAAGCCAGGTGGTAGCTTTTATGATTACAAACACACTGCAACTAAAAATATCATAAAAAAGAAACATTTTTGTAGGATTTTTTAATTAGAATCGTATTTGGGTGGTATATCCATAGTTTTTGCTTAAATAATAATTTATACCCTTGCGTGCCATTTATTTAGCATATTTTAAAATAAAAGTGTTATCAAAAATGACAAAGGGATAACAAAAATAAGTGGCTATTTTTTTTTGCAACATTTTTAGTTGCATAGTGCCTAAAGTCACTACATAAAATTATTTAAAAATTTTAAATCAACTTCAAAATTGTAATAGAAAGAGAGAAATAAAATTAATTTTTTAATAGATCTAAAATACCTAAATAGGCCAACAAATTTTTGAGGTCTCACATGTACGTATCAGCATATCGCTCACCATCTCATGACAGCACCTAGTCTTGATACTTGTAGCTCCGTACTTGGCGAAGCACGACTCCGGAGTGTTCCCAGCCAGGACCGCCATGTCGGTCGCGGTGATGAGTAGCAGCCCGCCATCCTGCACGCACTGCACCGCCGCGTCCAGGAATATTGTGGGGCAGCCGTAAGGGTCCAGGTCCACGGCAGCGAAACGAAGACGGGGCTCGCGGTGTTTGTACATTAGCATGCTGGAATAACAAAAAAAAAACTTGTTGAAGGTCTGTTATATGTAAGAGGCTGCCTAGGTACCACCGCAATGTCTATTTCTCCCTTAAACAGCAGTGTAAATACATAACATTAGCTTGCTGGAATAGAAAAAAAAAACATTTACTAGTGGAAGGTCTCTGATTCCTGTGCAAGAGGCTGCCTGGGTAATTACCACCGAAATATCTAATTTTCCCGCAAAAATAAATAAATGTACTGTTGTTTTCCAGTTTGAAGGACATTGTAGCTAGATTAACTACTGTAAATGATGAGACTCAACATGTTATGTCTCAGGATGGCGAGCGCAGTGGAATGCCACATACACTGGTTGACAGTGGCATGAATTAAACTAAACAAGCATGCTGAACTGTGTCTTTACTACTCTAAATGGAAAATGCACTCATCAGAAGCAAATAATTCATAAAATAGTAGGCAATATATTTATTTAATGTTGCAAACTATTCAGGGAGTTTACTCTAGAATCCGAAACGAATTTGATATGTCCAAACATTCGAGTCCGAAGTAACTTATAAGTTTTTCATTGCTAAAAATTAACACTATTCTCTATGATACATATTATTTACTCGAACATAGTCTATAGTTACGATGTATGATAGAGGATTTGAACATTTTGTGGACGGTGGAGTACCTAGGCACATACATACGTAGTTTAAACATCCGAACTTCATTTCGAATCATAGAGTAACCATTCATTCTTACGTGGCATCCTCCTGATTGACTTCAACGACGTCGTTCACTCCATTGTGTGTCACATTGCTCCTAATAGTTTTCACTGCTCTTTCACATACATCATTGGCTATAACTTTTGTCAAGTTAGGTATTTCCTTGGCGTATCTTATGCTCCGTAGACCGGTTGCTGATAAGGCTTCTAGTAATACCACTTCATCCTGTAAGAAAATATATCAGAACATTATTAAAACTAGTATACATGTATACATTAACATGCCTTTTTCCCAGAAGGGGTAGGCAGAAGTGCTACCGGGACACCCACATTATTATTCCATCACAGGATTTGATAAGGGGCCAGCCAATCATCATATCAGGCACGAATTCTTAGCAGTATGCTGATATTGTATAGTCAAATCTAAATATCACTTCAGACTTCAGCATTGTCGTATTGTAGTACAACTATGCTACCGGGGCAGTCAAACGTAAAACTAGTGTGGCAAAATTTGTCTAAATTGTATCACCAATCCCCAATATGTTCCCGCCCACCATACCTTACAGTGCCTAGGAATGGACCCTCAAGCGCGATCTATACTTAGCATTAAATTGCCATCAATCCAAGTCCCAAATGTTCATGATGAACAAAAATTTGATGTCTCATGTCATACAGTTCATTATGGAACTAAAATTGAGTTGTACTGGGCACATAGCTAAACCCACTGATAGCAGGTGGAGTAAGGAGCTAAAAAATTATGGCCAAACTGAAAAGCATTGGTTGCCCAACGGCAAGAAGTATCTAAAATGTTAGCGTTTGAATTTAATAAGATTTAGATATGTCTACTTAAAAATGATGTTTTTAAAATATCAAAAGCCATTATTTTCAGCTCTTCATTCTCGTATTATACCCAGAGACAAATAAAAGTCACTGGCCAAACCTGAATACATCTAATAAAAACATTTGAACAAGACAAAACATTGAGAAAAGTGGTATAATATGAGAGAGGACCATGAGCAACAGTGGTACCCTACAGATTGATAATGATGATGTGGCAAAATTAAAATCTATAGATGTAGGAAGTCCACTACTAAAAATAGGCACCCTTTACGGATCTCCCTAGTGGCAAAAGTATTATAAACAAATAATTTACCTCAGGATATGCTGACCATGAAATATCGTTCCTTCCCATATGTTTTAACCTTTTTTCATCATATTTGGCAAATTGTTCAGCCTTGTATTCCTCTGTGAAGACATTTAACACCGCTATACTGAGATCCCTGTTGAATTCTTGCACAGGGTTGTAAAATACTTTGTCACTTGCCACATATATCTCTACTGATCCTTCCCTCACTGACTTCTCAGAAGCTGTTGATGTCATCCTTACATTTATCTGAAAAAAAGTTTCGAAGTTAAACAAACTAATTGAAAAGAAAATGTTTTACGCCCGAATACTGGAACACCATTCAAATAATAAGTTGCTCTCAACAACACACTGCCCACTTAGCCAGTACATTTAATTGGGATTCACCTAGTTAAGCACCATTTATATTTGTGTTCCAGTATTTGGGTGTTAATGTATTAAATGGATTAAAAATTCTATGATGTACAGTGATGAATCAAGATTGTAAAGAAAAACAGACTATAGTATTTATCTGAAATAGACTTTTAGGCTCACAAATCATGTTTGATTTTATTCTTATTCTCAGTGAGTTATTTTTTAAATTATAATACTCTATTTTACAGCTTAGCAAAACATAATGGTAGATACTAAGTACCCATAAATTGTAGTCCACTAATGAAAATATGCTCCTTTCAAGTTTTCCTATGCTATATATATATACATATGGGAAATGGGTTGTACCTAGCGACATGCAACCAGTATTGGGTATTTCCACGCAACGATTTCCTCCAAAGGTATAAGACCTCAAGAACTTTTTGGCCAAATCGGCTATCAGTGACCCAGGCTATATGGCTTGCTTACTGTCGCTTTAGTATGAGGAAAGAGTATTGATACTAACCTGTTGTGCTATTTTATATAAATTACGGTGTCTCCTTAAAAACATAAAGGAGTCTCTTATGATAATAACGCACAGGTCACTTATATTATGAAAATTACATGCATATGTCTAGAAACAAAACACATGGTGGGCCACAAAATATTCACAAATATAAAAATATAGCATCCAGTATCCACAGATGAGCAACTAAAATCGTATCTGTCAAGTAGTCATTATTTACGTGTTCGGTTTTTCATTCAGTTTCAGAACGAATAAATCTATTGTAATTTTTTTTATTGCGCCTGCATAGAAACTCTTGGCAAAACCTATTTTTTTTCTACTACCTAAGTCATGCCAAGTGCAGTTAAATGTTATATAATTACAATAATTATATGGTTACAAAGTCCAACAAACCAAAACACAGGAGTGCATTTACACTGCCGTTTGGCGAGATAAATATACATTGCGGTGGTGGCTAAGCAGCCTCTCATTTATAAGAAAACTACTACTAATAAACATGAGAGAACCAGTAAACAATTAAACATTGAACAGTTATAAGAGAAACTTGGTTTGTGAGAAAGACGAAATATAAAATCTGGGCCGAATGATTTTCTGTTTAGTTCTCTCAAAAAGAGTTAAAAAAAGTAGTAATGTCATTTTTGACAATTTATGTCATCCGCTGTCATTTCAGAAGGATTCGCGCGGGAACCTTCGAAGTGAAAGGCGCCAAAACCAAAATTGCCTTAAGCTACTTGCAATTTTCTTTGTATTTTAATAGTATTTCTTATAACATAACTAATTATTTGTAATTTCGCAAAGTGACAATATTGTTTGAAGAAGATGGGAGGCACGAAAAGGCGGAAAAAAGTTCCTCCCGATGGGCTGCCTTCATCGACTTCATCGGACTCCGATGATGACTCCACGAGCAAATTTGAAATCTATAAGGTACCGGGATACTTTAGGAAGTATCCCGAAAATAGCAATAAAAAAGAATTTGTAGTATTTTTAAACCATAAAGAGCAAAAGATGTTCACCGATAAAGACAGACTGTCTATTTCCCGCGCTTTACGCAGATATTGCGTCACAGGTGTACTACATCTTAAATCTATTAATAGATTTAAAATAGGAATAACATTTGATTTGTCCAATAACGCAAATGTATTTTTACAAAATAAAAAATTACTGGAGGAACTCGAGCTAAAAGCATCTATACCTGCTGGTGACACAGAGGCGACTGGCGTACTTACTTCTGTCCCTCTAGAGATGTCGAATAAAAGAATATTCTCTCTTATTGGTAGTTCCCGTAATGTTATTCAAGTGAGGCGCTTCATGCGAAGAGTACGGGATGATAGTGGTCAAATAAAATACCAGCCTACGCAGACTGTGGCGGTAACTTTTGCCTCCACAGAACTACCTGAATATGTTTACTTGGACTCCTGGAGGCATGAGGTTAAAACGTACATCCCTCCGGTTAAGCAATGCCTCCGCTGCATGAAATTCGGACATATTGCAAAATTCTGCAAAAATGGAGAAGTGTGTTCTATCTGTAGTCAGGAACATAGTTTTAAAAAATGCACTGTAGATAGTAAAAACGCGAAATGCGCTAACTGTGGTGGCAACCACATAGCGATATCCAACTCCTGCCCTCAAAAAAAACTTAAATTAGAAGAAAATAAAATAAAAGCAAGAAATACTCAATACGCAGGGCTATTTAATGAAAAATCATTCCCACAATTAACTGCATCTAACATAGAAACTCAACTTCAAAATTTAACAAAATCAGATTTTTTCATGAACTTATTGACTCAAGCATTAACTAAAATAATCATCAATCAGAAGGACAATCCTATAAATTCAGCATCGATAAAAGATATACTACATCAAACGCTCCGAAACAGTTCCTTATTGAAAAATGGACCTTAATGTCATGCAGTGGAATGCTCAGAGTATCTTAAGTAATAAGATCTTACTAACTCAATTTTTATATGAGAAGCAAATCCACTTGGCAATCATATCGGAAACTTGGTTGACACCCAAAAAAACATTTGCAATAAGAGGTTACAATGTAGAAAGAAACGATGTTGGCAATGAACATAATGGCGTAGCTATTTTAATTCGTAATAATATTGATTACAAAAGAATTAATACTTATTGTGATAATTCATTGCAAAATATTTGTATAAGAATTAATCTAAATAATAGAGAAATTAGTATCGTTAGCTTTTATTGTCCTACAAATTGTTCTCCATCTTTTGATAAAAATAAATTTGACTCTTTAATAAAGTCTGTCCCGGAACCTATGATATTTGCTGGCGATTTTAATGCCCATCACACCCTGTGGGGTTGTAACTCTGTTAATGCACGAGGTAGAGATATTTTGGATGTCATTGACGGCAATAACTTGATTTTGTTAAATTCTGGTGAAGTAACTACAGTTGGTTCTTTGACGTGGCGTCCAAATGCTCTAGATTTAACTTTGGTCTCTCCATCACTTGCTCTTTCTTCGGACTGGTCTGTACATAATGATCCTCTCGGTAGTTATCATCTTCCTGTAATTATTAAAGTTTTAGTAAATAATAATATACATAGTTGTGCTGCAAATAATAATGGTAGTGTGCATTTGCCCATCTACCCCAATTATAAAATGGTGGATTGGAAAATGTATACACTAAATGTAGATTCGGAATTGTCAAATTTCCAAACTCAAAGTTGCATTGAAACTCCATTGAAAATGTACACATTATTTTGTGAATTGTTGCATTCTGCGATCGATAAATCCCTTCCATATTGTAATCAACACATGATATCTCCTACAAATACACCTAATATTAACTCCCCGAGCAGGAAATTTATTAAACATCCTCCTCTTCCTTGGTGGAATAAAAAATGTTCTGAAGCAGTTCAAAATTCAAGGTATGCTTATCTCAATTTTAAAAATAATCCCTCAGATGAAAGCTATGTTGAGTTTAAAAGGTTACAAGCTCAAAAAAAACTTATTTTGAAAACAGAAAGATCAAATAGTTGGGTCCAATTATGCAGTTCTTTTAATCGGTGTACTCCTCTTTCAAAGATCTGGAAATATATGCGGAAATTTAACAAAACATTTTCTTGTAATACTAATGATGATAGTTGGGTTAATGATTTCTTACGAAAGTTTACTCCAGATTATGTAAATAATCATCCTAATTTATCTTCTGATTCTGCAACAAATTCTGTAAATAGTTTTTTAATCAAACCTTTTTCAATACAAGAGCTAATATCTTCCATTTATTCTAGAAAGGATAGTGCTTTTGGTTTGGATGGAGTTTCTTATATAATGTTGAAACGACTAAGTCGCAAAGCTCTCTGCATTTTACTTCAAATATTCAATAACCTTTGGTTAAACAATGACATACCTCAGTCATGGAAATCTGATTGCTTAGTACCAATTTTAAAACCAGATAAACCTCGAATGAGTCCTGACTCATATAGACCCATTGCTCTTACATCATGTGTAGGCAAGGTATTTGAGCAATTACTCAAACAAAGGCTTGAATATTTTGTTGAGCATAATAATATTCTTCCAGCTAATCAATTTGGGTTCCGAAAGGGAGTGTCGGCCCGTGAAAGCATAGGACTGCTTCAATTGGATGTTCATAATAGTCTTGTTAATAAGGAGTTATTGTTGTCAGTGTTTTTTGATGTTGCTGGAGCTTTTAATAGTGTTAATACTAATGTACTTTGTTCCGAATTACTTTCAATTGGAATGCCAAACAAAATAGTTAACTGGATTAAGAATTTTTTAACAGAAAGAGAAGTCTATGCAAAGTACAATGGTAAATATTATGGACCAAGACTTTCATCTGTTGGAGTATGTCAGGGGGGAATACTCTCTCCACTAATTTTTATCTTGTATATACGTCGTTTGAATCTTGTTTTGGGCACTGAAGTAAAAAATCTTCAATTTGCTGATGATTTAGTTGTTTACACCACTGGGAACAATTTGGATAATGTTACAAACATTCTCAACAAGTCTTTGGCATCTCTGTGTGCATATTTCTCTTATTTAAATCTGGACATAAATCCATCTAAATCAAAATTGGTTGTTTTTGGTAAAAGTAGATCTGTAAGTCCCTCTGTGTATTTTAATAATGTCTCTATTCCAGTTTCCTATGATGCAAAGTTTTTGGGTGTGACATTTACCCATAATCTTTCCTGGAGAAGGTACATTGAGTTAATAAGTGCTAGAGCTAATAGAGCCTTTAATATTATGAAAACTTTATGCAGAACATCTTGGGGTGCTGATCCCAAAATATTGTTGTTGCTTTATAAATCTCTAATTCGTAGCCACTTTGAGTATGGGTTCCTGTCTTTTGCTGGTGATAAGAGATTGGTAGACATCTTAGATAATATACAAAACAAAGGCTTGAGGTTAATAACTGGAGCATTTAAAAGCACCCCTATTAACATAATGCAAGTTGAGTGCAATCTTGCCCCATTAAGTATAAGATTTGGTTATTTGAAAGAAAAGTTTTTATTAAAATTATACAGCAAAACAAATAATCACCTATTTTTAAATTTGAAACATACTGCTCAATCTTCTGCTTGTAGCTCCCTATATATTCTCCAAGGCTTCTCACAATATGTAAATTTTCTTGAAAATCTGCATATCCATAAATCTTCCTCTCTTCCATGTTATCAGGGAGATTTTAATAGTAAATTTCCTGAAATTGACATCATTATTGATCACAATTTATTCTCTAAAGAAGATGTATACTGTAAATTTTCTAAATTTACCAATTATAGATTTGTTTATTCTGATGGGTCCAAAACAGAGTCTGCTGTATCAATTGCTATTTATGATGGATATTTGAATTCTGGCGTTGGTCATAAAATAGACCCTCATGCAAGCATATTCACTGCTGAGGCTGTAGCTATTCTTGCTGCTTTAAGGCATATAAAACATAGTAATGATGGTTGTTATGAATGGGTAATAGTCAGTGACAGCATGAGTGTCCTTGAAAATCTTAAAAACAGTAGATTCAATGCTGACACTAACTATTTAATTCCCCGTATCAGGGAGACTTGTATGGATTTGTTCTTTAATAATATTAAGCTTGTATTTATGTGGGTTCCTTCTCATATGGGAGTGTTGGGAAATGAGAAGGCTGATTTTCTGGCCAGAACTATTACACATTTTTCAACAACTGTTCCTGACTCCAGTAGAAATCTAAATTTTTTTGTACCACACACAGATGTGGTCCCTATCCTTAAAAGAAGATCAATCGACTTGTGGACGAGGCATTGGAAACAAACAGTTGAGATTCAAAATAAAGGTCTATGGTATGCTACTTACAATGTCGCCATTGGCTCAACTCCTTGGTTCTGCAAAAGTCGTTTTTATAAAAGTCGAAAATTTTACACTACCGTTTTGCGGCTTCGTTTTGGACACTGTCGTTTAAACTATCATCTATTTCGTTTGAAATTGGTGCAAAGTCCTTACTGTGACCATTGTAATGTTCAGGTTGAGCAATCTCTGTCTCATTTATTCTTTCATTGCTCATCCTTTGGCATTCAGCGCCTTGTGCTGATGGGTGAGCTGATTAAAATTTATAAAAAAACGGACTTAATTCCGCGCTCCATCCAGGCTCTTCTTGAAAATGGTTCAACGTACACAGCGTTGTTTGACTTTATTGTTGGTACTGTTGGGCAAATTTAATTGTTCGTAAATATTGAGGTTTGTAAATAGTTTCGTCTTAATGTACATAAGATCTTGGGTTTTTAATTTGATTTCTCTATTTTTATTCTCAATTATATTATAAATTAAGAAACCACTGTAGATGTTTAATAACTTATTACATATTATTAATGCACTCTGAGTATATACTTTGTAACGTTAGAATTTTGAATATTTGCACTCTTGGTTACTGTTGTGGTTACTGTCTTGTGATTTAACTTTCGTATTCACATTTTATATAGGTACTAGTAATGCTAGATATAGTAATTAATTTATCTCTGAATGGGTTTACAATTAATAATTTAAAGGAAGGTAATTTTAACATAGAGCGTTTGTAAATATTTTAATTTACCCGGCATTGGCCCTTGACTGGATTTATATAATTTGATATTAAATACCAATTTGAGCGTGAAGAATTAAGAATTTTCTTTGATATATGTACTTGAGAGTTGAGAGGTACATAATCACCAATGGAATTGTCCAATATCCACTGATGGGAAAACTTATGACATATTAATGAATACCTTTGAGTTTTGACTTTAAAGTCAAGAAATTGAAGCACTACTACTAAAGACATATTTTATCTTATATATTATATCAAGAATAGTCCACAAGTACTATACCATACTATACTTAAGAAACAAGAAATACTTTCGACTTGGCAGCATGGTCTTGGATCTTAGCCGGTTCCTTACGGAACGAAAAGAACAAAAAAAAAAAAAAAAAAAATGTCATTTCAGAATTCAGAGCTGTCACGAATTTTGAAGAATCTGGAAAAATAACCTTATTTTTATTACAAAACATACATATTTTAAATGAAACTCGTCAAATAAAAGGCTTTATACACGCACAGATCCAAAAAAATGCACACTGCCAGTGTGATACTGCGAAATTCCATCTTGAACCAAAAGTTGAACTCTGCGCGTTTTATACATAATGTAACCAGGATTGCATCACGTAGACCGGTGCAAAGGTTGTCGGGCAGCTTGTACAGCTTGAGGAACGCTCGGATATGTGGTTACAGTGAACATTTCGTGTCAGTGAAGCCGGCGTGTGGAGTGAGGTTCCTGACGAGCGGGGGTAAGGGAGACCCGCCGGAGGATGATCCCGACGTGAAGGATGAGACGCCACTGTTCAGCAGTCAGCTGCCGGCGACAGTGGCAGTGCCCGAGGTGTGGCCGCAAGTGCCAGTCATTGCTATCAATAGGAATCCTGTGTTTCCAAGGTTCATTAAGCTTATAGAGGTAAGGTCTTATTTTACTAACTATTCTAACTTTTTAAATGATAGCCTTAAGAAAATATACTAGAGGGAGATTTATTTTAGCAAACAATAAGTTAAACTTACTACTAAACAGAATCTTATCAGAATCATGTGTATCTATAAAAGCTTATGTATAAACAACACTGTGCATTAAATACATATGTTATGGATTTATAATGTACAGTTAATTTCTTTTTCATATGACATTCTATAAACTGTGTCCTTCAGTAATGATTTCCCTTTTTCAGATATCAAACCCAGCACTAATTGATCTGATTAGAAGAAAAGTGAAACTTAACCAACCTTATGTTGGTATATTCTTAAGGAAGAAGGAAGATGAGAAGTCAGATGTGGTCACAAACCTTGACGAGGTCCATGACGTGGGAGTGTTTGCTCAGATCCATGAGATGCAGGACATGGACTTCAAGTTACGGCTAGTGGTAATGGCACACCGTAGGATAAAAATCACAGGCCAGTTCATTGAGGATGAAATTGAAAAAGGACCTGCTGGTAAGTTTTTCGATTGAGTTATAATGTGTATAATGTAAAATTTATGTTGTTAAGAATTTGTATCTACAAAAAACATGCATATTGACAAATAATTCAGATGTGTGTGTGCAGTCAGAATGCTGGTCATAATTTAATGTCATACTATCCCCGAATCTGCTGCTCATTGTAAAACTTATATTCAGTGTTTTATAAGAAAGTTGGTCTAACTCTAGGCACAACACTTAAGAAACGCCCTAAGTTAATAAAGCATCTGCCCAACATTGTCCAACAGTTACACAGTTTAATACTTAATCAGCTGGTCATGAAATTGGTACACATGGAAATTTTAAAGCACTATACTTTAAAATACTCAGCTGTTAAAAGTGTTTAAAGAAAGATAACCTTTAATTTATAGACTATATAAAACAGTGCCCAGTATTTGTGTAAAAACTTCTTTGAAACTTCAGTTTTAACTTGTATAGAACTTTTGATTGTTATTTTGTAACAATCTAGAAATGACTAAATGTTTCATAATAATTCATACTTTAACTGTAATTATATTTACATAAAGATAACATTAGTGCACCTCATGTCAAAACTTTGTTGTGTTTTCAAGTAGCCTTTGTATGACTTTTATGTTAGCATTATTTAAACTTGCATTTTAATCATATATTTTTTTAACAGTAATATAGGCAGCAAAGTTTTGTGAAATACATAAAGAAATGAATTCATTGATACAAAATGTCACTATAAATAATATAATTTCGGCTAATTAAGGAATTTATAGAATTTTATTGCTAAATAATTAATTCAATTTTTACTAATATAGGTGTGCTACCAACATTACAAACAAGAAAATATGTACGTTTTTCAAATCGCGAATGTATGACAGCGCTCCCTCTATGTATAAATACTCTAAGGGTGGTTGTAAGGAAATAAAAAAGTTGCATTATTTATTTGTCAGAACACAATACCTACTTTATCACTTATGTCATGCGATAATTGTATACGATCATCGCCGTGAGAAACTCCGTATAAATGGGCTATTTTACTAACAATGTTTGCCTCCATGGCACAGTTATTTGTTTCGGACTTGGGTGTTTGTGAGAACGAAAAGTCTCTCGTAGTTCTTGATAACCAAAACACAGGACTCGATCTTAGTGTGGGGTCAGGGCTATGTGACTGTTGGGTATTCATTTTTTAATGCTACCACAAAACAATGGACTATCAACTTCATTTCTGAAATGTGGTAAACCATTGCAGAAATGAAGTTGAAGTTTCCACTGTTTAACATGGAACTTGACGTTGCCCGCGAAGAGACAGACGCGGAGCGCCGTCGCCGCAAGTATAGGAACACCCGCCGCAAGGACTCCGAGGAAGACAAGGAGGCAAAGAAGCCCCCGCCCGACCAGGTGCTCATGGTGAAGGTGGAGAATATGATGCATGACAAGTTCCAGCAGACGGAAGAAGTGAAGGCTTTGACCCAGGAAGTTATCAAGACTATACGGGATATTATCAATCTGAATCCATTATATAGGTGAGAATTTTTTACTAGTGTTTGATGGATTAGGATATTTAATATAAGCATTAATATTATTTCCATTAACGTTTATTTATACAAATATCTTACTTGGTAAAATATTGAGTTAAATTCTCATATTTGTAGTGGAGGTTGGAGTTTCGGTCGATTTTAAATTACTTCATCTTAAGTTACGCGGTTATTCCTCGGTGTCAACTATCGCGTAACTTTGTAATATTTCAAAACTCTCTACTTAGGGACAAAATGAATAAGAAATCGTCACCACTATCTTAATTGAATTAAGTTACATTTGAGGGGGTGGGACGCGTGAGATCACTAGTGCACTCCAAGTCAACACTTGGGAAATATTTGAAAATCCTTTATTTTTTTCTCCTATGACAACGATAATAACAGAAGGACATAGTCCTATACTCTCCTCTACGACTGTATTTGTCTTTTCTTATATCCATCCAAAGGTTGTCTGCAAGAAATCGCCTAGTGCGATAAGACCGCCATCATTTTCTATAATTTTTAACATCTTTAAATGTCTTCCCTCTTTATGTGCAGTTAAGACTAAATGATAATAATATCCAAGACCTCATAGAAACCACCCATATCTTGCTTGGCCCTAAAGCCCGCGGAATGTGATTTTTCCCTACTAACTTTTTTTTTATTGCAATGTATGGCGAGACGAGCATGCCGTTCGCCTGATGGTAAGTGACATTGCGGTGGTCACACATGAGAGACCTACTAGTAAGAAGTCCTACATTCTGACTCTGCAGATGCTAATAATGACGATAATAATGAAATGACTATACTGGTGTATGCAGAGAGTCGCTGCACCACATGTTGGCTCAGGGTCAGCGCGTGGTGGACAACCCCGTGTACCTGAGCGACCTGGGCGCCGCGCTCACGGGGGCCGAGCCCGCCGAATTGCAAGCTATACTCGAGGAAATGGATGTAAGCATTACTATTAACCTCAAATTTGACAGCCTCCGTGTCGCAGTCGGTTATACCTGTGACGACCTCACAATCGCAGGGTTCAAATCCCAGGTCGATCTAGCTACTTTGTGTGAGTTTTTCGGTTTATAAAGCTAATACAAATATCTGGAAATTGTATTCGTGCCGAAAATGGTAAAACTGACACTCGCTCAAACTTTAGGACAGAAATAATCCTCGCAAATTGTGGATATTAGGTGTCATGCATGCCTTATATTCCGGGAATATAGACGTAAAATATTAATGAATATAAATGTTAATATTGATTGCAGATCCCCAAAAGACTGATGATGTCTCTTTCGTTGCTGAAGAAAGAGTACGAGCTATCGAAACTGCAGCAGAAGATCGGCAAGGAGGTCGAAGAGAAGGTCAAGCAGCAGCATAGGAAATATATTCTTCACGAACAACTCAAGGTATTTTATTTATATTCATGTGGCGGAATTAATCATAACATGACAATGAGACTTTACAATAAACATGGGAAAATATTTCACAAGAAAAATACAATATTTAAATAATGACTTATGTCATGCTACAAAATTCGCTGGCCGTTTTGCGGCGAGCATTACAGGATTCTTTGGTCCACATACATAATGTTCTTTAACTTGTGTACATAAGCCTCACATAATAGACATTGCATGTAGAATAGGGGTAATGTAAATCAAGAAAAAACCAAAGAGCGGTTGCGGTTCAGACAAGTGTGAATATCTTTTGGTAAAAAATTAAATCTCTGGCCATGTAGACCCAATTGGCGCTGGCCCTAACAAGAAATGTCCGTAAGAGTATTTAAATGTTTTAAAGTACGTATGTAAATTATACAAATGGCAGATGAAAGCCTTGGATAGAGACGGCTGAAAGGAGGAAAGGGAGGCCTTTTCCCTACAGTGGGACAGGTATAGGCTATTAAAAAAGTAAGAAAAAAGAAGTAAAATATGACTCAAAAGATACGTCTCATAACCGCTCACGCGCCCATACGTACGCAGTACGCACACACACGCGCTTTCACGGACATACTCACGCACACAACTTTACTAAATACTTGACTTCTATTGTATGGGAAAGTTAGGACCAGTGTTTTAACCATTTGTTTCATAACAAACTTCTTGTCTACTTCTCCAAATATATTGTGACTCGTACATTGAGATATATTACTACGTATACAGAAGCTATCTCATACAAATGTTTTGTTCCACTTTGGTAAAAGTTAAAACTAAATCGCTGCAGCATGGAACAAATAATTAATTAGTCGTCTATCCATGCAGCTCTAGACCGCTTTCAGGGTGTAGTTTTCTCGCGACCAAAAGGTTGAAAGCGCCGTGAATTTCATGGAAGTGAACATTTTCACAAAGAACATCTTATCTTATCAATCAATATCGATACTCATATAAATGTTTCTTGCAGGTGATAAAAAAAGAGCTAGGTCTAGAAAAGGACGACAAGGACGCCATAGGCGAGAAGTTCAGGGAGCGGTTGGCAGACAAGAAGGTTCCACAAGCAGTGCAGACCGTCATAGACGAGGAACTCAACAAACTCAACTTCTTGGAAAGTCATAGCTCGGAGTTCAAGTGAGTAATACTAGAAGGTTCGGTATGAGTAATTTTATAGCTACATCGGAACATTTGAACTTTGTGCCCAATCATAAAGCAACCCTCCAGTGCCCTGTATCAGACTTTTATTTTTAGTGTAACCCGTTGTTACCTGGACTGGTTGACCTCCCTCCCCTGGGGCGTGACCTCTGAGGAGAACCTGAAGCTGGCCGACGCGCAGGTGATCCTCGACGAAGACCACTACGGCATGGAGGACATCAAGAAACGAATCCTCGAGTTCATCGCAGTGTCGCAGCTGAAAGGAACCACGCAGGGCAAGATACTGTGCTTCCACGGACCGCCGGGTGTCGGCAAGACTAGTATAGGTGAGTTAACTTATTTTATCTTTGATAGCCTCCGTGGCGCAGTTGGTTAGATGCCTATGAAACGAGAGGCCGCGGGTTCGATCGATGTTTGTGCTACAAAAATATTTCCTTCGGGTCTGGGTGTTTGTAGATCGCAAATCTCTCGTATTTCCTGATACCCACGACACAAGACTCGATGTTAGTGTGGGGTTAGGACTATGTATGTGACTGTTGGGTGTTATTATTTATCTTGAACGTCCATTGACTAATGGGCCAAACGTTCGAAAGGGGCAACAACTAAAAAACGTTTTAAAACTATCTATAACAGTCCGTTAAATTGAATTACCAACATTTTTCCCATCAACTAAGTTCAATGAGACATTCTAGTATATATTATCATACATACATAAACTCACGCCTTTATCCCAGAAGGGGTAGGCAGAGGTGTCAGGACACCATATTTCGCATTATATGTTTCATCCCACGATGTGATAGGTGGCGACCCTATCGCCATATCGGGCACAAATTCCTGACTCTGGGCTGATAATGAATAGCAAAATCCAATATCACTTTACCCAGCCCGGTATTCGATCCTAGTACAACTACGCCACCGAGGTCGTCGGTCGGAGGAGTAATATATTTTAACTTAGAACACAATCGTTTGTTGCAGCGCGCTCCATCGCCCGGGCACTGAACCGGCAGTACTTCCGTTTCTCGGTGGGCGGCATGACGGACGTGGCGGAGATCAAGGGCCACCGGCGCACGTACGTGGGCGCCATGCCGGGGAAACTCGTGCAGTGTCTCAAGAAGACCAACACCGAGAACCCACTCGTGCTCATTGATGAGGTCGATAAGATTGGCAAGTATGTAGTGTGATAATTTATTGAAACTATTAAAATAATAAAAAATAACACCCAACAGTCACATACATCATTTAAATCATACACAATGTTCAAACATCATTTAAATATTTTAGAGATAATTGCGATACCTCTAAAACCAATTGGTATTGAAAAAATAATTTTGCTTTTGCTAGCCTTTTTTAGTGCAGTGAATGGCGAGACGAGCATGTCGTTCGCCAGGTGGTAAGCGATACGACCGCTCATGAACAGTAGCAAACCTAAACAATGCAACGGCTTGAATTACAAAGCAATGTTTGGCATTCCACTGCACTCGCCATCTTGAGAGATAAGATGTTAAGTCTAATATGTATAGTAATTACTATAATTCTATGGTTGTAATGTCCTTCAAATCGAAACACAACAGAGCATTTACACTGCTGTTTGGTAGGAGAAATAGACATTTTGGTGGTACCTACCCAGGTGGCATTTCACTTATGACTTACCACCAGCAGTAGTAGACTGATGCCTTCCCAATTTCCAGAGGCGTCCACGGCGACCCATCATCAGCTTTGCTAGAACTCCTAGACCCTGAACAGAACGCGAACTTCCTTGACCACTACCTGGACGTGCCGGTGGACTTGTCCAAGGTGCTGTTCATCTGCACCGCCAATGTTGTGGAGCATATTCCAGAGCCGCTGCGGGATAGAATGGAGCTCATCGATATGTCAGGTGGGACCTGGGATCAGGGATTTAGAGTCTCGTCTAAATATAGCTGAATTATACCAGATTTATAAAGGATTGGCAAGTTGAAGTGGCAGTGGGCCGGGCACATAGCTCGTAGAGCCGATGGCCGTTGGGGCCGAAAGGTTCTAGAGTGGAGGCCACGTACAGGCAAGCGAAGTGTCGGACGCCCGCCTACAAGGTGGACGGACGATCTGACTAAGGTCGCAGGAAGTCGCTGGATGCAGGCCGCTTCCAACAGGTCATTGTGGAGATCCTTGGGGGAGGCCTATGTTCAGCAGTGGACTTCCTGTGGCTGATATGATGATGATGATACCAGATTTAGTTATATTGTCGGATCTGTTGATATATAAGTGAAAAAGCTATTAAGAGCGTTTATACCCTGCACGCGCTTTTTGGCTTAAAAACAGGACTTTTCAAATGAGTTAATAGCCACCAATAAACAATTTAAAGGAAAAATAATTATTACTCATTTTAGAAAAGGTTTTCATCTAGGGATTTTGGTGGAAAACATTATAGATTGATGGATAATTTGTGAGTACTATACGGATTACTGAACACAAGTTTCGATATTTAGGCTTTAAATGGCAATTTAGAAGCTTAAGATATCCTTAACCACTAAATATAAGATGAAAATAAAAATATTATCAGACTAATAAGACCCTTATGGAGGGATTTTGCTGAGAAAAATAATCTTTTTGTGTTTAGTTCCTGAAAAATAAAAATTTAAACAATGCGAAATTATTCAGAAACTCTCGTCAAGAACATATTTTTTTTCACCAACTTATCGTACATAATTTTTTATAACAATTGCATATTATAATAGAAGAACATCTTATCAATAAATTACCATTTTTATATTTCAACAAAATTAGTTTTCATGTTTTCTACAAATATTTTAAAAACCACTATAAAACACGCTGTCCGACGTGGATCAAATCAGACCGCCGCAAGGCCTTCTAGAGGGAGGACGTATCGCTCGTCGCTCCGGCCTGGCTGCAGTCGATTATGCCGCGCGTAGTAAATATAGCCACGCGCGGAATGCGATTACCACATCTTAGTACTTTGGTAGTAAAATATTTAATTATTTTTATTACCTACAATGATTTTGTAGTGAGTATAAATTATGTTTCAGGTAATATAATGGGACGTAATTCCGAGGCTAAATTATGTTATGTATTGTAATATAAAAATAAATATATTTCGTAATTGTAAGGGGTTGTAAGGCCCCTAACAATATTTATGTGTTCGAACACGAAATGATTAATAAAACGTCCGTAGTGTCTACTGATTGAACACTGATTTGAATGCAACTTAACAATGTAATAATAACGAAAATATGATTAGTATCCAAAATTTGTATTATTCTTTGCTAGCACAGTAATATTTGTCTACTTATAATGCAAATAAAATATTTTTATGATATTATATTACAGTTACATTTCAATTGAATATTTGAAGCGCACGGATCAAAGTTGTTTGAGCCGATTGTATAGCGAGCCGACGCGGCCACTCTACGCACACAGCTTTGGTCGCTTATGTGTGCGTGAAATTAACGAAGAAATACCTATAGTTGACTTTGCGCGCAAGGTGTATACGCTCTTAAAAATGCATACAGAATAAGTGTGTCTCTGAAGGTATGAAAGGGTGGTGGTGGCATCAGAACAACCCCTATAATATCGATCTTATCGCCAATATGAGAATTCGTAAATCAAAAAATTCAATTTGTGTGACACATCAAACTTTTTAAATCTATCATCTTCAAACATATCTACATCTGGCATAAGGTCTACATTGCGCCTGATAGTAAGCGCAAATGCCGTCCAGGCAGAGTATCTAATGGTAACAGACGGCAGTCCCATGCCATTCAATACAATTATGCTGGCCTGTTAAGATATCTTTACACTAAGGCGAAAGGACACGGTATCATAGGAAGGAGGGATCTCAAATCTAATAAGAATACTAAGAAGTGTAGTAATATTAATTCCCATGTATCCTCAGGGTACGTGGCGGAAGAGAAGTTGGCCATAGCGCAGCAGTACCTGGTGCCTGTGGCTCGCAAGAACTGCGGCCTCAGCGACCAGCAGCTGGACCTCACTCCTGACTCCCTGCACACCCTCATACGATCCTACTGCCGGGAGAGCGGAGTCAGGAATCTGCAGAAACATATCGAGAAGGTAACATATCCACAACTCTAGCGTGAAGTTAAAAACTCTAAGGAGTTTCAAAGATAGAATTTTAAACAGAAAGATAATCAAAACCCATCCAGCCATTAAAAACGTTGATAAATTTTACTTAAAATCAGTATAGCATTGTCCATACCACCTTGTGTTACCAACTGTAAGGACTTTCAAACAGAAACTTTATCAAAACTGTTCCAGTCATTAAAAAATGACTGGAACAGTTTTATAAATAAATAATGCTTAAAATCTGTATAAAAATGTCAAAATTCACCACAATTTTCATTGTACATATCATTACATATTATGACAATGTAGCCAATCCGTGTTATCAACTTTTCGTTTTTGATTTTTTCTTTCTGATTAATTTGGAAGCGAGTTAAAGACATACTACTGGTGGTAGATCTCCCAAATGTGGGAGCAATAAAAAAAAATACTACTGTTCATAAGAGACTTGCTGGGCACTGGAGCTCGGTGTCAATTCTTTATATGCCACTGTTGATCCTGGCTAACAGAAATTGCAATGGTCGGTGTTTAGGCGGGAATGTCTGTATAATAAATAGAAAAGTAAATAAAATGTTTTGTTAACAGATAGCGCGTAAAGTGGCGTACAAGATAGTGAAGGGCGAGGCGGAGAGTATGGTGGTGTCTGCGGAGAACCTGTCCGGGCTGGTTGGCAAGCCCACGTTCAAGCACGACCGCATGTATGCGCACACGCCGCCCGGAGTTGTTATGGGACTCGCCTGGACCGCCATGGGTAATATTATACATATACTTTTTTTATTTTGGTGCTACAGTACTACATATGGTTAAAAAACGAAAAATAATACTTCAAATGGTATTACATTAATATTATAGAACCATAAATGAGATGGCGAATTTTATGGCGAAAAGACTAGTTGCCCAACATGTAAAAATATCTATTGGATCGTTTTGATTTCTTTTTTATTTAAAAGACGATTCTTATTGCATGGACAATAGCCTAGGGTTAGGCCATTGTCCGTGTAATATAGGTTATATAAATGGATTTCGCTTATAAGTTACAGGAATAAGCTGGATTACCAGTACATATTATACTTGACGTACACCATATACCATTATTAAATGTTGAATTTTTCCCAGGTGGCAGCACTTTATACATCGAGTCAGCACTCCGCAACCGTCAGCTAGACGACAAGCCGTCAGCAGGCTCGCTGGAGCTGACGGGGCACCTGGGCGACGTGATGAAGGAGTCCGCCCGCATCGCGCTCACTGTCGCCAGGAACTACCTGGCCGAACACTATCCCGACAACACGTTCCTCAACACCAGGTGAGTTGCAACACTGTACACTGTACACTGTACACATCGCGTCAGCTGCACGACAAGCCGTCAGCAGGCTCGCTGGAGCTGACGGGGCACCTGGGCGACGTGATGAAGGAGTCCGCCCGCATCGCGCTCACTGTCGCCAGGAACTACCTGGCCGAACACTATCCCGACAACACGTTCCTCAACACCAGGTGAGTTGCAACACTGTACACTGTACACTGTACACATCGCGTCAGCTGCACGACAAGCCGTCAGCAGGCTCGCTGGAGCTGACGGGGCACCTGGGCGACGTGATGAAGGAGTCCGCCCGCATCGCGCTCACTGTCGCCAGGAACTACCTGGCCGAACACTATCCCGACAACACGTTCCTCAACACCAGGTGAGTTGCAACACTGTACACTGTACACATCGCGTCAGCTGCACGACAAGCCGTCAGCAGGCTCGCTGGAGCTGACGGGGCACCTGGGCGACGTGATGAAGGAGTCCGCCCGCATCGCGCTCACTGTCGCCAGGAACTACCTGGCCGAACACTATCCCGACAACACGTTCCTCAACACCAGGTGAGTTGCAACACTGTACACTGTACACATCGCGTCAGCTGCACGACAAGCCGTCAGCAGGCTCGCTGGAGCTGACGGGGCACCTGGGCGACGTGATGAAGGAGTCCGCCCGCATCGCGCTCACTGTCGCCAGGAACTACCTGGCCGAACACTATCCCGACAACACGTTCCTCAACACCAGGTGAGTTGCAACACTGTACACTGTACACATCGCGTCAGCTGCACGACAAGCCGTCAGCAGGCTCGCTGGAGCTGACGGGGCACCTGGGCGACGTGATGAAGGAGTCCGCCCGCATCGCGCTCACTGTCGCCAGGAACTACCTGGCCGAACACTATCCCGACAACACGTTCCTCAACACCAGGTGAGTTGCAACACTGTACACTGTACACATCGCGTCAGCTGCACGACAAGCCGTCAGCAGGCTCGCTGGAGCTGACGGGGCACCTGGGCGACGTGATGAAGGAGTCCGCCCGCATCGCGCTCACTGTCGCCAGGAACTACCTGGCCGAACACTATCCCGACAACACGTTCCTCAACACCAGGTGAGTTGCAACACTGTACACTGTACACATCGCGTCAGCTGCACGACAAGCCGTCAGCAGGCTCGCTGGAGCTGACGGGGCACCTGGGCGACGTGATGAAGGAGTCCGCCCGCATCGCGCTCACTGTCGCCAGGAACTACCTGGCCGAACACTATCCCGACAACACGTTCCTCAACACCAGGTGAGTTGCAACACTGTACACTGTACACATCCCGTCAGCTGCACGACAAGCCGTCAGCAGGCTCGCTGGAGCTGACATCCAGACTATAATGATTGAGAATGGTATATTTTATATAACAGTGGTAGAACCTTGGACCATATAAATATGGTGGTCCTACTCTATCACAAAAAAATCATGAAGCGCTAACTTTTATATTGGTTTTTGTTTAATGAGATTGCTGGAGTTTCCGCCCCTTCTGCTCCTGAATTCATTTCTTTCATAATGGTTTCTTAGATTTCCGCGAATGTTACACATCGCAATAAAACGGACCCCGCCCTGTGTCCATGAAAGCTGTCAAATAATCGAAACGTCCGGTAGTTAAAAATGTAAAAATTGAACCAAATTCGCGATAAAATCCTTTAATAATTTATTTCATTTCCCCATCCATTCTAAAACGTATATAGGATCCAATCCTCATAGACTCATCAGTATAATACTCCCTTATTTCCAGCCATTTCGTAGACTCACCAATATAAAAATGCTCTCCATTTCCAGCCACCTGCACGTGCACGTACCAGAAGGCGCCACCCCCAAGGACGGTCCGTCAGCCGGCTGCACCATCACCACGGCGCTGGTGTCGCTGGCGCTGCGCCGCGCCGTGCGCGCAGACCTCGCCATGACCGGGGAGATCTCGCTCACGGGACAAGTGCTGCCAGTAGGCGGGATCAAGGAGAAGATCATTGCCGTGAGTGTTTGTAGTCTGTGGTGGTGGGGTCAATAGGGATTAAGTAGGTTGGTAAAAAAAAATATATCCACAAATACCAAAAAAAAATGACTTGGACTTCATCAAGGTACCTATGGCCCGTTTACGTCCCACTGCAGGTCCAGGGGTCTCCTCTAAATTTGAGAGTATGATTGAGAAGGGTTGGGCCGTACAATCCAAGATACCGCTGATTAATTTTATAGTTGGTTTATAAACAATAGGAAATATGCATGACATTTTTTTATATTTTTAATCGATTCTGTATATATGTATTATTACATAACCGTAAAAAATACAAGTCATTGAAAATATCTATTAAAAAAGTGCAAAAAAATTATCAAAACTGCTATTAGTTTTGAAGCATTTAAACGCCATGTTGGCGCGAACTCGCTGTGACGTGAGAGGTCACGATATGAACAACGTAGTATTTGGATTAAGTTTCTTTCATGAATTGCTACAGAACTGTATTTCGTGACAAAATAATTCATTTTTTTTAATAACATAAAGAAAACACAAAATAACTCATAAACAAACCTAAAATAATACACTCAACAAGCTAAAACTTCATAAGATCGTGACCATTGTCGTCACTTTTCTTTTCAAACACTAGCCCCGCATTTCGATAAAATTGGGCGGCAAATATGAAATGTCATTTTTTAAGTATTTATTATACCGATTTAGAGTTGATGAATTTAAAAAATATCTTTAAGGTATATTTCTATACCAGTAAAGATGACAAAAAAAATATTTTGACTTATTTTGGAGTCTCGTGCATATTCCCTATTCACGCATATATTTTGATAATATAGTTCCTATTTGATTTGAATAACAACGCGAGTTAAACATACAGTACCGGCACGGTTTCATAATAGAAAGGGCATTACACACTAGCGCCGCACCGTGAATTGACAGAAATTTGCAACTGCGATTGCGTTCCATTCCTCACAAATATTATTATTTCGATTTAAAATTTCATAATGCATTAAAAAGTACCAATTTCAACAAATGCATAATACTTCTTTTCAATCAAAATACCATTAACCACTGACTGTGAAGGAATAACTAAAAATTGTATTTAATTTCAGGCTAAACGCGTGGGCATAACGTGTGTGATACTCCCGGAGGAGAACCGTCGGGACTACGACGACCTGCCCGGGTTCATCCGGGAGGGCATGGACATCCACTTCGTGAGCCACTATGACGACGTGTTCAAAGTGGCATTCAACGAGGAACAGCAGGTTTAACGCTTGAATATGTAGTGTAGTGTGTAGGATTGTAGTCAGTAGGTAGATTTTATTGTAGTGGATTCTGCTTGAATGTGTTGTGTATATTGTGGTGAATATGAAACTTAATTGATGGTTTTATTAATAAACCCAAGAGCTATTCATAGTTGTGACCCCTTCAAATTTAAAATTGTAATACAATACAATACGTTATTTTGTATTTTATTGTATTGCGAATTTGAAGCTTAATTGATGATTTTTTTTTATTAAATCCAAGTGTGATTCATAGTCCTGGCCCCACACTAAGACCTAGTCTTGTGTCTGAATAAAAATGTTCAATCAGTTCTAGGGTCTATCGATTTGTAAATTGTACCAGTGATATTATCCAAGCAGAATTAATTATTATAAGAATGAGATGTATGTTTGTTACAAGGTACTTAGATTGTTGTCGTTTACTTGTAAATGTAGATGCAAGTGACTACTGCCTATGAGTATTTGTAGAACTGTTGCCTCATAGCTAAGTTATCGAAACATATAACGATAATCTGACTTTTTACCTTTTACGCCTAAACTAACGAGTTTAGGCGTAAAAGGTAAAAAGTCAGATTTATGGTGCAAAGCCAGCATTTATATTGATTTTTGAGAGTAGCTAATTTATCTTAAATTGAATTTCTCAAATATTGATTTTCTTCATCATCTTTAATCAAGAAGTAATTGCTGAAGGGTTTTCCCAAGGATTTGTAAAACTATTTCCGACTGGTTGCTAGGAGTATTTATTGTATTAATTATCACAAAAGAACATTATTTTTTGCAAGGGAGTTGGGATTTTTAAGAAGAAAATAAATATTTTTCGTATTATTTTAAGGCAATGGATATTTGTCCTTTAATACAATTTTTGTTTTTCCAAATAGTTGTCACTAAAAACACTAGAAAGTTTTTTTTTTCCGTTCTGCATATGACTGTATTCCTAAAGCACGAATTTATTTTATTATTGTACTGCCATATCCCTTTTGAGTTTATTTTGAAGTTTTAAGCATTCCGCCCATTTATCCATTTTCACATAAATACCACTTGAGATAAAATTAAAAATTAAATAAACCAATTGGATGTAATATGAAAACCAAAAATGTTTAACATTAGCATTTCCCTTTAGTGTGTATAAGTACATATTAGTTGCTAAGTCTGAATTGGAATGTGTAATGTTACAATATGGTGCAAAGTATAATGTTACATTGGGATTACGATATTCAAAACCAATCTTATTTTTTATGTAATTTTGGGTCATTTAGAAGGTCCTTTTAAAATCTTAGGTGTGTTGAAGGTAGCTTATTTTAAGCTTCATTGCTAATATCGCATTCCCGTTATCCTTATTTTTTGCACTATATAATATTTGGATCATGTAGTATTATGATAGCACGAATGTTGTACATTACAAGTATATTTATGATTTTATATGTTATACATATATTGTTGCAATAAATGTGTTACGTTTTTTTTTATGTAGTCGTTTTAGTTATTCCTGCACGTAGACTAGATACGTAGTTATTATGCACTAGTTAAAATATGACCAGGTAAGTTTTTTAAAATAACTATCTGAGTCAGGTATGGCAAGTTCGCCGAAAGGCCCAGAAATGCATTAACATTATATTGACTTATTTTGTATGAAGATTTGCCTCATATTACAAGGATGTAAATATCGCCCACAATTTTATTTAATTGTATCCAAAACAAAGGACCTTGGACCTAAATGATCAATCTATACATTCAAGAACGAGGTTTTTTTGACGGTAGGAAATCCACCCGGACTCTCGTGGAGACGACGACTGGTCGGGTCCCATCAGAATTGACTAACTACACTGCCCCTACACTGACGCAAGAAGCTGTCAACTTACTATTCTATGCATTATGTATGGTAATTCATGACTCCATTATTTCACATTATACCTACTTATCATTTAATGGAATTGCTTGTAAGAAAACGTTTTCTCGCGTTTTTTGCATCAAATCGCCTATATTACAATTTCAGCACAGTATTGCTTCGAAATATCTTATGTGTTTTTGGCATCAAATCGCCCATATTACAATTTCAGCACAATATTGCTTCGAAATATCTACTTTTTTATATAGTAAATAATTTTCTAATGGTAAATGCATTGCAATCCAAATAGCTTAATTTATGTGATATGTATTAATTATTACGTTAGTAGCCTGGTCGAATTTGAATATACAGAGTGAACCCGAAACACGACACTTGTGCGCTTTACAATGACGTAATTCACATGTCCGGTGGTCACTATTTGCCGAGTTATGGCACCTACTGCTTACATGTTTACTACCTACAAATTATTGACTGCCTCGATGACTACCGCATATTTCACAATAAAAACGCGTTTACGGTTTTATTAGAAGGCGCAAACCCTACAGTGCAATTAGCTAAAGGACTAAACACACTATTAAAACACCATATGTTGCGTCGGGTGTTCAGAGTGTCGATCACCGCTTGCTACACCACTACACTATTCACTTTATAAGTATGGTTCCGCCTTTGCTTCAATGCGGTAATGTATGTTTGTCCATAGACTCGAATTGGCGCGTTGAGCTAAGCGATGTTTTCCCGCGCAATATGGACGACGAGGACTGGCAGGCGTCGAGTTGATGCAGAATTCGACGCGCTCCGGATAAACAAAGTTCTGTTCATTAGAGGTTTATTTTTAATAAATATATTTTAAAATGTACAGTGGTTTTATTTATACATTATTTCTTTACTAAATAACAAATTAACAATAATATCTGCACTTTAACATAATATAGAAGAAAGTATTTATAAATATTTTACTCTTCAGGAATAAATAATATTAACAATGCAGCCTAGATTGTTAAATAATTCACTTCTGAAGTACACATTACACAATTTAAGTAGGAATGACTTTGTCTAAAAATTACAAGTTATCTCCTGCATTAAGAACAACATTCACCAATAGCTTTGTTACACATAATCATATAACACCAAAAACTAATTCTTCAAAGACTGCCTTCCATCCTCCAACAATTGCAGAAGGATAGGATAAACATCATCATAAGTTGCAATTTGATTTTGTCTTATATGATTCTGGTATCTTTGTAGAGCACCGGCTACAAATTCAAGCCTTTCCTTTTCATTTCTATGTGTATCTAGCCATTGCATCAATCTCTGGACATTCCATCCTGCACAAGTATGAGGAGCTAATAACTGGTGTCCAGCATGGGAGAATAAGAACATCATCACCAAGGAGTAAGGAAGGCAGGCTCCTTCAGCTTGACTCTTAGCAATTTCTTGTGGAGTTTTCTCTAGAAGAAGGTACACAGCTTTCAACTGCCTATAGTGATCTCCCAATTCTGTCATATCACTTACCAAAGGAGACAAGGCAACTTCAATATGCTTGCAGTCATTTTGCAGTTTGACTCTGCCAAATTTACTCAAAGGTCTAACATTGCAAATATGGTTGATGAATCTTTCAATGCAGGCCCGGGCTATATTCAAACAGCATTCATTTAGAGCTGATTTCTCATTGAACATGGACAAGTATATATCCTTACATCTTGACACAAACTGTTGCAGCTCCTTCATGTATGGGGAGCATGATAAATTCTTCCCGGCAGGGTCATCAGCTCTTATCAAGTCTGGTTCCTCATGCATTGTCATTAGAATGATGTAGAGGGAGTTTTTGATCGATTCAGCAAACAGTTGCAATGTCGGCACACTTGACATGTCTTTCAAGCTGTTTTGAACAATTTGAATGCTTTCTGGTGGGAGCATTGAGTTCATATTCACAAGAACTCTTTTTATCTGCGATGAGAAATAGTAGAGAGAGTTGCAAAGGTTTGCATTCTTCTGTTGTGAGCTAGTTGGTGGTTCTATAATTTGTGCTACATCACTGTCCATGGATAGCCTCTGCTCAGCTTCCACATTCATTTGTTTTATAGATTTTGCCACACTGTTGGCCAAGCTTATACTCAATTGTTTGTCACCAAGAGATATGCTCAAAGCTTCAGCGATGACTCGAATTGCATTGTCTATTTGATCCATAGTTGGAACTTGGCTGAGATGCCACATACTCCTTACTGGCTCTAATAATTTTCCTAATGATTTTGATAAGAATGAGTTCTCCCATTTGGTCAAACATTCTCTGTTTAGTTCTAAATCTTTATACTTCAGCCTAAAGAGTAAATCGTTGAAGCACTTAAGCAGTTTTGGAAAATCAATTTCAATTGACTGGTTTACAGTGAGGGAACTTTTTTCAAGTTCACTGCTGAATACTGCTGTTAAATCTGACCAGAACTTCTTTGCAATGTTCCTGAAGTTACCAATGGCATGTAATTCATTGATGACATTTTGAAGCATTATAACTTTTGTACAACTATTGTATATTTCAACTTTAAATAGTTTTTCTATGTTGTCCCACAGTTTGATTTTGAAGTCCTGTGCATTCATTATATTGGCTTTGCCGGGAGCCACCCTTCCAGAACTTGACTTCTTTACTTCTATTTGGACCATCTGGACATTGAGAGCTGTATTTATTTCCTTTTTCAGATCATTCAGTATGTTGTTTACGGTATTTTTAATTTGTTCTTCAGTACATTGTAAATTTTGGAACACTTTAAAACACTGTAGTAATTTTGCCTTATCTTCATTTAACAAACTTGATTGCAGCAAATTGGTTGACTCACTCAACAATTCTTTCTTCCGACGATCTACCGATATTAACACTTCGTCCAATATTGTAATACCTTCGAAGTCATAGTCGCTAATCAGCTCATTTAGTTCGAACAGGATGATGGCCTCTTTCGATGGGTTATCTTTGATACTTTTGAGTTTGTTCCACAAAGCCAGTATTTTTGACGTATGCCGCAACAGATTACAAGTAGTTTGTACCCTTTCGAGCATCAATGTTTGGTTTTCAAGCGCATAGTACGGAGTATGGACTCTACTTTGCAATTTTTCGGCGCCGCGTAGCAAGTTTTGAACTTGAGCTTGTACGGATTCTAAAGTGACTTCTAGGTCCGAAATGTGACTCGCTTGTGTTAGTAAATCATTATGTTTGGCTAGTACCTGCTTCTCCAAGCTTTTCCCCAACTTTTCAATCCCCTGAGCGAGTTTGTTCACTTGATCGGTGACCGATAGATTCTCTTGAATTATCGGTTTTACAGTATCATCGAGGAACTTGCTATAGAATTCGTCGTTTTCTATTTCCACACAAACGTCTTTCGCATCCATTTTCACGGAATTGTTATATTTATAAATATTTTTTATTAGCGCCTTGTTCAAAGAATAGACCACTAGCCTTGTTTACAATTTTCTTGATGACATGACAGCCACAGACTAACAAAATTTACACATAGACAACAAAAAGATTTTACATCTAGAGTACAAGTCTTTTAACACAAACCATTTTGGGCAACTTGTACCTTTTTATTCTAAATTCAGCTCATAATATTTACATTATGTTCCACTGTAGGGCACGGGGTTCCTATCCAAATGAGAGTACAATTGAAAGGGGTTAGACCACATAGTATACCATGCTGGCCAGGGGCGGACCGTGAAATTGTGGAGCCCTGGGCTAATACGATTCAGAGGCCCACTTATTATTCCACAATTTTTTATTGAATCATACAACTCTGTTTCAGATTGATCTAGGTTTACTGTAAAGGAAAAAATGGATAATTAAACGTGTTATTTATTTTAATGTTACCCATTTCTTCTTCATGATTTAGCGCTGTTTTGTAATGCTTTTAAAATTAATATATTAAAAACGTTAGACTTTGGCCCTTTTGTAGCCACGGGACCCTAGGCTGCAGCCAAAAAAGCCCTTAGGTAGGTCTAGCCATGACGCTGGCCTATCGCGTTTTGGTGAATTTTACATTCCATAAGAAATCTTTCAAATCGCAATGATCTACAGGTTTCTTCACGATGATTTTCTTTACATCTATAGTGCGGGGCTAGTGTTCTATTCTTTGGTGCGGGGCAATTTTCAATCAATACCCCGAAAATTCAGAGATGTACCCTGGAATTTAAACCCGCAAAAAGGAAGAAATGTATAGTGGTGGATTTCTCAACTTCGAGCACTACTTAATAGCGAACGAAACTTGAAAAGAATTACTACTTAGTGGCATAGCACTACTTAATAATCAACTACTTAATAGCACTTGAAAAGGTGTAAAATAAATAAATAAAACAAAAACAAATTGTGATTTCAATTTATTTCAATTAGCACACGATCTTGTGCTATATTGTTACAGAATTAATTAAACATATCTACTATTTCCAACAAATATTGTGCATAGCTTCGAAATTCATTTCACATGGTAAACATCATATACACCATTCGTACAATAAACAATGACTGATTTATTTCTTGTAAATGTTGCAAAGCATTAAAAAATATATTTAAAAAATATGGCTACAAAATGGATGTTAATTTTCCAAATGGCAAATATTTTATGATAACGATTTCCATGGCAGCTTCACATTTTATTTCTTCACGTCCTTATACCGACAGGGTGGAATATATTTCAATCAGCGTTACCCACTATTTATACATTAACATAATCACACTGGGTATATACATTTCTGGCAAATCATATTCAAAAGAATGAAAAATATTCACGAAATACAATATTAAATTAGCAACTTTCAACTCATTTTAAGACTAAATAACGTTTAATAAATCGATATAAAAATACTTGGAAGTATAGGTCTGAATAGCTGTACAAAACTACGGAAATATTTGCCAGAGATGACAACTTAAGATCACGTGAACGGCATAAAGACGCTGCGTTACAAGATACAGGTTCTCATAAAAATCTTCACTTCATGCATATGCTTACAATAAACTAATGACTAAACATACATTAACTTAAGAAAACTACAGAAAATTATTAAAATACATATCTCTCCATTGTTAATTTGTTTGAAAAATTCGTTTTATTCATTCATTGTACATGCTGAGTTAAATAATATACAAAAAATACTTTTAAAAATCACTCAGAACTAAGGAAAATATTGGTGGTAACACAAATTAGAACCTCGATAACCTGAAATGACCTTCTAATTTTTTATCCAAGCATGTCATGCGAATGAAATAAAATTATGGAATCTTGCAATATCAACTATAATAGAATAGTTGTACGAAAATATCATAGTGGAAAATACTTATTCATCTAAAATGGTTGATAATATTACTAGTTCCCATTCTCACGACACACTGACTTCAATAACATGCCATGTCATCATTTCACTTGCCAGTATATTATAAAAAGTTCTGAGTAATAGAAGCATTGAAATAAGCGTCCTACACTAATGAAATAGAAAAAGTTACTCGGCTAAAACAGTAGAAAACATTCAACAATTACAATTTATCTTACAATTACATAGATAACAATCTTCCATTGTATCTTATACTGTTAAATTGCTCTAGTGAACATCAGTCGCTCCATATTTTTCGATCTCGCCTAATTCTACAACCTTGTTGTATTTTAGTGTGAAAATTAATTATACTACTAGTTGCTGCACGAAACAAAATTGTACAGCAACTATTTAATTAAAACAATTTTAATGCAAGTTGTTATTATAGATATTAGGCTTTTGGCCACATTTAATAAACAAAAAAGTCCCAAAAATCTCTCATGAATATACAACAAGGCTCATGTTGTCACAAAGCATTACAATGATCATAAAAACGCATATCAATTACGATACACGTTCTTATTAAATTTAAATTTGATATAGAAGAAATAGTCTTCAGTGTTGCAAGCTTAATGCTAAATATATCTATAACTTTGCGAAATGTTACCATATATTTTCATTGTTATTAGTTTTTTACAATGTTTATGATCGCTTGGTGCGAAAGAGTGCATTCTTTTTCAGATAGTTATAAATATTAGTCAAAATGATTACATTTATTTATGTAAAAGATTATAACATACAGTTACATTATCCATTGATCAGAAATATTTATTAATAAAACTAAATTCATTGTGAGACATTAAATTGAACAATAAAATTGGGAAATAAAATATAAATACATTAAACACTTCCGCACCAAAGCCAGATTCCACTATCTAAGTTAACAGTTAAATACCAAATATTTTACAAAAGTTGGAACAACACACATTGGGCATCTGCAAGTGTACCACAATTAACAATAGCACCTTCAGAGTACAACACCTGAGGACTGAGATATTTATGCTTTTCTCAATATTATACATTGATATGTTTTTGCGGAAATTGCAATAAACAAAGCGTCATGACATATGAAAAAAAAAACTTGCATACTTAGCAGAGAATAATTAAATTTCTTACAAAACTAATTTGTATAATACAACCCATGTTTTAGGTAGTTTGAACACAAAATACAAAGGAGGTATTAGAGTGGAAATTATTTTTATTGGTGATATTACTAATGAATGCTTGTGTTGTACCTTAATACAACAACATCTGTAGTTCACAGAATATTATTTCGTGTCATCCATACTTGAAATATTGAGAAGTTTTATATATATTATTAAGACAACTTGGTGCTTATTCGCCATAAATCGAATGCCATAACGACGTTTATCAATGCGGGCTGACATAGATAAACTTCGTAGCTCTACATTATTTTTCGAATAAATGAACAAGGGTACACATCGAAGCGAGAGGGAAGATATGTTACTTCGTAGGCGTGACAGAGACAGGAATAGAACGTACCCTTGATTTTGTTACAAACATTTTGATTGCAGTGTCCCGTCTAGTATAATATCTCAATGCTTTTAAGACATGATTTACTAAAATTAAGTAATTACGAACCGAACCAGGCAATATATTTGATAGTTCGCATGTTGTTCAAAGAGTGTTTCTTGTTATGACCATGTTTTGCAATAACTTACGCCTTATAAGCAAGATATATTAAATTGGGTAGATGTCTGGAAGACACCTAAGTGACTATAATGACGCGTTTTCATGGCAGTGGGAATTTTCCACTAAGTTGCTGTGTCAAAATGTAACAAATTCTGAAATAATGCTAATCTTAAAGCTATAATTTTATATTTTTCATTTGATTTAAAATTCTATTAAATATTGCAATATGACAAAAAGTTATAACTTGGAATATAATGTGTATTTTTGTAATATTTTTACCATTATTTCAGTTTTGTTTCGTTTCGCAGAGCTTATAATTTAGCATAAAAACTCAATCCCCAAATACCGGGTATATCAAGACCGCTACCGAAAACGAAGCCGGGTGGTAGTTTAAGCGACTTCAGACACAATGCAACAGAAAATGTTGCAAAAAAACTACGAGTTCTTTTTTTGTATTTTTTTATATATTTTTTTTTTTTTTTTTTTTTTTTTATTGCAATGAATGGCGAGACGAGCAAGCCGTTTGCCTGATGGTAAGCTATACGACCGCTCATAAACAGTAGAAATATTCCACTGCGCTCGCCATCCTGAGACATAAGATGTTACGTCTCAATATGTCCAGTAGTTGCTCTGGCTACAATGTCCTTCAATCCGAAACACAACAGTGCATTTAAGCAGTGTTGTTTCACGGGAGAAATAGACATTGCGGTGGTACCTACCCAGATGGCCTCGCACATATGAGAGACCTACCACCAGTGAATATATTTTTTTATATGGTCGTATTTGGGTGTTAAATACATTTTTTTCCTAAAATAATAATGTATATCCTTTTATTTATAAATACTCTAAGGTATAAAAGAGTTTAAATTATTATTTTAGCAAAAACTATGGATTTACCACCTAAAAATGATGATATATAAATGATAAAAAAAAATTGTCCCACTTCTTTGCGAAATTTTTAGTTGCATTGTGTTTGTAGTCACTAAAACTACCACCCGGCTTCGTTTTCGGTAGCAGTCTTGATATACCCTGTATTTATAAAGGCCCATAGTCGACCATAGTTGTTTAAAAAGGCCCAATACACTGTCCGAGTGAATGATACTGTACAACAAAATGATAAACTCGAGTTATAGAAGAAGCATGCCTTACTGTAAATTGTAACTGCCTTTACTATAATAAATCATAATATTTATGGATATTATTTTGAATTATAAGCACAACATTATAAACAAGTGGATTTGTTAAAATAGCGGTAGCATATTTTTAAATGTGAAATAAAATTAGTATAATTTTCATGACACAATTTTCTTTTATTTGTTATGATTTTTATTTAGATTATGATTAACAATCAAATCAGTTTGTTGTCAATTATATTGACAAATAAGACGGATTGTTTCAGTTAAAGAAAATACGTTGGTGCACCAAATATTCACGATTTTGTGATATTAAATTCTTTGCTACTTCTAATTAGAAGTGGGATGAATTTGTTTGATATAAGGAGAACAATAAAAATATGATTGGATCATATCTACAAAAATAATATGAGTAGAGAAATAAATTAATGTTCTATTATAAAAAAATAGTATAGATTGCTAATATTGCGATGCCATGGTATGATGGATGACCAATATGGTAAAAAAAAGGATGAAACTCTGCAAAGCAAATAATAATAATTTTGGATAGTTTTGAAAAATTGTTGATGGTAATATAATAAATATTTGGTGCACATAATTTTTCAATATTTAATCTTGAGCTGCCATTGGAATAGACAGACTAATTTCTTTTAGAAACTGGTACTAACATTTTAAATTGGGGCTCTTATATAGATTTAATGAATGGCAACTTTATTTTAACCCGACATAAGTCGTATTTTCCATTGAATATAATTTGCATTTGAATCTTTGTATGAATGCTGCAGTATATTAAGCAATAGTTGATTTTCTAGTATACAATTACGATATTTTGAACAATACCATAAGTTTCTCACATAATTCAATGAAACAATATCCATAAATATCATATCCACATTTACAAGAAGTTTTATTACTCCACGCAGAGACAATGGGGCAACAGAAGTCACTTATTACACAACTCCTTGGATATTTTTATTTCATTTTGTGAATTATTAGAAAAAAAGTTCTATTTCAACATTTTAGACTTACATTCTAGATACCTAGACACGAATTTCCACATTTCAAAACTTCTTTACCTATTTTTAACCCCTATGTAAGGCTTTTAGAAGATTTAAAACCTCATTCATATATTATTCATAAACCTATTTTAGTTACCGAATGTTGTCTTCTTTGCTCAAACTGTACTCAACAGTAGTTGGAAAGGGACAAAACATATGATAATTAAAAAAAGGTTTACATTTTCTATGAAAAGGTTCGTTAATGTTTGACAAAATGTTAAATCAAGACCCAGCAGATTGAAAAAATATCTATAGTTTGTCAGTCCAACTGCAAAATTTCTTTCTACCCCACTCTCCCTGCAAAAGCAACTTCTCGAAGTCAAAGCCTAATACTTATCTAAGTTGGCTTACAGTAGTATGCACTTAATCTTGCGTCCTGAGCCCAGTTTGTTCCCCCGCTTGTATTTTTTCCCGCGGCTCTCCTTGTCCTTGCGTATCTCTCGGACGAGGGTATAGAAAGCATCATCCACGCCCATTCTCGTTTTGGCCGACGTCTCGACGAATGGGACTCCGTAACTCCGCGCCACCTTTAATGGGACAAATTGGCTGTTAATTACATCATTAATTTGAAGACTTCAGTATACGCCAGTGTATGTTTGGCGCCAATTAAGCGATAATTAAGTCAGTTAATGTCACTTAAATGTCTCTTGTTATCGAGACAGTTTTAAAAAGCAGATGGCTGATTCTTGATACTCGTTTTATATATATATATAGTATAGCAAGTTTCCGATCCTAATCGAATCCCAAGGAAAGGCATTAGGATTTAATCAATTTACGGACGTCTTCTTCTACTGGCTCTTATCTATATAGTGTTGACTGGATTTGTGTTTTGAATTTATAACCTTACATATAGTGGATCGTACGGTTTGGGATTCGAATTTAGGATCATACGGCTTATAGCTAACGTGACCATACGTCCCGCTTTGGGCGGGACAGTCCCGCTTTCAGGAAGTCTGTCCTGATGTCCCCAGCAAGGCCCACATCGTCCCGCTTTTGCAAGTAGGCCAAATAATAATTTAAAATGTATTTCTCACTCGAAATGCTTTACCGAACCACTACTGAAAACCGTAGGGTCGTATTATACCCAACACTTTCGTAAAAAACATCTTGAATCAATAAACTTTTCCGCTATTATTGAGTACGTTATGTTTCTGCCTGAAAGTAAAGCACCTATCGAAAGACTTTTTTCTCATATTATCAAAATATGGACAAGTGATAAAACACAGGTGAGTCTCGTAGTAATGAAATGTATTTTAACTACGAAAATAAATGTAAATAAATCATGTACCGAGTTTTACAAAATACAAAAATACGATTTTGATATTTTTTTATGTTATTCAATCTTCTATGATAAAAACTTGTAAGACACTAAAAACCTTATTATTATTATTATTTAATTCCACTGATGTCCCGCTCTGGCACAAAAAATAAATGGTCACGTTACTTATAGCCCATTAGTCCATTTATTGCTATTACAATTATGTTGATAACGTAAGAAATATTCAGTTCATATTACATTGGTTTTATTATATTTAAATACGTATTGTATTTAGGTTATGTAAATATTAGTAAAAGAGACACGTTACAATGTACAATTTACATATTGTCTATGCAAACATCAACACTGACGTCAGCAGAGTACGTCACAGTGACGTCAGATGGGAAAATACTCAACAGGTACACAATCCACTAAATAATCTTGATAATTTGTGATATTGGAATGAAAAATATAGGGCAACTTCTTTTTTCTCTGTAATTTGGAAGTTAGTTTTTATCTACTGGTGATAGGTCATATGAGAGGCTGCCTGGGTGGGTACCTCTGCAATGTCTATTTCTCCCGTCAAACAGCAGTTTAAATGCACTGTTGTGTTTCGGATTGAAGGACATTGTAGCCAGAGTAACTATTGGACATATTGAGACTTAACATCTTATGTCTCAGGATGGCGAGCGCAGTGGAATGCCAAGCATTGCTTTGTAATTCAAGGTGTTGTTTGGTTTTGCTACTGTTCATGAGCGGTCGCATCGCTTACCTACCATCAGGCGAACGGCATGCTCGTCTCGCCATTCACTGCAATAAAAAAAAATAAAAAATGTACCTATGTACGTACATAAACTCATGCCTTTTAAAGAAGGGGTTGGCAGAGATCGCTATGGTATGCTAATTTCCTCACGATGTTTTCATTCACCGTTATAGGGCGTGACAATTCACTATCAATCATCATCACAAATGAACCCGAAAGGACAATTTCTAAGTCCATGTAATTTGAACCCGCAACCACCGTGAACATGTTGGCAGTCACGTCGGGTTCTCAAGAATTTTTAAATTTATTGTGTTTTTATCTTATCTAAATTATTTTAGTTATTATATTTAATTTAATATTGGGTCTTCCCCAAAACTTATAAATGTTTGACGTTGGATAATTTTACAATAATTTATTATGACGACTGACACGGTGGCGCAGTTGTGCGGTACGATTACGAAGTCAAGGTTTTGTGTTCGAATCCCGCGCCGGGCATATTGGATTTTTCTGTTCATTATCAGCCCGGAGTCGGGACTTTGTGCCAGATGTGGGAATAGGCCTCCCCCTAGGATCTCCACATCAACTTGTTGGAAGCTTTTATCTAGGTCCTCTTACAACCGAAATTGAGCATTCTTATCTATTTCAATTTAAATGCCAATACTATCTGCATACTAAAAATAGTTGGAATATTGACATAATTTACAACAAAATGACTAATTTAGTACAAGGGTCATATTAGTCCAGTCTGAGTGGGAGGCCTGTATCAGCCCATATACGTCCCGCTGCAGGGCACGGGCCTCCTCTACAATCGAAAGTACGATTGAGTTTAGTTAGGTCATATAGTCCACCACGCTGGCCTAGTGCGGGTTGGCGGACTCTACAAATTCACACAAATCGGTATGGTATGCAAGTTTTCTCATGATGTTTTCCTTCACCGTAACAGAGCTTTTTATCAATACACAAATGACTCAGAAAAGTCAGGATTCGATCCCGCCGCTACCATATACGTGTTGGCAGCCGCGTCTGGTTCGTTTATCAAAAGACCACCACGCACTTCGCAATAACGCACATTAAATGCTAATTACTGCTGCACTGACTAATGGAATTATATTTGTTTTATTATTGTGTAATGTTTTATTTATAGAAAATTGAGTAATCCTGATGCATTTATAGTTCTTAAGTGAAACAAGGATTTATAATTATAAGTTTATACATAAGGTTCAATGTAATAAAAGACTCATACAATAATGTGGGGTAAGTTGATAGATAATCTTTTGGATATTCATTGCATAGGTCCGTCAAACGAGCAAGCAGTTCACCTGTGGGATGTGATCACTACCGCCCAAGAACATCCACAGCGCTTGGACCATGGATATGTTGTCGGCGCATCAAATCGGACGGTGAGCATGAAGGAAAAACGATGGGAAGATGGAAAGAGTATTGGCCATTTCACTCTCCAAACGAAACGCGAAAGCAAAGAAAAGAAATATGAATATCCTGTGAATGATATTCATGATTGATGGTATACTGAAGCTTAAGCTTATCAGATTTGAGCTGTGGACTTGTATTCCAAATATACATAAGTAAACATCAGTTGTGATATAAAAAGTTAATATTAATAGCCAACTTATACATACAATAAATGTAATGTAATTGATCGATGTCTGTACATGGAAGATATTTGAGAAAAAATATTATAGAGGGACTGTATGAACGATAAAGAACCCAAAATAATGATTGTTAAAATTTTGGCCTGTTTTTCTGTGCGGTTGTGTACGAAGATCTCTGAAACGGACAGGCTTAACAGATTTTAATGAATTTTGGTATGGAGAACGCTGACACTTTGGATTAGCACATAGGCTAGGCTAGGACTTCTTCAATTCGAAAAGGATGGAAGAGGAGTAAATGCTTATAATGAGAAGGCACAGGGCGGGATTAAACTGCATAGGACGGGACAGGAAAAGCAGTACAGACGACTGCATTGATTTTCAATACAAGTAAAAGACTATGGGAAATAATATGTTGCTGATTAGGACTATACTCAAAAAATATCTGCACCCATGCGGAGCCGGGCCGACATACGTATCTATCACCTAAGTTTGACTGATTAATAAAAAAATATTTAATATACTGAAAATGCATATTTTTACTAGGACATAGCAGTATATAAAATAATTTAAAACAAAGTATAAACATAAAATTAACGCACAAAACTAAAACATTGTTGCTGAACGTAAATTTCCACATGACCAAATTGTGTAACACAGCAAACCTGTTGATCTAGTTATGTATTGCACAATTTTGTTTATATGAATAAATAGACTGCTTAATTAAAATGCCATGAATTTTGCTTGTATGGTAAAAGCTATTTCAGATATAATAATTTCAGTTACAAGAGTCTATTACGAAGCACAGGTCATTTTACTGGTGGTAGGTAGGAAATTCTCTGATAACTGGGAGGTTGCCTAGGTAGGTACCGAAGCAATATTATTGTTTTTGCTTCTGTCCAGAAACGGTCTTATCGCTTACCATCAGACAAATGGCATGTTCGTCTCGCCATTAATTATAAATAACATATAGTCTAAGATCCCGCCATACATCGACCTTCACCGAGATGTTTATTTGATGAAACCTATTTTATATGCAATTTAATATGTCAATAAATATATTGTATATGGGTTGCCTTGCAAATTTCAGTACAGAATACGATTAATTAATTATTAAAAATAAAAAATTTTTTTTTACACATTTCACCTGTCTGATTATTAAACAAATTCTATACCAATCGAAAGTATGAAACCCATAGAATATGTAAACGTTAGGTTGCCTATTTTTTTCCGGTCACAACCCTCAGGTTGCCAGGTATAAACAGGTAAATCGCTACTAGCATTTTGCGCCGGTCTGATTATTGAATGGAAATTAAATGAAAATAAAGATCATTTTATTATGAACACGGTGGTATAGGGTTGCCTGCGAAAAATCAGTCCCGAATTGCGGTTGTCGAATTTAGAAAAGTGAAATATTGCTCCGAGTGACACAGCATAGCAGCTGTTCGAAGTCCGCTCATAAAGAAAGAGGGTGCGCATGCTATTTATTCTTGAGAATGAAAAGGACAGCGATAGACTCGTATATGCTGTGTTCTGTGTTACCTGGCAACCTGAGGGTTGTGACCGGAAAAAAATAGGCAACCTAACGTTTACATATTCTATGGGTTTCATACTTTCGATTGGTATAGAATTTGTTTAATAATCAAACAGGTGAAATGTGTAAAAAATTTTTTTTTTTTTTAATAATTAATTAATCGTATTCTGGACTGAAATTTGCAAGGCAACCCATATACAATATATTTATTGACATATTAAATTGCATATAAAATAGGTTTCATCAAATAAACATCTCGGTGAAGGTCGATGTATGGCGGGATCCTATACTAATATGTCCAAAGTGGAAGAGGCATCCGACAGTTTCTCGCAACCCTAATTATGTTTTCGGGCAACATTGTCAGTGAATAATCCGTATTACATTAGTCATTACTTTTTTATTTATGTCTTTTTTTTTTCTTTCTTTCTCCTACTGAAATATCCATCTCATTTTTGCATGTAAAAATTACCTAGTGAGATAAGGCTGCCACTTGTACTATTAATATTATTTGATTTGTTTATTGTTTCTCTGTATCGTGCAAAAGAAGGATTAAATAAATAAATAATTTATGCCATATAAGTCTTTAGTTCATAGGCCTTTACTCCTCACCTCTTTATTATGTCCTAGACATTGTCACTTCAGGTGGCTAATCCACTGAACAATATCAGTAATTTTAGTTCATATTATATTATACATTAGCTGCATGTCAGATACTTCATACCAAGTATTTTGAACGTGTTGCTAAACTATGACTATAACTGATAAGTCACATCAGAAATACTATGAGCTGTACAGGAAATACCAATACATTTTGATAATCTAACACTATTTCACAATAAACTTACATTGTAATATAGTTTGATGTAGGTAAATAGTTTGACATCCACTTAAACCAAGAACATGGGGCCCTACTATATAAATCCGAAACGAAGTTCGAAACTTCGTGACGTTTTTCGTTTCGAAACCTACTCTGTAACACGAAGTTCGAATCTTCGTGACGTTTTTCGTTTCGAAACCTACTCTGTAACACGAAATTCGAAACTTCGGATCGAAGAATGAATTATTCGAATATATCGGCAATATGAACATTTACATTTGTATTCAGTGTGTATACCCATAAAATAGTATGATGTGTGTTTAAAGCTAAATTACAATATTGTTTTGATTTAAAATAAGGTTGATAAACAAGGAAATAGCTTACATGAATGTATAGGTAAGTATTTACATCATCATCATCATATCAGCCACAGGAAGTCCATTGCTGAACATAGGCCTCCCCCAATGATCTCCACAATGACCTGTTGGAAGCGGCCTGCATCCAGCGACTTCCTGCGACCTTAGTCAGATCGTCCGTCCACCTTGTAGGCGGGCGTCTGACACTTCGCTTGCCTGTACGTGGCCTCCACTCGAGAACCTTTCGGCCCCAACGGCCATCGGTTCTACGAGCTATGTGCCCGGCCCACTGCCACTTCAACTTGCCAATCCTATGGGCTATGTCGGTAACCTTGGTTCTCCTACGGATCTCCTCATTTCTGATTCGATCTCGTAGGGAAACACCGAGCATAGCCCGCTCCATAGCTCGTTGAGTGACTTTGAGCCTTTTAATGAGGCCCACAGTGAGAGGCCACGTTTCGGTGCCGTATGTCATCACTGGTAACACACAACTATCGAAGACTTTCGATTTTAGGCACTGAGGTATTTTGGACGAGAAGACGTCGCGAAGTTTCCCGAACGCTGCCCAACCGAGTTGGATTCGCCGATTGACCTCTCTCTCGAAGTTGGACCTGCCTAACCGGACCACTTGTCCTAAATAGACATATTCGTCTACAACTTCGAGAGTCGAGCCCCCAACTCCAATGGGGGTGGGCACAACATGGATATTCGACATGATCTTCGTTTTATCCATGTTCATTTTAAGACCCACCTGTTGGGAAACTCGATTAAGGTCTTCGAGCATAGTGCTAAGGTCTTCCAGCGATTCTGCCAAGACTACAATATCGTCGGCAAATCGAAGGTGAGTAATATACTCGCCGTTGATGTTGATGCCGAATCCTTTCCACTGCAAGAGCTTGAAGGCATTTTCCAGCGCGGCAGTGAACAGTTTCGGAGATATGACATCTCCCTGTCTCACGCCTCTCTGTAGTGGAATAGCCTTCGTGCTCTGATCCTGTACTCGGACCGACATGGTGGCGTTGTTGTATATACACCTCAACACTTCGATGTACCGATAGTCTATGTGGCACCGCTGAAGAGACTGTAGTACAGCCCAGGTCTCGATCGAATCAAAGGCTTTCTCATAGTCCACAAACGCTAAACAAAGCGGCAAGTTATACTCCTCGGTTTTTTGTATAACCTGCCGTAGTGTATGAATATGGTCTATGGTACTAAAGCCTTTTCGGAAACCGGCTTGTTCGGGAGGCTGGAAGTCATCAAACCTGCCTTCGAGACGATTTGTGATGACCCTTGAAAACAACTTATAGACATGGCTCAGGAGCGAGATGGGCCTGTAGTTCTTCAGCAAAGTATTTACAGAAAGTAAACATCTATAAAGCCATAAATAAGGTAATATGTAATATGTATATTGAAATTGAGCCATGTGTGTATTGATATAGTCAATTTACATTTATCAGACACTATAACAGTGAGGGAAAACATTTTTAGAATACCTAAATACTATGGCAATTTGTAAGAATTTGTATGGGATGTAAAGTCTGCTTACCCATACTAGGCTGGTGTGGTGGATTATGGCCTAGTCCCTCTCAATCATACTTTCAATTGTAGAGGAGGTCTGTGTCCTGCAGCAGGATATATATGGGGTGATATAGAATGCAGAAATGAAACATTTTGCAGAAAACAGACCATTTCTAGCAGATTGCTAATGAAGATATTTATAAAAATAATTTTTTTTACATGGGTTTTATACACAGATCACATAACAGACAAGTTTAAAGTATTGTTACATTGTTATGAAGCATGATATTGAAATGCAAGAGGTAATATGTAGCAATATGACAAAACATGTCATGAACCGAGACTTTTAAGTGTGTTTGAGCATTAATTTGCTTACTTACAATACAGATAAGATTCAAAGAAACAATTAATTGATCATATTTTATAAGTTGTATAATACGATGATTACAAATTATATTACCTAATATAAATAAAGACCTTTATGTGTAGATGATTGAGATCAATTAAGGTCAAGTAAAAAATGAAAGTGAAGCTATAAAAGTTTGTTTCTTATTTGACAACAACTTACAGTACAATGGAACTATTTTATGACAGCCACCACGGCATAGTCGGTTAGAAGCCTGCTGTGAAACGATAGGCCGCCGGTTCGATCCGCACCGAGAGAAATGTTTGTGCCACTCACAAATATCTTTCTGGTTAGTCTAGTCTTTCATAGTTTCTGACACCTACAATAATTAAATGATCTGAATTTGGGATCATGACTATGTATGCGACTGTTGGGTGTATTTATTTTATTATAATTTTGGGTGTTGAGTAGTCTCATATGAATATCAATGTCAAGGCCAGGTATGTATGTACTATGTACAATGTAATCTTTACAATGTACATTATCTGGTGAGTTTTCCCAAGATTGGAATGGCATTGAAATACAATTTGTTTATGGATTTTATCAAGTTTACACAGGCGTTTTGTTATCACACTCAATTGGTTCAGTGGCAATGTATATGTAATCTGAATGATTTAGCCTCAGTAGTCAGTTTGTTAGGTGAAAATGTCTATTTACACTATTTCCAGATTGAGTAGGTTTAGTTAGATCAAAATCAATTTGTTATTTATTTAATATATCAGCCCGTATACATCCCACTGCTGGGTAAGGGTTTACTCTATAATCAAGATCACAATTGAAAGTGGTTGGGCCATGCAGTCCACCACAATTGCCTAGTGCCTGTTGGGGGACTTTACATATCATAGAAATTCTTACAAATTTTTATTTATGTAGGTTTGCTCACAATGTTTTTCTTCACTGTTATAATGCATTGTGTTTGTCTATCAATACATACATGTCAATTATGTATTTTATCCTTTTCTGCACTATACAGAATCAATAACAGTAAAGAAATAACAGAAGAATAATACTACAAGAGGCAGCCTTATTGCATTAGGCAATTGATTTCAGGCAACCATTTTTGTTGCATGGGTACACATCTCAAATGGTGTATTATAAAATATTAGGTATGTGCTAATGCCAAAGATTTTCACAATTTGTATTTAAATTACACTGGCCTACAAAAAAAAAATTTGGTTTGGTGCAGCTCTGTACGCATCAGTAGTCGGTATAGTAGGTACGATGAACCACATTCCTGCTACTAGATGTCAGCTGATAGCTCTACTTTACCTACAATTCTTATTTTAATTTTTTTACGGTTTTATTCAAAATTAGTCCATGTTATAACAAGTTTTACGGCATTAATCGTATAAATTATGGCAAGTAATTCGAGATATTGCATTAACAATCCTGATATATTTTATTATATATGCGGTGAGTATATAATAAAAGATCAACGGAAACCAATAAATGACACGGTAATTCGCTTGTATTCTCTATACTTTGGTACTGAAATTGGCAATCAAGATAAAGTGTGGGCACCTCACATTGTTTGTAAGATTTGCTTTGAACATTAAAGGTGCACTACCTAAGCAGTCACATGAATCATTTTGAACATAATTTAGCAGATTTTAGCGAAGAACAAGGTGAACGTTTCCACCAGGATATAAAAACAATGGAACACAGGTACCAAGGCAGATGGGATATTCATATGATGGCTGATTATTGCTGGGGAATTATGCGTGATTGTCCAGGACAATCTCATTCAAGAAAATCACTCAAAAAAAAACTCTGGATGTATAATTTCCAAATAAATTAACATGTTTTTTAAATTTGTTTTTTTCTTCTTTCTTATAAACAAGAGCTGATATGGAAAATGTGACTAGTTTTCTCGTATCAGCTCACAAAATACATCCAAAATCAGGTATAAAATCTTAGGCACCAAAATGAGTGTAGGCCAGTGTTAGTAATATTATGGTACATAAATACTTTAGGTAATATTATCAGGGACTTTTTATACAATGTTATCATGAAATATGTGAAATATTTGTTTATCTGTGAAAATTAAAATTATTACATTCAAACAAGAAGCTTATACCCAAATGGAGATTGCATTCCGTATAAAACACTGAAGCTCAAAAATTTGACCTTGAATGACGTCGCTGTTGCCTGCTATCCTTTTCTTTGGGGTGACAATGAATGAAGTTCACATGAAGTTCATTCATTGTCACTCTAAAGATAAGGATAGCAGGCAACAGCGACTTCATTCAAGGTCAAATTTTTGTGCTTCACTTTTATATACGGAATGCAATCTCCATTTGGGTATAAGCTTCTTGCATTCAAATGTAAATGTAAGTTAATCGAAATATAATGTGCTAAATGTTAATAGGTAAACCAAAGTGGTTTTAACATTTCATTTTTAATGACAAGAATTAAATAAGATACCCAATATATGATACCCAAAATAAATATTGGTTGTGAATTGTTATCTATTTTATATGTTTTCCTGTGTGTATTGTAATATTGTTACAATATAATATTACATTAAGTACAAAAAATATTATTTGCATATTATATTGTAAGCCCCAGCCCAGACAATATGTCAAAGAATTGAGAATCAATAATATTAATTTTATAAACAAAATCTACTGATAATGAAATTATGTAACAGTATTATATACTGTTTTGTTTGTTTACATATTAAATTGCTGTTTAAATTCATATTTTATCACAAATTAATATAAAAATACTAGCGGCCCGACCCAGCTTCGCCTGGGTGCATATATTTTTTGTTTCCACTCCACACCAAAAACATGTTGTTTTTCGTATAAACTCTTGTATACCTAATTTTGACGTAGCTATCCTACTGTCCGGCTCAATCCCGTTTCATCCGCCTGTTCAGTCTCTTCTCAATCCATCCCGTCCCTTCTCTTTATTATCCATCCCGTTTTATAACGTGCATTAACATTTCGTCCTAATAAATCTGTCATCTATCCCAGCCCTCTCCCGTACCTTCGATTTTATTTTACTTTATGTCCCTTCTCTCCATAAACATCCATATACATCTTATATATAAAATAGGAATGATTAATAGTTAATATGAGAGTTACACTGAGATAGCAAAATAATAATTGTCAACGTTACTACTACACTTGATGCATAAACAATAATGATGGCCGACAACTGTGTAGGGAGTGAGAAAGAAAGGAGACCGGCTTCGTTCTCATCCCTACTCCGTGCTGTTTACTGGGTCAGAAGTGACACCTGTAGACATCTGGCGGGGATAACTAATTAAATGACGATTGATCAGTTTTCGACCGGAGAGGAAAAATGATTAAATTACTAAAATGGCTATTAAAAAATAAGGGTTGATCGTAGAAGGGTGAAAATTTAGGATTGTATGTATTTTTATATGTTGTATCATAAAAAAATAGAAATTAAAAATTTTGTCTAAAAAATAATAAAAAATATTTAGGGGTGGACTACCCCTAACATTTAGGGGGATGAAAAATAGATGTTGGCCGATTCTCAGACCTACTCAATATGCTCACAAAATTTCATGAGAATCGGTCAAGCCGTTTCGGAGGAGTTCGATTACGCACCCCGTGACAGAAGAATTTTATATATTAGATTTAGCTCTTCAAGGACTTGTTGCTCTTAAAGGAGAAAGCAACAAGTAGAAATTTACTATGCAATATTTACTTAAAGTAAATAATCCATAATTTCATTTCAGAAATATTTAAGTACTATATATAACTTTACTAATGTATAATATCATATATCAAATGTCTTCAGGAAAAATTACAATAATTTAGTGATAAATAATAGATAAAATATACGGCTTTAGTAGTTTTAATTAGGTATTATCAAATATGAGGTGTTTAAACCAATAGGCTATTTGACTGTATAAAAAATATTGACTTATTTGTTTCCATCCGTGTACATAATTTAATTTTAAAACATATTTCATTATCATACATTAAAAATATTGTATATTTTGGCTAAAAAACACAATTATAATTTAATTTATTTTGAGTTCGCGCCACGTGATCGTAAACGATTTTGATTGGCTACGACGTCAAGCGTTTGTATGAACTACTCACATACAGGAAATGAATGGGATTGATAACGGCATAGATGCAAATTAAATATTAAAAATACCTCTAAAACGCGATATTTGACATTAATACCCGTTAATTAATAATATTATCATGTCCAATGTAATAAAATGTGAAGAAATAAATATAATTCTATTTTTTTTGACAAAAACTCATTGAGGTATACAACTGGAGGGGATCTAGACCAAATAATTTGGAACATTTGCAAGGGTACATGTACCCTTACACTGACAGTCGGCTATGGCAGTTGTCATTTATGCTATTTATTCTAATTGCTTTCAAAATACCGTACTCCCAACTGAAGACATGTAAAAACCATTCCGGTTCACTTGAAAAAAATATAGAATTTAATTCCATACGTAAATTAACGATAATTTGAATAAAGTAGCAAAAATATTAATAAATTAGATTATGTACCAAAGCCGTTTTGACAAATGTCATATTTTAACAAAATTATAGAATAAGATTAATGTTACGGACAAATAGGTAAATATTGAAAATTTCGTTTATTTATTTTATTTAATATATTTATCAGATACATTGGATATTGTAAATATATTTTTTCACTATCCATATTTTTGACACAAAAGTATTTTTTAGTAGGATAACTCAATACGCTATTTGACTATTTTCTGAAAAACATACCACATTATGAAGTGGAGTCTATAGACCTTACAAATAAAGGTTATTTTTAATTACTATATCTATATCATTTAAAAATAAATTTACAAAATACACTGAATAATTACATTGTCAAAACGCTCTGTCTGGCAATGTGGCGTTCAGTTCGTAAACATCCATTCCAGAGATTCGTTCGCATGTCACCCATTCTCTAATCAACCATAGATCAATCAATCAATCAATAGTCCGAATGAGGTTTTGTCAAAAATTTTTTTTTTCTTTCTTCACATTTTATTACATTGGACATGATAATATTATTAATTCACGGGTACAAATGACAAATAACGCGTTTTAAAGGTATTTTTAATATTTAATTTGCATCTATGCCGTTATCAATCCCATTCATTTCCTGTACGTGAGTAGTTCATAATAATGCATGACGTCATAGCCAATCAAAATCGTTTACGATCCATCCATCCATCCATCCATCAGCCAAAGGAAGTCCACTGCTGAACATAGGCCTCCCCCAATGATTTCCACAGAGACCTGTTGGAGGCAGCCTGTGTCCAGCGACGTCCCGCGACCTTTACCAGGTCGTCGGACCATCTTGTTGGTGGACGTCCTACGCTGCGCTTTCCGGTACGCGGCCTCCATTCGAGTACTTTCCGACCCCATCGGTCATCAGATCTCCGCGCTATGTGCCCGGCCCATTGCCACTTCAACTTGCTAATCCGGTGGGCTATGTCGGTTATTTTAGTTCTCCTACGGATCTCCTCATTTCTGATTCGATCTCGTAGGGAAACCCCGAGCATAGCCCTCTCCATAGCTCGTTGAGTGACTTTGAGCTTCCTAATAAGGCCCATAGTGAGAGGCCACGTCTCGGTGCCGTAAGTCATCACTGGCAACACACAACTATCGAAGACTTTCGATTTAAGGCACTGAGGTATTTTGGACGAGAAGACGTCGCGTAGTTTCCCGAACGCTGCCCAACCGAGTTGGATTCGACGATTGACCTCTCTCTCGAAGTTGGACCTGCCTAACCGGACCACTTGTCCTAAATAGACATATTCGTCAACAACTTCAAGAGTCGAGCCCCCAACACCGATGGGGGTGGGCACAACATGGACATTCGACATGATCTTCGTTTTGTCCATGTTCATTTTAAGACCCACCTGTTGGGAGACTCGATTGAGGTCTTCGAGCATAGTGCTAAGGTCTTCCAGCGATTCAGCCAAGACTACAATATCGTCGGCAAACCGAAGGTGAGTGATATACTCGCCGTTGATGTTGATGCCGAATCCTTTCCACTGCAAGAGCTTGAAGGCATTTTCCAGCGCGGCAGTGAACAGTTTCGGAGATATGACATCTCCCTGTCTCACGCCTCTCTGTAGTGGAATAGCCTTCGTACTCTGATCTTGTACTCGGACCGACATGGTGGCGTTGTTGTATATACACTTCAACACTTCGATGTACCGATAGTCGATATGGCACCGCTGGAGAGACTGTAGCACAGCCCAAGTCTCGATCGAATCAAAGGTTTACGATCACGTGGCGCGAACTCAAAATAAATTAAATGATTATTGTGGTTTTCAGACAAAATATACAATATTTTTAATGTATGATAATGAAATATGTTTAAAATTAAATTATTTACATGGATGGAAACAAATAAGTCAATATTTTTATACAGTGAAATAGCCTATTATAGGTTTTGTTGTTTTTAAAATCTATATAATAATGTAGCTTTATTAAAAATGTATGATTATATTGGGCTTTTATATTTCGTTTTACTTTATTCTGAAACATTAGGTAACAAATGTAACAAATATATGAAGTGTCGTATCTGCAGCAATGCCGACTTGATCTATAATATAATCCGCTCCAGTTGTAATACCTCAACGCAAAAACTCATTCGGACGATTGACTGATTGATTGATCTATGGATGATTTAAGAATGAGCGATATATGCGAACGAATCTGTGGAACGGATGTTTACGAACTAAACGCCACATTGTCAGACAGAGCGTTTTGACAGTGTAATTTTTCAGTGTATTTTGTAAATTTATTTTCAAATGATATAGATATAGTAATTAAAAATAACCTTCATTTGTAAGGTCTATAGACCCCGCTTCATAATGTGGTATGGTTTTCAAAAATTAGTCAAATAGCCTATTTATGGTATGAATCAAATTCAATTTATGTCAATATTATTTGTTATTCTTCTATTTGTGACTTTGGAATTTGTTACATGTATAAGTGTAAATAGTTTTATCCTGCTTTGTGGTAAATATCAGTCTAAAATATTTAAATACAAGCCTTGGTAACCAAAACAAAGGAGGAAATACAAGTGACTTTAATAATATGTGGTTTATAAAGTCTTCTTGACCTCAAATAGAATTCAAACTCGTTCTAAAGGGACAAAACATGTGACAACTAAAATAGGTTTATAAATTGTTTTTGCTCTTAATGGAGACAAGTGGAAGAGGTGAGGGGAGGCTTTTGCCTAGCAGTGGAATATTTTAGGTTAATATAATAAAAAACAAATGATCTGTGTATAAGGCTTAACATATTTAATTACATAGAAACCAAAACAACATTTGTAATGCATTCCAGAGAGAGTACCTACCTATTCTCAAGTTGTAGGTAAATCGGTTTGACAGAGATTTAGAAAAATGTCTAAGGTATGTGTAGTCTGCCAACCTGCCCTAGTCCATTACAAACAATAGTCTAAAGTCTAAACCATTTGACTATATAGGAGGCTTGTGTCCTGCAATGGGACCTATTTAGGCTGGATATTGTATTTATTAAGATTTAAGAATAATCTTTTGTGTAATGAGCAAGACAATGACTAGAAGAAGAAAGAGGACATACAGGATATATTTTTTATTGGCCATTCTGTTCTGTTCCATTGTTTATCTTCACTGGCAAGGCAGGCACTCTAGAGTACTACTAATTGGTATAATATGTAGTATTAACATAGACTATAAATTGTTGGAGAGATGACTTTCTCTTAGAATCATAATAATAGCCTTGAAAAAAAAAAAATAGCTATTTCATGTTCAGATTCTACAAGACAAAATGTATTACAGTTTCTAAGACTTATGAATGAAAATCTAGTCAGATTGAGGTATTTATAAAATAATTCTCATTCTTGGATATAATAAAGTTATTATACAATTAATAAAATACATCCAAAACTCCATATCATAAGTGGAGGTTAAATACCCTGGGAGATAATGATTATCTTTGTATATAAGATTTATAAATGGTTTCTACCTAACCCAGTGCTCTGGCAGATAACAATTCACTACTTACAATGTAACAGCAGGTATATTTTCATTTCTGCCTTCTAAAGTTATAAACACATTGACTGATTTGTCCTCATTTAGGGGACTAAGGTTCCTGATTTGCAAATTAAGAGGTTTGCCTATATATTGGACTTAAGATTTCTTTTCAAATCGTATTTGTAATTTTCAATGGATATATTTGGCTTTTAAACATTAGGCATGGTATTTGCCTATGTAATGCACCAGCACCAGAACAGGTGCATAGTTTAATGTTTTTTATTGCAGTCTTCTTAATATGAGATTCAAGTTGGTCAATAACAGTGGGGTATCAGTAGCAATGTATCTCAGCAATTTCATTGACTTATTGGGTGTATACATTGTCTGTAATCAATTAATAGCAATGCATGTTGCATATTTTTCACAATTATTTAATTTAATCACAGTGTGTGTCTTTACAAGAAAATAAGTGGATTTGTGTATGAATAAATCTGAGTTAAGACTATGTTTGTTTTATGATGTAAAAGCTGTTCTTATAGTACAGTGCAACAAGGTAAATTGAAAATGTATCATTGTGAATAATGTAAACAAAGTCTAACCTCTCTGGCCTGCGTCATGTCGACGGCCCACGCCTGCAAGTCGCACTTGTTGCCCACCAGCACCATGGGCACCTCCTCGGCGTCCTTCACTCGCTTGATCTGCTCGCGGTACGAGCCAATGTCTTCGAAACTCTTTGCACTATTCACTGCGAAAACCAGCAGGAAACCCTCCCCCGTTCGCATGTACTGGTCCCGCATCGCGGAGTACTCCTCTTGACCCGCCGTGTCCAGAATATCCAGCAGGCAAGTCTCACCATCGATCACCACTTGTTTACGGTATGAATCCTCTATTGTCGGATCGTATTCGTCAACAAAATGGTTCTGTATCAGCTGTATAGTCAATGCGGATTTACCGACGCCTCCGGCGCCCACAACAACTAATTTGTACTCGGTCATCTTGCGAGATAGAAAAAATATTTTTTCACACAATGTCACTGCACAAGAACAACGCCCCGGTCGCGCCACACCTCTCGTATTACTCACATCTGCATGGCTGTCGTAGCCTGTGTTATTGCGCCCGATGTGCCCGTAAAACGGCTAATTAATGTATTATTAGAGTCAAATGCAATAAATAACAATGAGTAGGTTCACTCACCCTTTTACCGGAGTGCAAGTGCGTTCGGAAATTTTACTGTTGATGACTCATCGTTCCCTTATTTTAAAAGAAAAGTTGTAAAATATTTCTTTTTTATTTAATGAAGTGAGGAGTTACAAATATTTATAACGAAATAATGGCACTTAATTTTTTATGTTTGGTCTTGTTAAGTTTTTTAAATTTAATATTAGAAAAGCTTGGTCAGGTATTGAATGTTTCGAACATAATAGACATTTTACTATTCAAATGATTGAAGAGATTGCTTAAATATGCAATAGATGGCGCTTTTATGCATTTCTTTTTATGTAGAAGGAGGTCGTTATATTCTCATTTGTATAACAGGTAGATATTCATTTTAAGAGATGGCGTTCTCAAAATAAGTATATAAACGGTCATTTAACATCATTGAACATTCCCGTCCCTATTAACCTTCCTTGTCTTTTAACCTACTCTTCCCCTCGACTCTTCGAAGCTATGATTACCTTCATAAGTTGTAACGCCATCAGACTGTGATACTGAAATCCGGTCTGTGTTGTATTGTGGTATACCCATGTTATTCAATGTTTTAACAACTATTTATATATCAATGTTTTATTTTAATATATATACATTACGTGTGATTGTGTTTGTTTCAGTATACTAACCACGACGCCACAATTTTATACGTAAAGTTCACTGTCGAATCAATGTTAATGTTGTAGTGGGTAGTTTGCAACAAATAGTGATAGCACACACGTATTCTCATCGCACATCTGACACTGGCAGAATTGTCGACATCGGCATATATTGCCATAAAGAAAAAAAAAAAAAAAAAAAAAAAAACTTAGTATTATATCTTTATTTAAAAATATCGAGTCGGTCTAAGATCAAACGAACGTTTCAACGCACGTTGTTGAATATATGTACGTGTTGAATGTATATGTATACTTACTCAATTAAGACAATCCAAACGCTTCACCAGTATAACAACCGTTAGAGTGCTATATAACGCTTTGGTCCGGAGCCACCTTGAGCATAGCGGGATCATATGGTCACCGCATTAGGCAAAATACGTGGCGATGTTAAAACGGGTCTAGAACAAGTTCACGAGGCACCTGTACTGGAAACTTTATGGGGTATATAAATTTTATCCGCTGATGTACCCCACATTATTCGTACTGGGTATGGTCGCGTACAATGAACTGAGGGCGTGGCGAGAGTTCACACTCGCATCGTACTTGGAAAGAATGGTGCGTGGTTTATAGCACAACCCAGGGGTTCTACGCTACCTGTGCCTATGCATGCCGGACCGGTACGTGTGGAGATGGCGCCGCCCGCAGCTGCTGGCAGTACCGACGGCAAGGACCAACCTCTTGGCCAAGACGCCTCTCGTCCGAGCGATCAAAATTATAAATGAGGTGCATGTTTTGACATGTACCTGGAGTGAGCTCGCAAAACTTTTATTGTTTTAGATTTGTTATGTGTAGTATAATTTAATTATTTATTTTATAAGTAGTTGTAATTGTAATAGTTGTACTTTTTTGTATACATTTGTGTAAGGTCCCGCCAGTTCGAATTGGGCATATACCTGTAATGACTGTGCGTGTGTGTTAATTAAATAAATAATAATTTAAAATATCTTAAAATATTTTAGACTTTCAACCTATATAGGTATATACTTCGTTGTGTACAGATTTATAAAACGAACACAGGCTGTTATTTTTTTATGACACTGCGTCAAATAGAGTAGGCTTTTTAGATATTAAAATCAATAAAAACCGAAGAGTCAAAAAGGCTTTCCTTATCGATTTACTGAGATAAAACTATAAAAATGTCTGGGAAACCCGAAGAAAAAGAGGAAGAGGCTTTGCCCGAAACTTTGGAAGAAGCGGGTGCTTTAGAAGCTGATGTTGGAGCAAGATTGTTAGTTTGTTACATTGTTTTGTTACGATTAATTTTAAGATATGATCAATATGTAATATTATGGACGTGTGTTGGCTGGCCAAATGAATCATGAATAGATATCTAGTTTGTGTCAACTTTGCCTGATCCAATGTATTTGCAATACCTACGAAAGTAGCCCTTAAACTAAATTTAGAAACCAATCCTGAAACCGCAAATATTCATTAATAGATAGTACAGTATTTGATTTATTTTTTTCAAGTTTTCAACTTTCCCATGTTTGAGAGATAAAGAAAAACAATCGAAAAAAATTGTAAGCACCAGAAGAAGAATAAAGGAAAGTGAAACGGAACCAGTATAACCGTTCTACGTGGAAACTTATGCGGGAACGGAAATGTGACAGAACTCCTGCAGTTGCAAATATGAAAATAGGTTTAATGCATTATTAAACGCATGTTTCAGCAAGATGGAATGTTGTAGTTGTAAAAACTTTTGATTGTGTAACCTCGGTTTTATGATTTGCTCATTAATTCAAAATTTTGGCTAACAAACCGGGTTCTGTCGGACCTAATTAGTGGAAATACTGTTGACAAGAGAAAACTTTGTTTTTAAAAGTTTCTTTTCAAAGGCTTGCGTCCAGTTATCCTTACAGCGAACGGCAGTTAGATGTTTTATGCAAAATGTTGTGTTAGAAATGCAGTAGACGTATTTTTAAGTAGGTATTATCTATTTTAAAACTTTCATGACCATTTATTATGAAAGTTTCTCGTCTATTACTTACATTATTTATTACTTGTATCGTGTAACATTTTATTTTACAACTTAGGAAAACGTAAAATCAAATTGCTGTTTAAGAATAAATATTTTTTTTTAATTTTATTTATTCATGTTTAACATGGAGAAGTCAGCAGTATTTTATCTAAACACAAATTCCCGGAATCTGCTTTGCCATTTAGTTTGTAATCCATTTGAACGATTACTGGCTTTTGTAGGAACATCATGGCAAGGGAAATAAATAAGTTGTGACTTTTGAGAGCCCTTTTCTGATGTCACGGTCAATGTAGTTATTCTACTTTGTTTTAGTGACCAGCAGCTATCGGGTATAGACCCGAAGCTGAACATCGTAATGGATCCGTACGCTCACCGCGACCTTCGCCCTGAGATGATGTTCATCCGCGAAGAACTGCGGCAGGCGAAGTTGCAGACACTAGCGGTGGATATTACCAACCACTACATAATCATATTAATGTACGACCACCGATGTTGTAGGAAAACTTGGCGAGAAAACTTATGTATGCGGGTTTTGAACAAAAGTTGTATAAGTTTCTGAAGTATCTGAAGTCTGCCAAACCGCATATTAATGTTACGGCCACTTTCAAAACTCAATCGGAGGAGGTGTTAAATTTTCCCTATCTTTCTAGTCATTCTTCTTCCTTTCCTCGTACGTGGATTTATTTAATATCTTATTCACCACCTCTTTAAGAGTCAAAAGTAAGAAATATACATATAATTCGCTAAGCATTATCTTTGTGCCTGATCGTGATTGCCTTCTTTGATCTTTCCATCATGTTATTTTTGTAAAAAGCGCCAATGAAAATCTAGTAATAGGTACCGTGATAGTATCATTAAACAAACAACAAGGAAGCGCTTAACTTGTATATACGCTTTAGGATAGTGTTTGCATGTTTGCTCAGATTGAACCCCGTCATTATTTCACTAGCAAATTGAAGCTCAACGTTGTTGTTATTTGACATTGGTTTCCTGTGATCGGCCTATTTTCGTGTCGTGTTTGTATTATATTAATCAAAGGTACGCTGTAGGCAACACATAGCGCGTAAAACCAATACGTAGAACTAATGTTTTATCAATTACACATTACTAGCTAAATTCAAACATATACACAGCTATATACAATGTATATCAAGACTGCTCCGATTTCGGTAGCAGTCTTGATATGTTCTGTGTTGCTATGCCAATATAAAAATATGTACTTAAGCTGAGTCTCGTATCCGTAAAGAAGGAGATAACACTAGTGCCAATCGCAGCTTGCTAAGTTAGCCAACTTAAAGCATAAAAAGAAATGTCGCTCACTTTCAAACAAATTATCCTCTTTCCGTCCATGCTGAATGACGAGTTTGCGAACTCAGTCTGTAACTATCGCTCGTTTGAGGCAGTGAATAAACTTTTTAAATCGCAGGTTCGTCGCACCGCTTTGAAGAAACTTTTACTCCGAGACTTCATGCAAGAAGATTGTGAGCTGAGGAATATTGGACTTGCTTATGCGCCGCCTGATCCATAATGTGTTAAAAAATAAATAAATGTGTTTGAATTATCAGAGACTTTGTTGTCATTTTACGGCCAGTGATTTGTATCTGTAGCAGCCCATATACGTCCCACTGCACGGGCCCCTGCCTTGCATACAATCAAGAGTACAAATGAGAGTGGTTAAGCATTATAGTCCACCACGCCGCACCGGCTTAATGCGGTTTCGCGGACTTTACATACCATAGAAATTCTTATAGATCGCTATGGTATGCGAGGTTTCCTGTTGTTTACGTACTATACGATGCTTTCCTTCACCGTTTAAGTGTTTGGAGGTTGACTGTCAATACACACATGTCTTCGAAAACACAGAGGTGAGCCTTGGGATTTGAACCCGCGAGCACAATGCGTACAGAAAAAACGATACAAAGGCAGCAGCCCGTTATCAACAGAAAACTACGTATTTCCAATGTCGCTTAGCAACAAAATAATTATTTGCAGATAAAATCAATAATTATATATATTTGGATACAGATATAGGACAATTCGTAAAGCAATAATAATGTAATCTAAATCCAAAACCTTATCAAAGTAATCAGAAGTGTTTAGCAAAATGTAGTGTTTTTTATGTGTGGAAACGAAGCTTAGTTGCATTGTTTGATAAGTGTTTAGAAACGGAATAATGCCGCAAAATAATTATAAAATACAAACATGTGGTGGCAGTACAAACTAGTTGGTGATTTGTTTGTTATGTGACAAGTGGATGCAGATTTCTGCGATTTCTTGTGGTCGTATTGTATTATACTGCGATTTTATTCATTGATTGTGGGTAAGTTTACAGTTTGTGTAGCTTGTACGTAAAAATGTTTTAGCGGTGTTCGCGGCCTCAATTCCAGGGAAGTAAAAAATATATATTTCGGCACACGTTTTGTTCGGTCTAATTTACCGAACACCTTAGTAAGCAATAAGTTTAATAACATGCTTGTGATGCATAACTATCATTATATAAAATTAACATTAGTGCATTCTGAGCAATCGCGTCAACCGGGTGCATTCATTTAACATTTTAACATTTTCTTAACATAACTTACTTTAAGAACATTTTGTGAATCTGGACAATAAATAAGTGAACATTAACATTCCTATCATTCCAAACATCTGCACCCTCGCTCTGTGCTCGCACATTATTTTTTGGTCCTTCGAGCCGGATTATTTTTGAATTCTTCCTCTGTTTTTTCTAAATTGTTTGTTGTTCTTGATGACTGTTGATTATTTTCCGTGTTTTCAATTGGCAAAAGCGATAGCTTTACGATTGGTCTTTTAATCGTGCCACCTTTTGTTTTCAATGTTACGACTCTTACTATTCCGTCGCTTCCGGGATGTCGCTCTATTATTCTCCCCATCATCCATTTTCCAGCTGGTATATTATCTTCGTGCACGATAACCATATCTCCAATATTCATGTTCCTTTCAACTTTCAACCATTTTTGCCTTGCTGTCAATTGGGTTAAGTATTCAGATTTCCATTTCTGCCATATTTGACGAAAAATATTGTTTGTTAAAAGCCATCTTGACCGTGCATCCGATTTTGTATCAATAACAGTCAGTCCCGATCTTCCCGTCAAGAAGTGAGCCGGTGATAAGTAGTCTAAGTCCTCAATGTTTTCGCTCAAGGAGCATAACGGTCGCGAATTAAGGCAAGCTTCCAGTTGCGCCAGTACTGTTGTAAACTCCTCAAATGTCAATTTTTGTTCACCAACGACCCTTTTTAAATGATATTTTAAACTTCGGACTGCTCTTTCCCACAGTCCTCCAGCGCTTGGCCAAGATGGTGCGTTAAATTTCCACTCTATATTCATGTCTGCTATTTCTGCTAATAGAGCGTCACTAAATACTTGTTGTAATTGTGTATATTCTTCCTGTAGGATACGATTACTTCCAATAAAATTTGTCCCTTGATCACTATACATAAAATGTGGTGTTCCTCTCCGAGCTGCCATTCTCCTCAAAGCAGCTAAAAAGGCATTACTGGTAAGATCGGAAACCAGTTCCAAATGGACAGCTTTCGTCACCATACACACAAATAGTGCGATATATCCCTTTGATGATCTTACGCCTCTTCCTTTATTCATTTTGATATCCACGAAGCCTGTATAATCAACCCCCGTGTGGTAAAATGGAGGTGCTGGATTTATTCTAGCGGCGGGAAGATCACCCATTAATTGGTATTGTTTCCTTGCGTCGTTCTTTCTACAAATTACACAATTCCGTAGTTGTGCCTTTGTTGTACTGATTCCCCCTGAGATCCAATATTGTCGTCTAAGAGTAGCCAAGGTTAACCTCGGTCCGCCATGAAATGATAATAAGTGCGCTTCGTCGATCAAAAGTTCTGCTAGTCGGGTCTTGTTAGGTATAACTTTTGGATATTTCATTTCTGCGCACACGTTTGCGTGTTTTAACCGTCCTCCCACTCTGAGTAGGCCATCTTCATCTAGAAAACAATTTAAGTTTAATAGCTTACTTTTTGATCTCACTCTCCCATTACGGATTATATTTTCTATATCTTCCGAAAACTCCTGCCTTTGTACGTATTTTAGTATCTCTGATTTACTTTTCTTTATTTCCAATAATGTTAAGTAGCGTGGCAACTGCTCTCGTTGTCGAATGGGTGTTAAAAATCTTCTTACCCATGCGAGTACGCGTACAATTTTTTTGAAAGAATTGTGCGCTTGCAATAAATCCTCGATCACGTGATTGTTCTGTAGTACTATGTTTACCTGTTTGATCTTTTTTATTTCTTCTGTTGTATCGTATACCCGTTGCTCCTGCCTGCTTTTACTGCTATCATAAGTTTTTAACCATGACGGTCCTTGCCACCACAAGGTATGTTTTAGTAACTGACTAGCTGTCATTCCTCTGGTAGCACAGTCTGCAGCATTGTCGCTAGATTTCACATATCTCCAATTGGCACTTGGCATGATTTGTTGTATAAAGTGGACCCTATTCGCCACAAAGGGTTTCCAGCGATTTTTATCGCCCTGTAGCCATCCTAGAACGACCATTGAATCACACCATCCGTAAATTTCAAATTGGCAATGAATACTTTGGGTGATTTTGTTCATAAGTCTGGATAACAAATATGCCCCGCATAACTCAAGCTTAGGTAATGTTATCGCCTTTTTATGTGGTACTAATTTTGATTTAGCAGATATTATGACAATCTGCTGATCGTGCACATTTTTTGTTCGCGCGTATACGACACATGCATATGCCTCGGTAGATGCGTCACAAAATCCGTGAAGTTCTATGACGTTGTCCTGTTGACACAAAATCCATCTCGGTATCGCATATTTTTTCACAGTATTTATATCCTCCAATAAGCTAGCCCATTTGCCACGTATGTCATCAGGGACTAAATCATCCCATTGTAGATTGTTTTTCCATAACTGCTGGAAGAGTAACTTTAATTTTGTTGACAATGGTGTCAGCCATCCTAAAGGATCAAATATTTTGGATATTTCTGATAATAAACGGCGTTTAGTAAGTTTAGATATCGCTGTTGTATTAAATTCGTAATTAAATGTAAATTGATCCTTCGTTGTATTCCAGCATAATCCTAATGTTTTGAGCGTGTGTTCGTTTCTAAAGTTATAAATGTTATTTTCGACATCCATTGGTGTTATGTTCTGTAATAAGTCGTGGTTATTAGCTGACCACTTCCGGAGATTAAACCCACCCATCTTCAGGAGTTTGATTAATTCAGCTATAATGTATTTTCCCTGGCTGATGCTATAGGTCCCATGTAGAAGGTCATCCATAAAAAAGGAATTCTCCAATACAAAGGCTGCTTCTGGGTGTTTCGCCCGTTCATCTGACGCTAGCTGTTTTAATGTCATAATTGCAAGAAAAGGCGCTGCCTTTGTACCGTAAGTGACGGTAGCAAGTTGATAGGCTTGCATAGGTTGTTCCGGTGACTCTCTCCATACAATTTTTTGTAGATGCTGATCCTCATCGTTTACCCTAATTTGGCGATACATTTTTTCGATGTCAGCCGTGAATGCAAAAGGATACTGTCTCCATTGTATTAATAGCGCCTGCAAGTCCTTTTGCAAATTGGGTCCTTTGTACATAATATCATTTAAACTGTATCTTGTGGATGTTTTCGCGGACGCATTGAACACTACTCTATATTTTGTTGTTGATGAGTCATCCTTTTGTACGCCGTGGTGTGGTAGGTAGCATTCTAATGTTATATTCTTACGGATTTTTTCCGGTTTCATATGTTGCAATTCGATATATTCTTGCATAAATGTCTTGTATTTTTGGGCCAAATCCTTTTGTTTCTTAAATCTCTGTTCCAAATTTTTAAACTGAGCTATAGCCATTGACTTAGATTCTCCCAAGTTTTGTTTTAATTCATCATGTATTGGTATTCTTACTTCATAGCGTCCATCCTCTGTTCTTTTTGTTGTATCTGAATAAAACTGCATGCACTTTTGATCTTCTACTGATACATCGGATGCTTCCATAATTTCTTCCGTTTGCCAAAATCTCTGAATCTCATCAATGTTGTTTAATATCACATTACAGTGATAGGTTTTAACGTTGCCACAGAGTAGCCACCCTAATTGGGTTTGTTGTACTAAGGGTTGATGTGCATTGTCCCCTTTTATCAGTCCGCTCAGAACAATGCTTGCATAAATATCGGCACCGAACAACAAGTCCACGGGACGACTCTTATAAAATTCTGTATCAGCCAACTGTATGTTCTCTATAAACGGCCATTCAGGTTTCGGGAAACTTTTATTCGGCAAACATTTAATGAGATCATTCATGATAAAAACTTCTGTTTGGAACGAAAAATTATTATAAAGTGACGAGCATTCTATAGTTATCATTCCTTTGCAATTACTTTCCTTTTGGCCCACTCCGAAGATTACTCCTTTACATTTTTGCCGCTTTATGTTTAGTAATTGTGCAGCCCGCTCTGTAATGAGCGAAGTTTGGGAACCTTGATCAATCAAGGCTCTCATGGTATAGTATGACATATCAGCGGCCTTGACCTTTACGAACGCGGTGGAAAGCAAGATCTCCGAATTTTTATCCTGAGAAGCATGCGATGTTCCCGCCACGTGATCGTTGGTATTTTCATTTTGTTGAGCAAACTGAATTCGGTTTGACGACGAACTTGATAAACTAGGTCGCGTAAATGCGTCATGCAGAATAGTGTTATGCGATGCCATGCATTTTCGGCAGGTTTGTGTCGATGTGCATCTATTACCGTAATGAGTGTATAAACAATTTGTACAAAGTTTTAATTTATTGGCTGTTTTTAAACGCTGTTCATCATTTAACGCTAAATATTTTTTGCAGTTGTAAATGCCGTGTTGTTGATTGCAAAGAGGGCACTTAATATTTGACACGTGCATTGATTTTGCCACATTATGCTTGCCGTTGTTAGTTGTGCTGTTGAAATAATTGTTTCTGTTGGAATAATAATTGTACATGTGTTTCTTCGAACTGGATGATGCTGGAAATTTCTTGGTTTCGAAAACTGGATTCGATCCGCAGTCTTGCTTTCTTTGCGCGGTTTCTAAAGTAGTAAACTTCGTTTCCAAAAACTCCAAAAATTCTTTAAGAACTGGCAGCTCCTTTGAGTTTTTTAATGTCTCAATATAGTCTGTATAAGTCTCAGCATCCAATTTCTGGCCCAAAATATGAACGACAATGGGGTCCCATGAACTGATGTCGACTCCTAAATTTCTTATTCCATTGAGGCATTCCATTGTTGTGTCATGCATTCTTTTGATTTGTGCTATCGACTTTTGTTGTATATTTGGGAGACCCAACAGAATGTTCATGTGGGATGAAAATATTAACTTTTTGTTATCATACCGATGGCTAAGGATATCCCAGCACACCAAGTAATTATCCGTGCTAATAGCTAAATGTTGTATAAGCTTCTCCGCTTCTCCTCGTACCTTACTCTTCAAATATTGCATTTTTTGCCCATTTGATAATGATGGGTTGTTGTGAATACTCTCAGTGAACAAGTCCTTAAACGATACCCACTGACTGTAGCTACCGGTGAATACGGGGATCTCTAGTAGTGGGGTCGATTTCTCTCTATGTGCAACGGACCACATTTTTGTGTTAATGGCTTTCTTTAAATTGTTATATTGTTTCTCGTACCTGTCGAACATGTGGTTGTATGAATCGTTTTCCTCATCCAATTCACTCTCTAATTCCCAGTGAAGGGCGTCAATTGTAGACCATCTTGCTTGTAGTATTTTTAACGCGTCTTCAAATTCCCATTTCTCCGAAATGGAATCCACGTCAATGTTTGAAGTTGTTCGTAAAAAAGCTTTGAAATTTGCGAACTGACGCCTTAACAAATCATCTATCCTACTATTTGTACCTGAACTTTTCTTTAAGGGAAGCTTAGGGGAACTAGGGCCTGCTTTTACCATCATGTCCTCATCACCTAGGTCAGTACCTGGCGTTACTCTTTGCGGGGTAATGATTTCCTCGCCTCTCGTGGGTACGTTGCTCTTAGGGAACAACTTTTGATATTGTTGATTGACCAAACCTTTGACTTCCTCATAAGCTTTAAATGTTTTTTCATACTCTCGCTGCATAAAGTAAGAATGAGAATGACTTACTTCCGTGCTAATACGATCATGATTAAATTGATACTCCTTCCAATACTCATCTAGTGAATTCAATCGTTTCTTAAAATAATCTAATGTTTTTCGCTCAGCGCTATCTTTTCTAACGTTAATGCCAAGCTTCACAATGTTTTCATAAATCATTGATTGAATGTCAATAAGGTCTGCCATGATTCAAGTATGAATTGATGTTCTTGTTATAAAAAAGGAAGTTTATTACTTGTTTAGAGCCTGTTGACTTAACTCCGCTGCGGAAGATGTTTCTGCAATGTTGACGCTGCACTTCTCACACTATACTGGCACTAAATGTTCAGATGTTGTCTAGTTCAATACTTCACCATGTGTTCAGTACACGCGCGAAGCCCTTTCGAAGGACCAAAAACAACATAAGGGAACTGTACCAACTACTAAACCTGAAAGCGAGAGTTACTGAAAAGTACTTCATATTTGAAATAACTTTACCGCTCGTCAGTAGAGATCGATATAAATTGTACAGAATAGTACCTATTCCTCATCAAATAAGGACTACTATGACTGAATTGATTCCACTATCTGAATACATCGCTGTTGATATAAAAAGGGACACCGTCATAACATTAAATAGCGACGACCTGTCCTCTTGCATAAAACAGCAAACGTGGATATGCCATTTTAAACAGCCAATTTATAACCAAAGGAGCGAAAACAAGTTATGTGAAATAGATCACAACACTGAAAACTGTAGGGTAAAAACATCTATATGTAGCAACAAATGGATATCCTTAACAAATCCATCTAGTCTTCTGTACTATTGCTGCGATACTTGTACCGTTAATGTGATTTGTGAAGATAAAATCAAAATAGAGCACTTGCGGAAAGCCGGAATCATATATTTAGAACAGGACTGCTTACTAAAGGGGAGAGATTTTTTGCTACACGTCCAAAGAGACGCAAAGAACAATATTAACATGACCAATAACCTTTACGTACCAGAGATGGATCCAATTAATTTCATAATTAACAACTCTCTGCCATTTAACAACATGACGAACATTACCGAGCCCTACGGAATGCAAATAGAATTAAACATATTACATAAAAACATAGAAGAGATGAAGAACAACCAATTAGAACTTGGAACGACATTATCACCTCATGATGTTCACCTTTACACGGTGAGCTACGCCTTGGTTGGAGCAGCGGCTGCAGCAGCTATGGCAATTTGGTGCCGTCGCTGGCAGCAATCGCGAGCGCGTGGTGCCCGCATCTCTCCAGACATCGAGCTACAACCTACAGCTAGTGATAGTGATGTGAAGTGTGCACGAGTTCAAAATAAGTCTGATGCGTGGACAAGTGTTTCTAGTGAATGTGCGCATGCTGAAGCTAATAAAGTGCGACAAATAACGGTCGAACGCCAACCCATTGAACATACTTACGCTATAATAAATAAAACTAAAGTAACAAATAAGTCATGTTCTCCCATGCCTAGAACACATTTAGGAATAAGAATTTAACATTTTTTTGGATATACTTTTATACTTTATATTATATAAACTTCATTGTACCTACTGTGTATTTTAGATTTATCTCTTTTTATATTATCTTTGCCGCCCCGGAATATGTTCGGTCTAATTTACCGAACACCTTAGTAAGCAATAAGTTTAATAACATGCTTGTGATGCATAACTATCATTATATAAAATTAACATTAGTGCATTCTGAGCAATCGCGTCAACCGGGTGCATTCATTTAACATTTTAACATTTTCTTAACATAACTTACTTTAAGAACATTTTGTGAATCTGGACAATAAATAAGTGAACATTAACATTCCTATCATTCCAAACATCTGCACCCTCGCTCTGTGCTCGCACACGTTTTGTAACCGAGATTTTTTAATGTTTTTTTAACTATAGCGTCGAGTTCACGCGACCACTGTGCATGGTGAAAACCCATCAGTGTCCCGTGCAATTTTGTCGCGTTTCGGGCTCAGTATATTGTGAACTTACGATGTTAACGAACGAAACGCGACAGCATAGCTTTCGCTTCACGTCCATGTGCTGAAGAATAGTGGCACCAACCCCGATTGAGCCTGTCCATTCTCATTCATTCATGATTCATGGCTCTACCACTTTACAATCTTTCTCATTCCACAGCCTCTGATTCGTAAAATAGTTTTATTTTAATATTTAAGAACATAACATATCAAGTTTCCATTATTAACCGCAAGATGGCAGGCAGGAAACATCCGCGAATCACGAATACAAACACAGTTTCTGGTACAGAGAGTAATTAATTTTACATTATTAAACAATTGAGAGAAACCGCAAATCACATTGCTTGTGGTGATAATGTATCTCTATGATCTAGTACGGTATATGTATAAGTATGTTGTTACCAATTAGAAATGTTTTTGTATTACTAAGTCTGCTCGGGTTTGACTGGTTATTTCTTGGATTCACTCTACTTTAGAACGCTACACGAATTGTTAAATCCTTCTCTTAGGAAAGTCTTAGGAAACATTTATTCTGTACTTAGGATGTAGTTTGAAAAGAATGTAGTTCAAGATCTATCTAAAGTTTGTAAAATCTAATGGGAAGTGGTACTGATGGTAGGTCTCTCGTATGTGAGAGGTCGCCTGGGTAGGTCCCACCGGAATGTCTATTTCTACCGCCAAAAAACACTGTAAATGCTCTGTTGTGTTCCAGTTTGGAGGACGTTGTTGCTAGAGTAACTACTGGACAAGATAAGACTTACCATCACGTCTTAGGTTGGCGAGCGCTGTGCAACGCCAAGTATAGAATTGTAATTCATGGTGTTTGGTTTTGGCAGTATCCTTGAGCGGTCGTATCGATTACCACCAGGCGAATGACATATTTGTCTCGCCATTCATTGCTAAAATAACATGAATTGTATTAAAGGAATATTACTCTCTTGGTTTTGTCGTAGTATGTCGGATAATAAAGTAGTCTATGCCATCCGAACTTTGTAAAATCGGTTGATACGCTAATCATCAACATGGGAAAGTTGTTGAGAAGTTAAAGTACAATAAACTTCATTTCTAAAATAGATAGGCTGTGAAATTATAATCTTCTTCTTGGCTTTTCGTAGTAATTGAAATAGGCTGATAGATAAAATAAACTGGCCCTTTACAAATTAGTTAAAACCAATTCATCAAACTTGATGATTAACTTATGTCTAGAACTAATAATAATTTATTTAAAACGTGTAAAAACCCAGCCTTTTTTACTTTAGCCGCATTCTGATGAAAAGTATTGAAATAAACCAAAGTTTATTTTGAATGAGTCTCGTCGAATCGTATGGAAACAGGTGGTCGACCGTAAAATGATAAAGCTTAAATCGTTCCCGCAACGTGCATATGTAACAAAAACGTGACGACCGCAACTGAAATAGGATAACGGAATGAGAAAAAAGAACAATAAATGAAACTGAATACATAAGAAGGTTATGGGTTGTTTTTTTACAGAAACTGTATCAGCACATATACGTCCCACTGCATGGACCGGCTTCCCCTAAAATCATGAGTACGATTGAGAGTGTTTAGGCCATAATCCACCACTAGCCTAGTGCGGGTTGGCGGACATTACGCACCACGGAAATCCTTACAAATCGCTATGGTATGCAGGTCTCCTAATGATCTTTTCCTTTTTTTTTCAAGATTTTTTTTATTAATGTTCAGTTGCGACCACGGCACATAATATGTATATCCTACTTCTTGAAGTTATGTTTATGTTATCTTTTAAGTTAAGGGTGAATATAAACATAGGCACGACGTCAAGGTTCTTGTAAAACTGTTACTTTGGCACAGAAAACTAGAAGGAATAGAATTCTGCTAGGTTCTTAAACTAGGTGTTATGTTTAAATAAATAATAATTAATTGCGTATTTATCGATGGTAGTACTCCAAAGATGCCTATAGGCCCATTCAGGTAGTACGATGGTTTCTGAAACATATCAGACACATGAAACATATTGTTTGGTTAATGTGTTACTCCTCCGCATAAAAGGTTAAAAACATTTTTATATGTCAATTTATTAAAGGTTACTGCCACTTTTATTCTGCGAAATACCGACATCCCTCTATTCTAGACAGAAAAGTAAATATTATCTTCAAATTACATTTTATTTGCTTTTCATTGCCCCAAGAGTAAATATATTTTTTATTTGTCTCAAATAAATGATTATTTCGGAGTTCACTGACAAGAAAGGTGAATGTTCATGTCAATAGTTTCATACTGATTAAATAGTTAAATGAACAACTAATAAGAATAATAATAAATAACACCAAACAGTCACATACGTAGTCCTGACCCCACATTAAGATCGAGTCTTATGTCTTGGGATTATCAGGTTATCAGGAACTACGAGAGACTCTTCGGTGTCGTAAACCTAGACCCGAAAGAAATAATATCTGTGCCCACAAACATTTCTCTCGGTGCGGTGATCAAACCTACGGGCTCTCGTTTCACAGGCGGTGTCTAGCCGACAGCCATGGACGGTGTACTGAATTTATTACCAGTATTAGCAAGATATTAAATATCTTTTAATATCTTAATAGAATAAAATATTAGTATAATTAGTATGAAAATAAAACGTTATATAATTTAGACACTACATAATTTCCGTGAAGATTCGATGCGGATGGGTGAAAGAACAGGTTTATAAGGAACCAATCGCAACTAGTTTTGACTAATTTTTGCTCAAGCTATGATTAGTTACTGGGTCTATCACATTAGGACCGTACATTTTATGCAATAGAATTTAGTCTGTACTATTTGCTTATGCATACAAAATAATTTGAAACCGGTCTTCGTGAAATTTATTTTAATATAGAATCAGTTCACAAGTATTACGCCCCGATCGAAAAATAATTAGTAAGTGGTCCTAAGATGTATATACATATTATAGCGTTATAGTTATTTAAAAATATACGCATAGAATTGAGAATAACCTCAAGTATTTATTAAAAAATCACATAGATTCATGTTCATGAACAAACCAACAACCGCATAATAGCATGTATAATAAATAACATTATGGATATTTAATGTTTTTGTCAGTTTTGATTGCAGAACTTTAGTTATATTGCAAGCACGGAGCGTAACGGACAATCAAATTAATAAATTGTGTTGCAAATCGTGGTGAAGTTCAAGTATTTGAAGATTTGTTGGTACGTATATATTTCACGCTTTATATTAGCTTCATTTGTTCAATTTTGACTCACATTAAACGGTCAGATTTAATTAAAACTTTGTAGATTTGTCGAGGACCGATAACAATACAATAATTTAGAAAAGTATATGACATTATCATATGCAGAACCAAATGTTTCTTTTTAAATATTAGTGTGTAATTGTCGCGAAGCTATCTTCTTTTGATAAGACAGCCGTACATGTATGTTTTTTGTCAAAAAAATTAAATAAAAGTTTAAAGAACTAAAAATACACGCTTTTATAAAAGTTTGAGATTAGAAAATGGAGTGTAATTCATTAATTTTTTTGTTAAAAAGCTAGGATGCTTGAGGAGAAATAATTGTAATATTATATACGACAGCCTACGCGTAGTTTGTTAGACGACGGTTGTGAAACGTGTGGCTACGGGTTCGACCCCCCACTGAGACAAATATTTGTGTGATCCACATGTATTTTTTTCACGTCTGGGTGTTGAGATCGAAAAATCTCCTGTAGTTCCTGATACCCATGACAAACTTGATCTTAGTTTGGGATCCAGGAGTGTGTGATTGTTGAGTGTATTTCTTTATATCGGCATGATTAAGTAATAATACATGGTGTGTCTACATCTAGCAGGATGTAGTCTGTTCACCACATCTTTTGTTACTGCATGTTTGCGAACAAGATTCGCTAATGAGGTGGTATCCAGTTTGATAAACTAAATAAAATTAGTCTCATGATAAGCGCGATAAGTGTAGTCCAGAAAGACATTGGTTTGACGTGGACTGTGGTTATCTGTTAAAACGTTCGTAGTTCACTCGTTTATTATATTTCTTAAACATAAGTAGATTCGGCCGTAAGAAAAATAAAAAAAAATAAACAATATAATATAATATAAACAATGCAATAGAAAACTAGTTTGACAAAACATAAAATAAAATAAAAATCTTACTAATATTTAAACATATATTTGAGTTACAATCTAACGTTGAAGGCTATTCACAACTCTTCTCAACATGTAAGGGATGATTTTCAGTTCGCTGAATGGGATTATTGTTAGAATAAAAACATTGATTTGCGGTGTATTCATACGCAAATGAATGCACTTCTTAAATTTCCATAGCAGCTTATGCCTTTAGTAGTCCTTATGCCTTTTTATACGAGTATAAATTTATTTAACTAAATGCGTAGAAATGGCGTGTTTAACTTAAATATGTTTAAAATATCTTCGCTCGCATTGGTATTTGTATCTCTCTCTCCGTAATCAAGATTACAATTGAGAGGGGTTATTCTAAATAGTCTACCACGCTGGCTTAGTGCGGGTTGACGGACTTACATAGAAATTCTTATAAATCTTATAATAAGGTGGATTATATGGCCTGACCACTCTCAATCGTACTCTCGATTGTAGAGGAGGCCCGTGTCCTACAGTGGGACGTATATGGGCTGATACAGACAGCCTATACGAGTAGTTGCCCATTTTAAGGAATCAAATTAATATGTTATTCGCCGCTTAATTTGGAGCACAAGATTTCTTGTTAAATATCCCAAGAATTAATGTATTCAATTTAAGACAAGTGTGTGGAATCCTGCTTGTATTTTGGGAACATTCTCAATTGGAAACTTTGTCTGCTTGGTGGCGCAATTGTAGGAACATATATCGTATTGTATACAGGTGTTGTATTCAGTAACAGTCCGAAGTCAGGAATTTGTGCACGATATGGCGATAGGCTCATCCCCTATTACATCTTTACTCAAGGCGTAACGTAGGTGTCCTGGTTACACATCTGCCTACTCCTTCTGGGACCAAGGCGTGAGTTTATATAAATATCTAATATAGAGTCCAGTGATTGCCGGCCATTTTATCATATTTTAATTCATTATATGTTAATATTTTAATATTTAAAATACACATTAAAGAGTAAAGATATATAATGTGGTACCTGTATGTATCTAAAAATACGCATATGTTTTATGTTTATTTTCATGCTACAATAATTAACTTCGGTGGTTGAACATGAAGCAATAGCCATTAATGAATAAAAATTACGAATACATTAACTTCAAATGATGAAACAAGATATTGAACGGAAATTTAAACGCTCCGATGCATGCAGTATTTAATTAAATTTCGTTGGGATTCTGAAGCGTTGTAATAATATAGGTGACAATGCAATTCGGGTTGAAAGCATGTTAAAGCTTTATTCACAGGCTACAATATATGCCATGGGAGTTGATTGCAGCCACACTGACGTCATAATAAAGGCTCTTTAAATTTCGCTCCAAATAATTTGAGTAATAATTGGAATGGACAAGATTCCCAGATTTTGGGTAAATTTTATAAAGAGAATATTTTACTTTAACATTTTACAAAGAGCCTGCCCATTTATGCTGATTCATGACTGACAAAGCAAGGCTCTACCAATTCCAAAAGTAAAAAAAATGTTTTTCGTATTGTTTACCACATCTTTCCCTGATATAAATAACGCGAAATTGTACTCGTAATCTAATATATAACATGTCCCATGTAATACAATATGAAGAGAGAAAACTTTTCCTATTACTTTACACAACATCTTTTTCGAGCTTCAGCTGAAGATCGGAGACCCATACGGACTGAAATAGATAGTAAACTTCGATGCGGAACACGAATTAATTTTATTATATAGAAAAGTTACTAAAAAATAAAAACAAACTTGAAAATAAAATATGAAAGTACTAACGTCCACGTCCACACTCAATGTCTATTAACATATTTTTATTTAGCTTATTATCTTTCAATCAGAGAAAAATAATAATCAAAAGCGGTTCAAATAGTACAGAGTTATGAGGAAACAAATATTTAAAAAAAAGTATACAGTACAATTGAGAACCTCCTTCTTTTTTTAAGTTGGTTAAAAGCAAAATTGAATAGTGTATTTTTCTAGGTAATGAGAATAAACGTTAACTCTGTTGTTTGTGGATCAAAAGTTAGTAGTTCTGTACTAAGTTGGTGATAATTATATTTTTTTGCACTGTAATTTTCCTCCCAGTAACAGAATTTTCTTTATCATACGCTTCGTTCTTTTCATGCTACAGAGTTATGTTCACATTCCTTCATAGTTTATTTGTTTTATAAAAGCAATTTAAAAATGAAAAGCTTAGTAGCTACATACCTTATTCATTTATCGTTTTTTACACCATACATAGAACCAGTTACGTGAAAGAAAAAATATATTAAAAGAACTAGTTATATTAAAGAAATGACAGTAAAAAAGTACATAAAGCGGTCTTATCGCACTGGGCAATCTCTTCCAGGCAACCTTGGTTAAAAATATAATAGATACTACCATAAAAAAGAAACTAGTCTATGGAATCAACTTCTTCACCATCAGTATAAATAACATTAATTGCAACGAACTAACACTTTTACCATCGAAAATCCAGGTCCGTTTGCTATGAAAATAAAATTTTGAGCGAGAACCCAAGATGTTTTTATAGTAGCGAGAACTGTCATGGCTCATTGGCACGTAATGGAAGCAATTTTATGAGGGCCTTTTTCCAAAAATATTTCACTTGCCATATAATCCGCATTGGTATTATTAATGCTAAAGTAGCTCGGTTCGTTTGATGCGGTTATACGGTATCGTATAACCACTGTATAGTCTGGATCGATGTGATCAGGTACCTACAGGCTACTTAGCAATGCACAGGCCCTTTAGTAATAGAGATTATTCTTTGACGTTTGAAAAATAACTTATTTAATTAATTTAAATTTAAACTCCATATAAAATATGATCTTTTCAAAGAGGTAGAATCGTAGATATATATCATTATAGTAGCATCAACCTTAAATTAGGATCTAATCTGGCGTAGCATATAGTAGGTATTGCCATGCCAGATTAGATCCTAATTAAAGGTTTTTTTTATTGCACTGAATGGTGAGACAAGCGTACTGATGGTAAACGATACGAACAGTAGCAAAACAAAACAACATCTTGTATTATTACAAAGCAATGGGTTCCACTGCGCTCGCCATCCTGGGACATAAGATGTTAAGTCTCAATATATCCAGTAGTTATTAGTATTGCGTGCCACTGTTGATCCTGGCTATTAGGAGACTGTCCCGCCCTCACACCCACCACTGTAACTCCTGTGAGCCAGGATCAACAGTAGCACGCAAAGTAATGACACCGAGCATTGAAGCACCGAGTCTTTAACCCGCAACGAAATTAATCAGAAAGTTAAATTAATAGGAGGAGTTGGAAATAAATTATTGTCCACTTCCCTCCGTGCAAAGCGGGTGACAAAACATTGAACTGAAGAGATAACCTCGCAAAAAGACTTTTTCTTTTTTGATCCTGGCTTACAGGAGTTGCAGTGGTGGGTGTGAGGGCGGGACAGTCTCCATATACCAGTAGTTACTCTGGCTAACCGAAACACAATAGTGCATTTACACTGCTGTTTTTTGGAAGAAATAGATATTGCGGTCAGTTACATTCTGGGAAATAAACAAAATTCATTTATTCCTTTTTTTAATTTAATTTCATGATTAATAATTATGGTGTTTTAAATATTTTCAGCTGCAAACATAACCTTCAACATTGAAGAATGTTTCTGTTGGCTGTGATATTGGTGGTAGTGGCAGCACTGCTGTGGTGGGTGTGGGGTAACCATGAAGTGAACCCGCTGGACGAGCTGCCTGGCCCGCCCGGGCTCCCACTGCTGGGCAACGCTTTAGAACTAGTGAGGGTTGGTCCAGGTGAGTACTTCAACTGATTTTTACGGATAATAAAGAAGGCTATGATGAACAATGGAATTTGTTGATAGCATAAGCTTTAACATGGCAGCAACTGTAGTATAAAGCAGCAGACTGGGCTCTTTGGAGTACCTTGGGAGAAGCCTATGTCCAGCAGTGGGCTCCAATGGCCTGATGATGTAATACGTTTTAAAGTTTTGAAACGATTATACAAAGTTTACAAAGCATTACTGAGCTAGAACCCTTATTGTTGTGGATTTGAATTTACAATAAAGAATAATCGAGATTAATACAATATGGAACTATTCTATATTTCGGACACTAAATTACACTTATGCCCTAGTTTTTGCCAAAATTGCAATTCAAAGCTACTACATAATTCAAAATTTAAGTGTAGGAACAAAATCTATTGTTTCCAAATTCGCCAATCTTAAGCCGAGCCAAGTTAAGTAACCATTTTCGGTTGTAACCAAATAGCCATTCCTAAGCCGTCGTACAAGCCTAATTAATAAAATAATTTATATTTGCAGATGAGTTCTTCAATAAAATAATGAGCCTGACGAAGACCTACGGCGAGAGATACGTGTTGAGTGTACTTGGTCTAAGAGTTCTACACACCAGCAATCCACAGGACGTTGAGGTAAGAGGCATCGCTTTTGATGTCCACAATATTTTTAGTTAAACTACTCAAGACTTCAAAACAAATTCAGTTTCAATCACCGATATTCGTAAGAGGTGGTAGAATTTTCGATCAGTGAGATCCTGCTTGCACCGAGATGAAAATTGTGACACACATTTTTTTCGATTGTGGTAACATAAAAGTTATTGATCTCATGCTGCCGGTAGCAATTAAATAGCCAGAAATGCTTCAGAAATAATATTTGCCCAAGATAGTCAGAAGTGAGAAAACATGGGAGACTTATGCCTCAGTGAGTGGATAGCTGGATAGGAGCTGAAAATTATGATGATGTTATCTATCAAACTGTTATTTAATGTCTGTATCAGCCCATATTCGTCCCAGTGCAGGGCACGGGCCTCCTCTACAATCGAGAGTACGATTGAGCGGGGTTAGGCGATATAGTCCACCACGCTGGCTTAATGCGGACTGACAGACTTTTACATACAATAGAAATTCTTTCAAATCGTTATACAGGTTTTCTCACGATGTTTTCTTTCACCGTTAGAGTGCGTGATTTACTATCAATACACAAATGAATTCCAGTAGTCAGAAGTATGCTCTGTGATTTGAATCCGCGACCGCCTTAAACCTGTTGGCTGCTGCATTTGTTTTTTTAAGTACTAAAATGAAAGTATTCTTAATACTCCAGGTAATTTTAAGCCACTCGAAGAACATCACCAAGAGCAAGCCGTACACGTTTCTAGAATCGTGGCTCGGCACCGGATTACTGCTCAACTCAGGTATTTACACTTATATGATTTCTAACTTTAATTGATATAATTACAACATTGCTCTAAGATTCTCTTTAGGACTTTCTTATATTCGATATTTCAGAGGCAAACCTAAGCCTAATTGTTGAAGGTTAACAAATAAAATCTTTAATTACTTATTTTTACATGCCAAAATAGTATTGCCAAATAAAAAATGTTCATACGGCATATATTCGTAATTTATCCCTCTTTCAATTTTTTGTTGTTGGTAGATTTTTTCTTTATAAACATAACCTTAATATAATTAATAATCCTAGCTTGAGGTAATGTTTTCTTAAATATTCTTACTTTTATATACCCAATCATCATTGCATAAATAGCTAAAATATAGCTCTTCTACTACCATTTTCTTTATACATTAAAATAGTGTCACAAATGTATATTCCACATTAGCAATAATGTTAATATAATTTCTGTTGATGAGCCTTAATAAATAAAATAAATCAGGTAGTAGTTGGCACAAGCGACGGAAGATCCTGACTCCAACGTTCCATTTCAATATCCTGAAGAGCTTCTACGTGGTGATGGAGGAGAAGAGTCGAAACCTGGTAGAAATCCTCAAGGAGAAGCGAGGAGAGCAGGTGGACATTCTGCCTGTGTTGAGCGACTTCACATTGTACACTATTTGTGGTAAGTTCGTATTTAAAAAACTCATTCTAACAGAAAACATGCACCCAACAGTCACATATATTCCTGACTCCACACTTGATCGAATGTTGTCTAGTGTGTATAAGATATTGCGAGAGACGTTTTGGTCTTACAAACACCCAAAGCCGAAAGAAAAACGTGTGCGTCACACAAATGCATGTTGTTTTTAGTGTGAGGATCAAATCAGCGGCGACTTGCTTTACAGCCAGCGTGTAAACAACTGCGCCGAGGAGCATGTCGTGTTCAAAAAGTGAAAGAACCTCATTTTAAGTGTCTAAGATTATTGTAGGAATCTATCTGTCTACTAGTTACCATTGTCTCTTACAAAACAAACATGAAGTAAGTTTTTGAGTCTCCGACTCAAAAATCCGGTAAACGGGTACCGCCTTAATACTGAACAAGGTAATAGATGATGATGTGACTACAATAATCTTGTTTTTCTATTTTAGAAACAGCAATGGGAACGCAATTAGACGTGGACAAATCAGCAGCTTCACTAGAATATAAAAATAACATAATGAACATAGGCAACCTCCTACTAGGTCGATTAACCAAAGTCTGGCTTCATAACGACTATATCTTCAAAATGTCTCGAATTGGAAAGAAATTCGCCAAATGCTTAGACATAGTCCACTCTTTCGCTGATAGCGTGATCATGAACAGAAGGAAACAGAAGATGGCTAATGGTACTGGTACGGTTGAAGTTGAAGGCATGAAGAAGAGAATGGCGATGCTGGATCTACTTCTAGAAGCCCAGGATAATGGGGAGATAGATCTGGAAGGTATACGAGACGAGGTCAACACCTTTATGTTTGAGGGTCACGATACCACAGCAATGGCTTTGACGTTTTGCTTGATGCTAGTTGCTGACCATGAGGATGTGCAGGTAAAGTCAGCTTATAGTATTATATGAATAATAACATACATATATTTATAACTGCAGAGCACGGGCCTCCTATAAAATCATGAGTACCATTGAGAATAGATTGATGCAATTATTTCAATTTCTTATATAATTCATCAACAAATTGTTCTCTGAGAAATTATAAATAAATATTTACAACAGCCACATATAAAGTCCTAAAACATATTAAGATCAATCAATTCTTGTGTCGTGGTCCGTGGATATTATAAACTCCGAGAGGTACTTCGGTATGACAAAAAGCCAGACCCGAGACAAACACTTGTTGACCTCACAAACATTTGTCTCGGTGCGGGGATCGAATCCTCGACCGCTCATTTCACAGTCGGCGTCTACGCCATCGAGGCTGTCCTATATAATATTGACTGTTCAGTTTCTTCTTTAAATGGTTTCGTAAAAAAACTTACTCATTCATAGATTACACGAGATCATATAAAAATATATGCCGATCGGCTTTGTGAATCATAATCGCACATCTGTGAAACATAAGTAGTATCGGTGTGAAGATATTTATGCCTGGATGAAACGTACTTTTTTGTGTAGTGAAAAATATATGTGTATAAACAATTTTCAATAAATATAAACATTATTGCGACCCAGGCCCGGTGTTATTAATGAAGTGAACTTGAAGTCCAAAAAATTATTTTGTTGGTCTTCTGCTCTGTGAACAAAATGTAAAATGTGATACTAATTTATTTTATAAAAATTTGTCGCCCAGGATAAAACAGAAAAACGTTACACAACAAACCATATTTAAAAATACTATAATGATTGTTAAGCAGTATCGGTATTGCACGCTTATGTGTGTATACTCATGTTCCTACAAATAAAACATATGTATCTTTATCTAATTCGCTACACAATCACATCATCGAAACTAGGGAGGGTTGTCGCATCAGATAACGAGATCCTCTACCTTTGTATGGCTAAGTTTTATAAGTCATCCTCCCATATAGGTACAGTTCAGTTTTTATTTTATAGCTCTGTAACAGATACGAAAATTCTGTCAAGTATTGGAAAACACACATTAAATAAAAAAGCTTATTAATAGTGAAATTTAAAATGGAACAAAAAATTAGAAGTTGGATTTATATTGATAAAACAAAAATAAAACATTGATGAAACTAAGACAAAAACACATTTTTTTAAAAATAATCTACACATTTAATTGAAAACACCCCATATATCCACTCAGATCTCTAGACAGCGACACAAACCCCCCCCCCCCCCCCAAACACTATAAGATAAAGGAGAGAAAAACCGTTGACAAAAATTATTATGAAATTAAACTAGATATTTTTTTAACTTTTTCGATGTTTTGATTACATTACAGTTGTCGGGGTTACAGGGCGGACTGGGATATTAGTCATCTGCTCAATGATAGTAATACTATTACCACACTTAATTAACAATTTAGTCTCTTTTTAATTTAAAATCCTACAAATAGTATTATTTCAATGTATAATATTCCCGTTAATCTAAGAAATGATTATAAAATGTCTGCTAGACTTCAATCTAATCAAACACTATTTTAAACTTTAATATCAGATACGTATAGTTTCAGATCGACTTTAAATTAGAATATCCAATAGTTAAGGACACAGAGGTCCTTAATATCCCCTAGATACATATACCTTGGAAGTTAGTGCTTCTAAAAGTCAATATTGTTTGAAGTGATTTAAGTTGACTTTCTCAGAAATATGCGGTTAGTATTAAATGAGTTTTCTTACTCTGTGTCTGGCGTTCTTTCATAAAATATAAATAAAATAACATTGTTTAAGTTCAAAATCTATTATTAGATTGACTTATCTCACAAAAGGTTTATGTTTTTTAATTCTTACATTTACTTTGTAATATTTGTAATTATTTCTGAGAAATTGAAATGATATGTCAAATAATCGAATAAAAATAATATTTCTGCAAATATCATTTCATCTGTTAAATTCTTTAAGTTATGCAGGTCGATAAAACACTGCTTGGGTAACAGGACCGATTGCTCAAATTACTCGTTTAACATGTAGAGCTTCGCTTTTAAATTCAGGGCAAGGGAGCACATAACTTTATTAATTTAAGAAGGGTTTTAACTTTGTATGTTATGGACCTTTTTTAAAAACTATTTAATAATACAACAGACTATTATATGTAACTATTTATTTACTACATGTTTAAAAAATAGGAAAGATGACTAAAAAAATTACAGAATCTGTCGAGTACGACTACGTATTAATATTTAGGGTAAAAATGGATTGATTTTTGGGATAGATCAGAGTAGAAGGGAGACAGAGAGGTACGGAGTGGTAGATCGTGATTGTAAAACAATTTCCACCCGAACAATCCCGTATCACGTTGCTAGTCTATCACAATCGATTCTTTGACCTCGAAAATGAAATCGGACATTGAATTCCAGGAGATAATACACGAGGAATGCTCGCAGATGTTCAATAAATGCGGGGGCCGGCCGAGTATGTCGGATTTCGCCGACATGAAGTATTTGGAGGCAGTTATAAAGGAGACGCTTAGGCTGTACCCGAGCGTGCCTTTTATCGGCCGACACATCGACGAAGACTTTTACATGGGTAAGCGTTATATGGAGGTTTACACTTATGAAACAGTTTTTTTTCAGTGTTCCAAATGCAATAAAAATACAATAGATAGTCCCACGCAGACTCCCACGAAAATAATAAAAGGGAGTTATTGTTGTCACAATGCTTAGACCTGAAATTATTTGTCGAACACATTTTTTATTGCAATGAATGGCGAGACGAGCCTGCCATTCGCCTGATGGTAAGCGATACGAGCGCTCATAGACAGTAGCAAGAATAAACAACATCATGAATTACTAAGCAATGCTTGGCTTTCCACTGCGCCCGCCATCCTGTCATAAGTTACTCTGGCTACAATGTCCTTCAAAGTGGAACACAACGGTGTATTTACACTGCTGTTTGGCGGGAGAAAAGAAGAATGGACAAAAATAATGAGTCATTGTTGTTATAATACGAAGTCACTATGAAAAAACAGTACTGTTTTGTTTTACGTTTGTTGGACGGGAATATAATATCTATATAGAAATACATCCGAACAATCATAGCAAATTTAAGCATGAATACCTGGAGATTGCCCCACTCTCACACCCACCGCTGCAACTCCTGTAAGCTGAGATTGACAGTGGCATGCATTGTAATGACACCTAGCATTTAAGCTCGGCGAGTTTCCAGGATTGAAATTCGAGCATTAGATACGTCTAAATATATATGTTTATATACAACATACTTCAGGCAGTGCATGCTTACTTTATAAGTAGGTCATTCATCCGCCACATCTGGTTACATTACTGAGAGAGGCCGCCTGGGTAAGTACCACCGCAATGTCTATTTATCCCGCCAAACAGACTGCTGTTTGGTAAGTGCATTGTTTGAACGTAGCCAGAGTAACTACTGGACATATTGAGACTTAACATCTCTCATGGAAGACGAGCGCAGTGGAGTGCCAAGCATTACATTGTAATTTAAGGTGTTGTTTGGTTTTGCTACTGTTCTTGAGCAGTCGTATTGCTTACCATCAGGCGAAGGGCATGCTCGTCTCGTCATTCATTGCAATAATAAAAGAACATCACTCAGCCATTTAGCCGAACTGACGTCATCATTCAGATCAATTCAAATGTGAAATGACTACAGCGTGATCCTACTTCTAATGTGATATTTATAGGTAATCTGCTCATAAAGAAGAACTCGGAAGTGTCAGTCCACCTATACACCCTGCATCGTCGCGAGGATCTGTACAGCGAACCCAATGAGTTCCGTCCCGAACGATTTTTGGACAGAGAGGTGAAACATCCTTACGCCTTCGTGCCCTTCAGCGCTGGACCCAGGAACTGCATAGGTAATGAACATCGAGATTCCTGAAATGATAATCAAAATACTTTATTGAATCTTTAAAATGTTATACATTATTTATATTCAGTCAGTCTGCACCGCAACCACGAAAGCTGTAAAGTAATCGAAACGTCGAGAAGTTAAAAAATATAAATATTAAACCAGAACCGCGATAAAATTCGTAAACAATAATTTTATTTTAATACATTCAGTCATTTTTTTTTCTTTATCACCGGATTCTCGAGGCTGATTTCGCCAGAGAAGATCGGGCAAGAAAATCTAACGTTGCTCATTTAAAAACAAGTTTACAATACAGTGATTATACAGGAGTAGCAGCTTAGTTGAATTCATAGTAGTCTATAAATAATGTATAATAATAATTGTGAATAATAATATTGGTTAATTTATTTTGTACGGTTAAGTAAAGTGAAGTCGCCCAGAACGCGGAATCGGTATAGGGAAATTATTCGGCCAAAGCAATTAGCTCCTTGTGGTAAGCCCACTGTAACCTAAATAAGGTTTCAGTTGAATGTGCCGGCTCAAAGAACTCAATAGAAGTATTAGTAGTAGTCCTTTTAAATCGTTTTTCCGTCTACTAGGCTGGTAAACGATTTTGCTGTGGTATTTCGTATGGCGAGTCAGATTGCCAAAAGCACAGAACCGCCACTTACACGTGGTTTTTCCTCAGTATTTCTCTTCCATTTTCAATGAAATTACTAACCTCATATTATTACAGTCCATAGGCATTGCGAACCAGTGGTTATTTTATTTATTCTAAGAAAATAAACAACTTACTTTTGTAATTTATTCAAGGAGATATCCTCGGGAATTTTGATTGTAGGGTTTTTATGTTAAAATATTTTTACAGGTCAGAGATTCGCAATGCTGGAAATGAAGTGTGCGATGAGTGAGATAGTCAGGAACTTCAAGCTGGAGCCACGCGTGAAGGGCTGGAGACCAGGGCTCGCGTCAGCCATGATCCTACGACCCGTCGAGCCTGTCTTCGTGAAGTTTATACCTAGGTCTAGCTGAGAAAAGAAACCTAGATACCAAATCTACGTTTAGAACATATTCCTCTTAAGCCACCAAAATACTTCTGCTGAATTCTAAGAGAGGAAATAAATAACAAAATAATATAAAAATTGTAAGATAATCTAATGATCTAAAGATGTAATAAGTATTGTATGAATGTGATAAAGTAATAAAATATTACGGTACATAATAAAAAGGAATTTCATTAGCGAGTTTTATTAAATCGCGATTACTTTATAAGTGGCAATTTAAGCGAAAAGAATTTTATCCACACTTTTTATATTTCTTACTATGAATACTTCGTAGTGTCCTTGTGCAGAACTAAGCCCACAGAGTACATTTTACATGCTAAGTATAAGCTCTTTCTGCATATTAAAATATATTTTAATTTCGACATGTATAGGATCTTATTTATTCAGACCAGTGGTTCTACACTTTTTTGGCACGAGGGACCAATTGACAAAAAAAATCTAACCATTCAGTTGATTGACTGGTTTGGTTGTTTGTTAAAACAGTAACTAAATATAAATATATTTAATTTAATATATAATACAAACTTACAGCATAATACGCCAACACGTTTACATTAAATGAGCTTAGTACTATTCTTAACACTCATAATTTTAATCATATAAATTGAAATTTGAACCAGTAACAAACTATTACAGGGATAGGGATATACAAAGAAATACAATAAAGGGTCTTTCTATCAACACATGCATATTATTGTAAGGATGGCCTTAGCATGGCTCAGTGGTCCACTGGGGATGCTTCCAGGGTCCACCAGTGGTTCGCGGACCACAGGTCAAGAACCATTGATCCAGATACGGACTAGACGCGACTGCCAAAATGTTCATGGTGGTCGCGGGTTCGAATCCCAGGGTACACCTCTGACTTATCGGAGTCGTGTGTGTATTGATAGTCAATCACCACGCACTAAAACGGTGAAGGAAAACATCGTGAGGAAACCTGCATACCATAGCGATTTATAAGAATTTCTATTGAATATAAGTCCGCCAACTGGCATTAGGCCAGCTTGGTGGACTATATGGCCTAACCACTCTCATTCGTACTCTCGACTGTAGAGGAGGCCCGTGCCCTGCAGTGGGACGATATGGGCTGATACAGATCCGGATAGATTTCTTAAAACTAATGTTATGAAGACAAAAGATTTGATTGTTTGCATATGCAATAGGCTCTGAAGCTACTGGACCGATTTGAAAAAATATTCCACAATTAGCATACTATATTATCCCTAATGAACAAAGGCGAAATAATAATTTCAAAAAAGTGTATCTAAACCCGAGCGGAGCCGGGCCGAGTCGCTAGGTTTATCTAATTTGCGAGTATATCCAACAGTGTATCGTCTGTTGTCTGTTTGGTTGACCCAGGGTCCGTCTTTAAGCAAGCCGACATATTTATAGAGGTAGCATAGTCTGCAGACATATTTCAATATTTGTATTTAAAATTCAAAACGCTTATACCTATAGGCACTTTATTTGAAATATGTTTTAAAATAAACTAAATATGCTTTAAAAAGTGTATTTTACTTCAAATACAATTTCAAAAGATTTTTATATTCGTAAATAGTTGTAAATAGTATATGAAGATGATAATCTTCATCAAAAGAAAAAGCGCCTTGTGTTCTGTTGATAACAAAAAAGTTAATAAAGTATATTAAGCTCAATTACTTTTACAACAACAAAAAAGTTCTGTATCAGCTCATATTCTTCCCACGTCAGACGATCTACGATCGAGAGTACAATTGAGGGTGAAAGAAAAAAGAAAGTTACTCGGGGTTAAAAAATACATACATACATACATAAACTCACGCCTATATCCCAAGAAGGGGTAGGGAGAGGTGTCAGGAAACCCACATTTCGCCTTGTATGTTCCGTCCCACAATGTGATAGGTGGCGAGCCTATCGCCATATCGGGCACAAATTCCTGACTCTGGACTGATAATGGATAGAAAAATCCAATATCACTTTGCCCAGCCCGGGATTTGAACCCGAGACCTCAGCTTTGTAACCGTACCTTAGTACAACTACGCCACCGAGGCAGTCAGGCAGGGTTAAAAAATAAAAGTATAAATCATGAAAAAAGGAAATTTGTTTTAAAGGACACTTTTAACGGCTTACGGCCGCACTCAGAAACATCTAATGTTCATTAAATCGTGCCTTAGTACAGATTTTAAAAAAGTTACCTCTCAGAGTCGGTTAATGATTCATTAGCGTTGCTTAATGAACATTAAATCTAAGGAAACTACATTAAATGCTACGGTTTAATGTCTTGGTTTAATGAGTGATTTTGACATTTGACTTTGTCATTTTATTTTAGAAAATAGTGAATTCGCATTACATACGTATTTAATTTTAAAGCAAAAATATCTGATCTAGCAGACTATAGATTTTGTGTGATATGCTAGTGCCTATGCTGTTAGCTTTGTACTGCAGACACCATTTTTATCCCCTAATTTTCTGCTCCAGAAGAAAAACACTAGAAGCTCAGTAGGAACCAGGAACAGTTTGTGAACAAATATGTTTTGGAATTTGGAAAAGAAGATTTCTTTGCCTAGTAGATATGGGAGTGGAAATAGATACCGTTGCGGTTGTCAAATGTGTATATGCAACACTGCACAATACATCTATATTGACCAATGATGTTTTAATCGTCGTATTTGTATTAAATATCATTGACATTGACTGATTATTTGGTGCCAGTAAATGAGGAGTATGTTGATACCACAGTTATTGTACCAATTACTGACAACTCCTCAAACTACGGATTCACAGTGCGACAATCCTTGGTAAAAAGATTTTTTACCTAAGTTAGAAATTTCTTGTATGTCTGTATATGAGTTTATATTAAGTAAAAATCCATAAATTCATTTGCTGTTTTATATATAAGTATAGCAAATACAATTATAATTTATGTTATACTATATCACCCCATGTACATACGTCTGCAAGGCACGAGCCCCATCTACATCAAGATCATATAATCGAGAGTACGATTGAAAATAGTTAGACCATATAGTCCACCACGCTGGCTTAGTGCGTGTTGATGGACTTTTCATTTCATAGAAATTCTCGTAAATCGCTATCATGCATATAAATGCAGGTTTCACGATATGTTCCTTGATTATTATAATGTGTGGTGATTTATTGTCATTATACACATGACTCCAAAAAGTTGGTATGTGAACATGTTGGTGGTAGACGCTGTTTGGTCCGTTTACCAACGGGCCACCAAGCACTTCAATGTCATTTGACAATTAAATTTAATATTTTTTTGTTAAAATTGGCGTGTCGGGTTACTTTTTTGATAAACGGAACATTAAAAATTTAATTTACCATTAATTATTATAAATGATTGTTTTTAGTGTATTTAAATAAATTTTTCACATTTATAATACCAATAATTTTAAACCGTAACTACAACAAACGTCTTTCGATGTGCAATCGATAAATATTTTGTGATCGCACCGCCCTACGGTTACTTAAAATGGACATTAGTTAAGTATTCATTAGGACTAAATTAAGAACGACTGAGTACGGCAGTTAAACTTGGTTTTTGTTATATTACTGCTATATTGGCCGACTTGTTTTCTTTTATTGACGACAGGAAAGCTGTTTAGTTGCAGTGTCACGGCCGTAAGGGGTATGTAAGCGTCACTGGCGTTCTAGCCCGGCACAGAGCCCGCTGCGGATATTGCGGCCAGGCCGGGTTCCTATCAAAACATACGCCAGCATACCGACTAAACCCCTCGGGGACCGTCACATACGTTATTGGGCATCGGACATCCCAGGGAGAGCGCTCCTAATTAAGTCTGCGTTATTTTCTGGCATCAAACCGTTACTGATTCATCTAAAAATGAAAATTTACGGAATCCATAAAACATTCAACAAAAGATTCAACATAATTTAGATTCAGTCTTTTTTTAATACATGAAACCGTAGTTTTGCTCTTTTCAAAACCAGTTTATAATAAGTGCAGTGATTACAAAGTGAAGTAACTAAGTTTATTTGATTTCGAGCATTTCATTAGTCAGATTTGCGAAAGAGACAAAGGGACAATTAATTACTAGTAGTTATCACATCTGTATCAGCCCATATACGTCCCACTGCAGGGCACGGGCCTCCTCTACAATCGAGAGTACGATTGGGAGTGGTTAGGCCATATAGTCCACCACGCTGGCCTAGTGCGGGTTGGCGGACTTACATACCATAGAAATTTTATAAATCGCTATGGTATGCAGGTTTCCTCACGATGTTTTCCTTCACCGTTTTAGTGCGTGGTGATTGACTATCAATACACACATGACTCCGAAAAGTCAGAGGTGTGCTCTGGGATTCGAACCCGCGACCACCGTGAACATGTTGGCAGTCGCGTCTAGTCCGTTTACCAACAGGCCACCACGCACTTCAGTTATCACATGCACATCTCACATGCAGTTATCGCATGGTTCGGGTCAAATAAACCGTACAGAAAATGAAAATGAAATGAAATTACTTTATTCAATCTTTAAAATGTTATACATCGTTTAGATTCAAACACTTTTTTTCCTGTGTGTATACTGTATTGCTATTTGGTAGTCTGTAATGCTAATGCACCCTAACGGTGAAAGCATTGCAAGAAATTCTATTGTGTGTAAAGTCAGCCAACCCGCATTAGGCCAGCAAGGTGAACTGTATGGCCTAACCACTCACAATCGTAGTCTAGATTGTAGAGGAGGCCCCTGCCCTGCAGTAGAATCACTACATAGTATAAAACAAAGTCGCTTTCTCTGTCCCTATGTCCATTTGTATGCTTAAAACTTTAAAACTACGCAACGGATTTTGATACGTTTTTTTTTAATAGATAGAGTGATTCAAGAGGAAGGTTTATATGTATAATACGTACATATTATTGTACAGAAATCTATTGGTACCCAGGCGAAGCTGGGCCGGGCGGCTAGTGTACGTATAAGCTTGTACTGATGTGTACATAGTGTTATTTATTTATTTGAGCTTTTATTCTTTTTTATATTGCTTCAAATTGCTCAGAGCGATAAGACCGCCATCTGCACTCTTTAAATAAATTTGTAATACATGTTAAGTATTTTCTTTTCTTTTTATTTGCAGTAAATAAATAAATATTGTAAGATTGCCTTTGAGCTAAAAGTCATTTGTTCTATGTTGTTTTCTGTTATTTTTGTGTACTGTTCTATTTTTTTGTATACAATAAAGAGCAAATATATTGACACTTTTATATTTTAGCTGTGAGGGCGACAGAATTTGAGTAGTAATAAATAAATAAATAACAAACAACAGTCATATACATAGTCCTGACCCCACAATAAGATCGAATCTTGTGTCGTGGGTATCAGGATCTACGAGAATAGTTATAGTTACTTATTAGTAACTATATAAGTAGTATATATATGAATACCTATTTAAGTCGTGAAATCCATTGCTATAATCAACGCTGTATGCCTAAGTCCTAAACACAACTTGAAAGTGCTCAAGAAATCAAGTGTTCTGTCGCCTTTATTTAATAATTACTCCGAGAGAAGGGTACTTCAGTAAAAGCTTTGAAATGAAGGTGCGGTTATATTTCATTCTGTGTAGGCACCAGTTTAATAGCCAACCGCTTAATGGTCTTATTCATACAGTTTTAAAAACTATTATACTTTTCGAATTTATTTATTTAATGTAAATTTAAAACTAATTATTAATGAACTGTTTTGATTTAGAGTTAAAATTTTAAACAATCTTGTAAATTTTGTAATCATCATTACATTGTAAACTGGTTTTGAGAAGAGCAACACTAGAGTTTCTTGCCCGTTCTTCTCTAGTGAAAACCGCTTTCCGAACCGGGTGTTAGATCAATAATCGACTGAATCTAAATTATGCTGAATATTTTAATGGATTCAATAAATCATTTTCATTTTGGAATGTATCATCTTCTTCGCTCAAATTAAATTCAAAGGGACTAAACATTCGTTGACTAAAATAGAGTTTAAAACTGTCTAGTAATAAGACCGTAGACTTTACGCTATACCGGTTCCAATAGTGTTTAAACATAATTAAGCGTGAATAGGGATCGAATTTCGGAGAATAGTTATTTTGAAATAGGTTAATCAATTTGAGTGAACTATTAATTGATTGTTTTCAATTATAATATTGTCGGGTACTATGCTAATGTCGAGTATTATTTTCCCAAAAAATTGTAACATAATTTTAAATTGTACGAAAAGTGTTCCAATTATGCTGAGTAGGTACACGCTCGAGAGACGAGAACCTTGCTCGGTTTCGAGCAAATAGGAACGTGTATACCATGCAAGTCTTAACGTTCGAAAGCCAACCAAAATGCTCGATTCGACCAAAACTCTTTTGAAAAGTTTCAACGTATACTGAACATGTTCTTCGAGCGAGTTTTTACGAGTATGTGTAGTTGCAAGGTCGAGCATGTTTTTAGATAGCCATGCTCGGATTAAACATGCTCGTCGAGTATGTACGTACATATGTGTGTACCCACCGTTATAGTAAGAAAACCGTTCCATGACACTGAGGACATTGATTATACTAGAGCGGACATCAGGAACAAAATCTCTGCGTATTGTGCGTGCACATGGGTACACGGTGAAGCGAGCGTTCATTTTGTAACAAACATTTCGTTTGCAGTGTCCCCTCTAGTATACTATCTCAATAGTTCCATGCTTGGAATCACACGCTTATTCAATGAATGACTCACATTTACCGCTTCTTGTGTTTACTAGTTTTTGCTCACCGCGGACGAACAATTTGGACCGCTCCACTGATCTTGGGATGATGAAGAACCGGTTGTGTCTATTCATAGTGACTCGACGATTTTCGAAGGAATTTATTGTAAATATTAATATGTTTATTGAGATGCGGGATTTTGTATAACGCAACATTTGGAGGTGTGGTGTATTGAGAATGTAGATACTTTTTACTGGTGGTAGGTCTCTCATATGTGAGAGGCCGCCTGGGTACCACCGCATTGTCTATTTCTCTCCGGGCTAAAAATGAATAGAAAAACCCAATTTCACTTTGCCCATCAGGGATGTGAACCTGAGACCACAGCGTTGTGTTTAAACTGCACCATGCATGTAACTACATATATGTGTATATTACGAAATGAATAACAATACAATAATAACAGGATGGACAAATTAGTAACACCAATTAATGACACAGCATAGTTTTGTATTATGATTAACGATTTCTCAAGAGAATTGCAAATTCAGTTAATTGAGAAATTCTATTTGTGTTCTTAAATCCAAAATGTATAAAGTATAACAAGAGGTATCTAGATAGGGGAAGGTGGGGCAGCCTCATACAGTTTTTATATTTTGTCTTATATGATTTTCTCTTGTAGCTCTGTTTATCTGTTTATTTTAGCTGTATCGATTCATCAAAAACTAATAGTCTTACTATCTGACTTTATATCAAAAATATGTGATTGGTGTAATTATATACTTGTGCGGTATTCTGTAAAAGGGAAAGAAATAATAATTAAAAATGTACCCCACATGCGAGGCACTTTCATACAGGCTATGGGGCAGATTTGTACATGGCAAACAATACACAAATTGAGCGAAAATGTTTAATTATTTATCAAAATCAAATACAACATTATTGAAAACAAAAGCAATTAGTCTCTATGATCCCAAAATATATGAAGGTGTCCCTTGTATGATTCTACCCCACTTCCCCCTATAATAACTATAGATTTTCCTTGATTCCTATGATGAACGTTTTTCCTTTGCTCTTCCACTTAAACTCGATTTTTTTAAAATTATTATTATTATTTTTAAGCTTTAATTATATAACATGTTTTAATTTATGTTAGTATGTTGGCTGGCGTTCGAATGTCACTCAAGGTGACCACTGAAAACCAGCGTTGCGCTGTGACTCGCGTCGCAGTGCAACAATAAGCTGAGTGGTCACCTACGTGTCACATTTATGTGACGTACAAACCTCCTTTTTTTTTTCTTGTTGTTGTATGTTAGATATATAAATCTACTAGCTGTCGGGCCCGGCTTCGCCCGGGTGCAGATAGTTTTTGAGTCCAATCCACATCAAGAACATATTATTTCGCGTGTCTACTAACTATATTTCCCGCGTGCCGTCGACTATATTTCCCTTCCGTAGGAGAGGACATCCCGTGCCAACAATTTGAATTTGAAAGAGTAGAAAATATGTATATTTGGTTTCCTGACTCATCCCACGGGAACACTACATTTTTCGGGATAAAAAGTAGCCTATGTGTTAATCCAGGGTGTCAGCTATCACTATACCAAATTTCATCAAAATCTGATGAGCCGTTTTTTCATGAAAGAGTAACAAACATCCATACATCCATACATCCATACATCCATACTTACAAACTTTCACCTTTATAATATTAGTAAGGATGTTAAACGAGTGTGTGCGTCATCTTATTGTGACTAAAAAATGAGTTTTCTTTCTTTCTTTCAAATAAATGTCAGTGCTTAGTATCACTGATCATACAAACATAATATGTCTCGGTGCAGGGGGGTTTCTCTATGAAACGATACGAACTTCGAATGCTCGGACGCCGTAAGTAAAACTTCACTACTGTGCCTAGATGTTGGAATACTCTATCGTACGTTGTAACTACTGACTAAGTTCGGAGAATATTTTTATTTTATTTTATTTATAAATTCGCTTACCAATTATATACATAAACCAAGCCTACACTTATGTATATTAAATTTGAGGTTAGCTCAGAATTACTTAGCTTAATATAACTTTTAATGATTAAAATGGTAAGTATAATATAGAATAGCGTAGTGGCCTGTTGGTAAACGGACTAGACGCGGCTGCCCACATGTTCACGGTGGTCGCGGGTTCGAATCCCAGGGCACACCTCTGACTTTTCGGAGTCATGTGTATATTGATAATCAATCACCACGCACTAAAACGGTGAAGGAAAACATCGTGAGGAAACCTGCATACCATAGCGATTTATAAGAATTTTAATGGTATGTAAGTCCGCTAACCTGCACTAGGCCAGCGTGGTGGACTATATGGCTTAACCACTCTCAATCGTACTCTCGATTGTAGAGTAGGCCTGTGCCCTGCAGTGGGACGTATTTGGGCTGATACAGAATATAGAATAGTATTGATTTTTAGAAGTGGAAACCTTACTTCGAACGTCGAACATCTGAATATTCGAAATTTGTATCCTTTCACAGAGTTACCTCCAATGGTCCCGCGGTAAATCGTTTCCCAGACGGTTTTAAAACTGCGTCACAAAGGCTGTTATTTAATAACTTTAGTTATTTTTTATTCTCAGTTGACTAGTCACGATGATAAAGCAGAAATATAATCTGTTCGCCTGGATTGGAGATTTCGAAATCGAACGATTAATATTTTTTTGCTGCATCATAGTGACCAGAAATATTAGGGTGCTTAACATTTTTAATACTGGTGCAACCAATTGATTATAGCTTTTCTTATGTGACTTCCAGACACAATGCCACTAAAAATTTCGTTTTTTTGTGATTATTCAAATATGTCTTGTGTTTGAATTAAAAATATCGCAGCTTTCTTTTGCGAAAAATCCTTAACTTACTTAATTGCTTTGGTCCTGGTGGCACTTCTGCCTACCCCTTCTGGGAAAAGATGGGAGTTTATGTATGTAGTACAATTTTTAGATAAAGAACCAATAAAGAACAATACAACCGAAAACAATTTTCCAGAATTATATTTGAGATATTGTTTGAAATAAATCTAAACGTATATTTGTCTAGCATACATAATTACATGTTATAATAAGCCTATATAAGAACGTCTCGTTTAAAATGGTTTTGAATGTGGGTTACGAACTTCTTGGACTCAATTCCCAGGCCGACTGTACCAATTTAATAAATTGGTAATATGTAAGTTTTAGGTTTGAGAAATATCATGAATTAGGACCTAAATTGTTGCTCAGCACGATGTTAAGTCCTTATATAATTTATTGGGCTGAAATAAACTTGGCGAAATGTGGATCACTGATATTTCTGCCTATTCTCTTGGGGACAACGGCGTGAATATACCTAGGTATATTTATAGAACACAGTCTCGTGATACTTCTTGAGACGGTAATTTCTAATTATGGTATTACATTTTTACCGGCAAGGTTATTTTCGGTTTCAGAAATTAATGTAACAACCACGTACATAGTCCTGACTCCAAACTAAGATCAAGTCTTCTGTCGTGGGTATCAGAAACTACGAGAGACTTTTCGGTCTCATAAACACCCAGAACCGTAACAAATACCTGCAGGTCACATAAATATCTATTTGTCTTGGTGCGGGGATCGAACCCGCGGCCCCACGTCCACAGCCGACGTCTAACTGCGCCACGGAGGCTGTCCATATCAAATATTAAATGTTCTTTATTTAATTTTTGAAAGCCTTTTACTAAAAATTCCGTCAAAATAAGTAGAAACTTCACACCTGATAATTCAGTTTCTATCGATCTGGTTTACTCGCAACGCAATTCTGTGGCCTCAAACTTATTTTCAAAATTGAATTTGTGGACGGCGATGACCTATTTTTATCTAATTGCTATTTCAGGGGAGCAATTTGTTAGATGTTCGTTTAATATGTTCCGTCTCGGCGAAGTAGGCTGATGGTAAGTAACATCTGCTGGTGATTTTTCTCTCGCCATTCATAGCGGAGAAATGGCACAAAGTTATGATGGAAGAATTATGTTAATTATGTATTTTTTTATATTTGTTGCTATAAATACATGGTATGGTATGGTATGGTATGGTACATGGATGGTATGGTCACGTTCTAAGGAAACCGCAGGAGTACGTCGGTAATGTGTGCCTGAGCCTCAATATTCCCGGACCTCGACCGCGGGGTAGACCAAAGAAGCGCTGGCTCGATGTCGTCAAGGAAGATATGAGGGTCAATGGCCTTACTATTGAGGATGCCGAAGATCGGGCGAAATGGAGGAGAATTTGCCGGAAGGCGGACCCTGGCACCGGCCGGGATAACGCCAGGTAGAAGAAGAAGAAGAAGAAGAAATACAGTGGTGAAAGATTAATTGCCTTTTTCGGTGGCACAGTTGCAATATAGTGCGATTATAACGTTGTACTCTCGGGTTTGCATCCCCGGGTTGGGTAAAGCGATATTTATTTTATCTATTGTACGGATGTACAGGGTATATCAAGAGTGCTACCGAAAACGAAGCCGGGTGGTAGTTTTAGTGATTACAAACACAATGCAACTAAAAATTTCGCTAAGAAACGCGACAGTTGATTTTAATGATTTTGTATATATTATCATTCTTGGGTGGTAAATCCATAGTTCTTGCTAAAATAATAATTTACTCTCTTGTATACCTTAGAGTATTTATTAACAAAAAGGTATACATTATTATTTTAGGAAAATATGTATATACCACCCAAATACGAACATAGGAAAAAATAACAAAAAAATGTCGCATTTTTTTGCAAAATTTTCTGTTGCACTGTATCCGAAGTCGCTTGAACTACCACCCGGTGTGGTTTTCGGTAGCAGTCTTGATATACCCGGTATGTATGCATGTATTATTAATTGCAGGCATATGACTGATTATGAGAAGGGTTCATGCTTTTTCTCCTTTCGTCCTTTTTCTATACTTTTCTCTCTCATTTTAAGAACCCAGCATAGAATTCATATTTCAGGTGTTGTGGAAGGATAAATTATATATTGGCAAATAGGTATTCTAAAAAAATATAAATTCGATGATAATTCATTTGCTGCTTTCACCTTCGGTAGCATTTTAAAATCATTGTAATAAAAATAATCTATAAAAACACGTTTGGCTTATCCATTAGATAATGATAAATATTTACTTTCGCTCTTAAACTACTGTTGGCAGATTACACGGCTGTTTTAGTGTGAATATTTACCTAATTATGTCATACTGGAAGATCAATGGATTGCTTATTGGTATTTAAATAACACATTTTATGAGTACCTAAAGCTACTTAATGTTAAAACATTGTGCATTTACCTTTAACAGGGCTGGGCAAAATAGCGTTGTATTTTTTATTGCCTGATGGTAAGCGAAAGGACCGCTCATAAACAGTAGCAAAAGCAAATAAAAAATACACGTATATTCATTATACTACAATATTAATTATTATGTATTAATTATAATAAAAATTACAGTACTCATGAATTTAAAATAGGAAACATTAAATATTTCATTTAATATTTTTAAGCTGTGTATTTTAAATATAAAATACAGTTTTTTAACAATTTATAATTTATATACAAAATACAGTTATCATTTTTTTGTATATATGTTACATTACTTGTGTTTTCCATAGTTTTCCTTCTTAGTTTCTATAATTTACACTTTACAAATGCCTTCTGTGTATTCTTTTGTTTAATCCATCCACAGATCACTTCCAATAGATACCGCATTACGATAGTTTTGTTTTGAACCGAAAACGCCAACGAAGGGAACTGCGCGGGGGGTGGGCGGGTTGCAGCGCGGTCACGTGGACTTCACTGGAGAGATGAGGCATAAGTCGATAAATAAAAAATGTATCGATAGTTCGATTTGCCAGTAAGTTCATGTGTTATGATCGCTTCTATAACGTAATTACCAACTTGTTAAATGTTTGATAATATTATTTCACCGGCCTGTAGTGCGATTCACGTAACTTTTTGACGCGCCGATCAAGTTGCGGTGCGGTTACAATTAAGTTTACGCTTTGGTACAAAATTGTTTTCTTGTAAGTGTTTAGCTGCGCGTGAACTGCGCGTGAGCTGCGCGTCAACTGTACGTCAGATGTATGAAATTTGTTTGACATTGACATATAGGCGCAGCTTGCGCGCAGCAGTAGAATTCGCTAAAACGTTTGCGTGACGCGAACTTGACGCGAGCGTATTTCGAGAATACGAAAAGGGCTGTTTTGATCGAAACTTAACCGCAACTGCACTACAGCTGAACTTATTTTATTACGTGAATCGCACTACTGATCTAATAAATTATACCAACCGGCAACCGCCAACTACGATTAAATAGGATTAAGATTTATACTTTAGTATGTAACGGTTTTATTTCTATCATTCACTGTGTATTTTTGTATACCATAATGGCGAAATACCCAAATTAAGTGTTGATATAAAAGATCAGATAAAAATATGAAATAGTAAATAACTAAACCTCACGCCCTAAAGGGCTACAATAACTTAATCCGTTTCTTGAATTCCGACGGCGGCTGTAGTAAATGTAATATCGACAAGTGAGGATGAAACCCACTTGACGAACTATGAATGTTTTTGAGACGATATATACATCATCATCATCATCATATCAGCCACAGGAAGTCCACTGCTGAACATAGGCCTCCCCCAAGGATCTCCACAATGACCTGTTGGAAGCGGCGATATATACAACGTATGTTAAAATTAGTGCAATAGCTTGTGCTACTGATTCTCAATAAACTTAGTATACTAAAACTTATGATAAATACCCTCCCATTATATTTGAAAACGTATACAACTAGAGGGAAAAAAGGAAATTTAATTACGCCAAAGATAAATAAAAAAATATTGTAAAAGTACCTTGGTAACAAATTTAACTATTTCAAATTACATAAAATAACGTAATTATGGTAATTTGCAATTTTTATTTAAATCAATATGTATTTTGTGACATTGTCATTTAATAAAATTAATTTACATTATTGTTTTACAATATCGATATTTCTGGGAATTATATTATAAACATGCGTCAAACACTAGAAGAACGCGTGATTTCGCCAAAAAAAGATGGCTTATTACGGTTATTGCTATGCGAAAAAGAGACGGCTGATTCTACATCCGAACTCGACTGTTTGACATTGATAGTTTAACCAGTATAAATTGAGCTCGCTCGGGACCAAATTAATTTAAAGAATATTAGTTATCGATGAAAACTTATTGCGTTTTTGACGTGACAACGTCTTAAATTAGGTTGCGGCTGGGAGTCACTTATGAAAAAGTGTAACGCCCGGTAACGTTACGATCAAGAAGCTTATACCCAAATGGAGATTGCATTCCGTATATAAAAGTGAAGCACAAAAATTTTACCTTGAATGAAGTCGTTGTTGCCTTTTATCCTTTTCTTTCGAGTGACAATGAATGAACAAAATGTCATTTTCATTCATTGTCAGCCTAAAGAAAAGGATAGCAGGTAACAGCGACTGCATTCAAGGTCAAATTTTTGTGCTTCAGTGTTTTATACGGAATGCAATCTCCATTTGGGTATAAGCTTCTTGGTTACGATGAGTCACCGAACGAGAGAGAGGCCCGCCGAATGCCTTGTTGCGTCTCTCTCCCACTCAACTATGATCGGTCTGCGGCGCGCGCAGCACTAGAGAATTAGGCGCATTGAATCGGCGCATGCTTGTGTCTCTGTCTTTGTCTTTCTCGAACGTTCTTGGCGTTGGAAAAACAAGAAAGCGTCACAATACAAGTTCACACGTGTGGTTAAAGTATCGTCAGCTGTGTCTGTAGTGAAAATATGGAGTGCTTAGATTCGTCATTTATCATTTACAACAACTACAACAACAAAGGTAAATAATTGTACACTGATATTTCATTATCGTAAACTATGATTGATTGATTAATTGTTAGATTGCAAAAGTTGAGAAACTGAGTTTATAGGTTATGTCATACTATTGATAAATGTTGATAGTGTTTTAGTAAACAAAATATATTTCTATAGTTAAAATTTGTGCAATTCTTATTTTCATTCAATTCCTTGTTCCTATTGTGCAATTTAATTATATTCATATCAATAAATATTCTACCGAGAAAAAGACGTTGTCACGTAAAATCTTCGCCCGTAAAACCGACTTTACAGGCAACCATTTTTTTTAGATACTTTATTGTTTTGAGTTTTTTGCACACCATTTTAACTGTAATATTATGTTCCCAAAATGTAATTTTCGCTAACGTGCGACGACACGTGCGGGTCCACTACTTGGACGACACTGATGACGCGACATTTGGCATCGGTTTATATCTATCTGATATCTTAAATGTGTTGGGCGCAACCGCTGCCTTGCATTAGGTATCTATTGGGAGTGATCTGTGAATCCATCCCATGGTTGTCTGCAAGAATGTCTTTAGCTTTGAGCGATAGAACCGTCAATTGTACTTTTTATGCATGTAATTTCTCATTGTATTTAATATATTTTATGTGTGCAATAAAGTTTACATAACCAAACAAATAGTAATGATAAAAATTAGCCATATTAATGGAAGTAGACGGGTTTTAAAATTAGCCAGAAATTAGCCATTCGTAATTGGTAGAGCCACGCTGCACTGTTGTCAGACATGGCTAAGCATCAATGGGCAAGCTCATCTGGGGCGGTACCACTGTCTCACGGATCTACGTGAAGTGCCAATACTCCTCTTCTCTTCTCGTCCTTTTTCCATTCCGGTCCCTACCCGATTTATTATGGGCCAGAAAATATCCATAATCTACGTTGTGGATGTTCACGGGCGGCAGTAATTAATAACCATGCAATAAAATAAATAGCAAATTTTTAATGACTTTAAAACACAATTATTAAGTGAATTTATGTCTCATTATTAAATTAGTGTTTTTTAAAGCAACTAAAAAACTTAAAAAAATTAATTATTGGGCCAATTTCATCGACACCCAGTATCCAGTTGTAAGAATCGTTAAACGTACATATTTATTCAAATGCATTTTGAATCCTAAAGCATTATAATACTAATTACATTACTTTACATTTTTATATATTTAAATAATTTAATTACAAATACAAAATACGTATTAGTATTTAAATTAAGTACTCTGTTTAATTACAAGTAATGCAAATACTGCTCAACCCTGATCTTTAGAATTGAATACCATTGACTGGGTCACCTACATTCTTGTTTAATTTGGTATTTTTATCTTATCTCATATTGATGGGAGTACAATGAATTACAAATTGATTTTCAATTTACATCTGTGAATTAATCATTAAAAACGTTAATGTTGAGTAGATACGAAATATTGAGCGACAATTAAATAAATAAGCGTAAGAGACACATTGCCTGCATGATCAATAAAATAATTTAATTTCATTTCATGTCATATACATAGTCCTGACTACACTAAGATCGAGTGTTGTGTCGTGGGTATCAGAAACTATGAGAGACTTTTCGGTCTCACAAACACCCAGACCCGGAACCAATACCTGTGGTACACATGGTTTGTCTCGGAGCGGGGATCGAACCCGCGGCCGGTTGATAGCCGGTGTCTAGCCACTACGCCACGGATTTTTCAAATGATAAATTTTATACTGCCTCGGTGGCGTAGTTGTACTCCGGTACGGTTACAAAGCTGAGGTCTCGGGTTCGAATCCCGGGTTGGGCAAAGTGATATTGGATTTTTCTATTCATTATCAGCCCAGAGTCAGGAATTTGTGCCCGATATGGCGATAGGCTCGCCACCTATCACATCATGGAACGGAACATACAAGGCGAAATGTGGGTGCCCTGGCACCTCTGCCTACCCCTTCTGGGAAAAAGGCGTGAGTTTATGTATGTATGTATGTATGTGTATGTATAAATTTTATAACTCATAATCGTTTTATACACTTATTTACCTCTATTGTTACAATAATAGTTAATTATCACTAGTTTACGCTCAAGGAGAACATCGTGAAAAGACCTGGGGCCCTACTATATTCATCGAACGAACGAACGAACGAACGAAGGACCCTACTATATTCAACGAAACGAAGTTCGAAACTTCGGACAAACGAAGATTTTTATACGATACGAATGTATATATATAACGTACACCTTAACTATAAGTCTATGGTTACGACCATAAATCAATAACGACCATAAGTTTTATGTAGGTACATTCGTATCGTATATAAACTTTGATCATCCGAAGTTTCGAACTTCGTTTCGTTGAACATAGTAGGGTCCTTCGTTCGTTCGTTCGTTCGTTCGATGAATATAGTAGGGCCCCTGGTTGTCACAGAGGTGTCGACGAGAATTTCAATGACAATATGTGAATACGATTATGAAGCCAACTCGTAGTAGGCTAGCGTCGTGGAAAGGGACTAAGTTTTCTCTATCGTAGAAAAGTTCCGAATCTTACTGAGCACGTACATATAAGGGTTGATTTATATAAAAAAGGGAATAAATTCTGTAAACACTTGCATACTCCGAGTTTTTTTATAAGATTTTAGATAGTCTGATCCGAAACGAAATTCGAATACTCGACGTCGCGTCGGAAGTAAGTTAGTTATTCTTTAAAGGTCGGATATTACGCTAGCTAGCTGTCTCACAAAATAATATAAAGTAAAAAAGAAACATATCCTAAGGAAAAGTGCATACCATGGAGAGATGATAGAAGGAGAGAGATGGAGACAAAAAAACAGTGCAATCCGCTAAACCTCACTAGGTCAGTATGTTTGGCTATGGTCTTGGTTTAAGAAAAAAAAAAAAAAAGTGACTGAATCTAAATAATGTATGACGTTTTATGGATTAAATAAATATTTTCATTTTCATTATAATACGGTTTGGATTTAAAGTAGTCCAGTGAACAATTCACGATTATGTACTGATAATTACGTCGTGGGAGACTGTCAGAAATAGATTTGTAAGTATTTTTTGATTGTTACATGGTTTAAAGTAGATATTTAAGAATTCCTTGAATATTGACTTCTTATCATAAAGAGCATTAGCCAGAAATTATAAAAAAAAAATATTGTGTCAATCCGTCACCCTGCAATAGACCTACAAGAGACAGAACGTGGTGAACCAAAACTTTCACCAAACTTTCCAGATTTGAGGGGTACCGGGTTCAGAATATTCGATTATAGGTCGATGTATCTTTAAAGCATGGGTGTATATAAAACTATTTGTTAGTACTCCTTGAATCTTGCATCATTTATCCTATAAAAATATATTTACAATTAAAATTGCATATGAAGTTTTACAATCCGCAATGGGACAGCGTGGTGCAATATTGAAAATGGTACTCATTCGAAGGGATTAAAGAGAAATCTCTTACCTAAAGGGAATAAGGGTCCATTAACACAACAGTGCATTTACACTGCTGTTTGGCGGGTACAACAGACATTGAGTTGGTACCTACCGAGACTATCTCTCACATATAAGCGACCTACCACCAGTTGATTTCAGTTGATATCATTTAGTTTGTAAAATACTTAAAGAGGGTAGCAAATTAACGTTTACCTATTAAAGCTTGGGTATTCTTTGAAATGTATTTGTTAGTATTCCTCGATCTTGCATCATTTATCCCGTAGAGCCGCAAATAATTGGCCGTCACCGTTGTGCAACTTGTACTCGTATAATATAAAAACATCTCGACGCGTTGTCAGTTACCTCGGAACGCGCGAACTTGTATCTTGTGTGGACATAGTTATTGTTTGTGTTCGAACATCGGATGCTGTTTGTAAGTTTTTTTACGTTGTTTTTGTTTTTGTGCTGTTAATTTGTTAATTAGTTTTGTTTGTGGTCGCGTCAATGGTTTGGGTAAACTAATTATTGGTTAGCACGTTTGATGTGTTACAATTTTATAATTAAGTGTCATATTGTTTGTTTATTGTGATATATTTTATTGATGTAAACATATTAATAATAGACTAAATAAACAAAGTAAAATATTGTGGTATGGAGACTGTCCCGCCCTCACACCCACCACTGTAACTCCTGTGAGCCAGGATCAACAGTGCCACGCAATGTAATGACACCGAACATTGAAGTTCGGCGAGTCTCCGGGAATGCTAACTTGTCTTTAACCCGCAACGAAATTAATCAGAAAGTGAAATTAATAGGAGGAGTTGGAAATAAATAATATGGAAATGAATAAAAATATTGTGGTATGTCAAACGTGTCTATTAATAATAGCAAATTAACACTAGGTGACGTAGGTACTAAATAGTTATAACCCATTGTAGTGTTCACTTTTTTTATTGCTACGAATGGCGAGACATGCATGCCCCTCACTTGGTGGTAAGCAATACGACTGCTCATGAACAGTAGTAAGACCAAACAACACCTTGAATTACAAAGCAATGCTTGGCATTCCACTGCGCTCGCCATCTTGAGACATAAGATGTTAAGTTTCAATATGTCCAGTAGTTACTCTGGCTACAATGTCCTTCAATCCGAAACACAACAGTGCATTTACACTGTGGTTTGGCGGGAGAAACAGACATCGCGGTGGTATCTATCCAGGTGGCCTCTCACATATGGGAGACCTACCATTCTGATTTTAGTTGATATAATTTCGTTTGTAGAATACTTAAAGAGTGGAACAAATTAACGTTTACCTATTATTGTTATGAAAACTAAATACAAACTGTCATATTGTTTATTGAATCTGTAACTAGAATATTATCTGTGCAACTGTGCTGTGATAAGATATTATAGTAATTTACACGGTACTCTGTCACTAGTGGTTGTATAGAATGTAAACAAAGTTCAAGGTTCCAATCCTTGTTTTGGAAATGATTTGACTCTGTAACAGACGATCTCCATATTCTATCTATACTTAGCAAAAGGTTAGAATAGCTACCATTACTACGTCATATTACATTTACATTTATTTTGCTTAGCTATCTATAAATATTTGCACCATTTCTATATATCTCTATCCGTGTTCATTGAAACATACAATGCATCGAATATTTAATGAAATCTCTAGTTAAAGTATAATAATAAAATATATTATGGAAACCGACCATTAGAGAACGAAGTTGTTTATTTTAAAATGATAGCTATGCTGTTTTAGGAAATAAATATTACAAAAATGTCTCCGTATTCTGTGATTATTAAACCACTTATCTATCTATTTCTAATTGTTATAATTAGTTAGAATAGTTCAGATAAATAATATGTAATTGACATTGAATGACTCCCGAGCGTGGCATGACGCCATTTTATTGTTTATTAAATTATTTGGTGTGTTCTTTAACTGAGAATGAAAACGTTGTGAGAGAACTATTTACGCGAACTCGGGCAATGTGCTATAGTATGGAAATTGACTTGTGAATTGAAAAGGAGGTCAATGAACTGCGAGGTGACATTGTGTGTTATAACATAGTAGGTAAATCTTATTGAGATCTTTAAGATATCCAGGATACTTTACGATGGTTTGAAGGACATTGTAGCCACAATCACTATTGGACATAATAAGACTTAGGGCCAAATACTGGAAAGCCAATTAACTTTTAACTCCGATTAACTAGCTCTAATGACCTGTTAAATTGATTCCAGTTAAATATAACTTCGATTAAACCACTTAAGAATTAAATATTTAATGGGGCATTATTCATCCGATTCGTATTCTCGAAAGCAACTTAAGAGTTTGACAGCTGTCAAACAGTCAAATTTTTAAGAATTTCTAGTTTTAAGCAGCCGTCGTCTTAAGGCCGCCTGCGACCACTCTAAAATTTTTAAATTCTATATAAAATTTACTAAAATGACTCTCGCTTCGGTTTCATCGCTGTCTGATGACGATATAGCTTCATCAAGGCGAGTCAATCAAGAAAAAAATCAATGCTTTTGACAAATACAAAGAAGAAAACATTCAAACAAAGTGAGGTTCCGCCTGAAGAAAGAAACTGTTCTGCATCTGTGTTCCTTGCTGGAGACAAAATAGAACCCACTACAAATAGAAGTCGATTGATAAAAACTTGCGACCAACTGTTACTTGCTTTATGATATTCTACGACAGGCAGTTACCAGAAGATTATTGGAGATGTATTTCATGTGGAACAGCCGACTGTACAACACAAAGTTGCAGCAGAGTTAGTTAAACTCTTTGGTTAAACTACAAAATCGTGGCATGGAAATTCCCAACTAACAACAACAATGCCATATTGCGAATGATGTCTATGCGATCGCAGGAGTGATTGAAGTTATAAATTTCATACATATAAGGATCAAATCTCCAGGTAATTTCTACTTATAATAATGTATACATAACTATTAAGCTTTTACATGTACACAAATATATGTTTTCTTATCCTATTTTAACTAAATGTGCTTCTAAATGCCTAGCGTATTTTATATTGTGTAGTAATCATTTAGAGTATCCCTTTTTACTGTACATAATATTATATTATTAATCATAGAATAGAATAATATATTATGCACAGTATAAAGGCACACTCTAAATGATTTCTACACAATAATTTATATATATATGCTTGTTGGAATCAAAACATTTAGCAGGTAATTGGCTCTTCCCCAGCCCACTGTACCCCATATAACCAAGCTCTCTAAATAGTTGTAGGGCTAAATATATAATATAATATAATTAATCATACAATGATTTGTACTGATTGTAGCTATTCAGTATATACTGGAACAATGTTCAACTACAATAGTAGTTTCCTATAAAGAATTCAATTTTATGAATATATTTTTTCAATTTACATAAAATTATTTGTAGTTTGAAATAAGAATATTTGCTAGAGCTCTAATTTTTATTATCTTGTTTTTAGGAGGACTACAAGCAGAAACATTTAGAAACAGAAAAGGCCATTTTTCTATAAATGTGCAAGCAGTCTGCGACCCTAACTTGAGGATAAGAAACATTATAGGCCGATGGCCAGGAGCGGTGCATGATAGTAAAAATTTCAATGATTCTCTTTTATGTGCATTTCTGGAAAGGGGAGACTGAAGAAGCTTACAATCAAGACCATACTAAAACAAGAAACCCAGTGGAGAGGGTCTTTGGTTTTACAACAAAGATCTTCTTGTCTGCAAGTTGGGCTATAAGTTTTTGAAAATTAGCTTACTATTATAGAGGCATGTGCTGTGTTACATAATATAGCATGTTCCCAGAATGATCATATATTGGAGATTGATCTTTCTGAATCATTTCCACCAGCTCCACATAGTATAACCAATGAAAATGTTGCAACAAGGAATAATATAATAAAATACATATTTTAAACCGTACAGTGCATTTTATTGAATTACCATGGAATGAATACAAATAAAAATGAGTTATGTTTTATTGTAGTATATTTATTTTAATAACAGCATTAGTACATATTATATTTTTTTAATTATCTACATTTCTTTAGATCTGTCTTATATATATATATATATCTATATTCCTTTATAAACACAAAATAATAACAATTATTCTAACATTAATTTAAAACTAAATTAATAAATGTACTATTAAAAATGTACAATAGAAATATAATATGACATTTTTTAACAATGAAAATAGGTGAAATAAACAATTTATTTTATGTATTACATATTAATTAAAATTCACAACATTCTTCAACTTTGATTTAAAACACTGTTTTCTGATGCAAATATTTCTTCCTTCACACAATTTGTCTCATTCTTTTTTGTATATTTTTATATTACATACTCATTTCAAAAGGGTGTGTATTGTCCAAATGATTTGTTGTATGCATGATTTCTATAGCGTTACCTGCAAAAGTGTTTATGTTAAAGTATGTCATAATTTTATATATCTCTTTTTATTTTTTATATATATTTGTTGAGCTTACTTATTTAGTCTATAGCTGATATACATGGCACTATATATATGAGCCATATTTCTTGGACGGTCTTATTATATAGGTACACATTGAATATTTATGTACTCCACTCCAGCTCCTGAAACAAAGGATTATTTATAGTTATACACATTGTACCATACTTTATTTTCCATATTTATTACATAATACTACTATATGAGGAGGAGATAATATATAGGAGGCATAATATGAGAGAAGCCTATAGGTACCCAGCAGTGGGATCCTACAGGCTGTAGATGATGATGATGATTTAAAATGTGTGAATAATCGATTCATATTATATATTAAATAGTTAATTATCATATAAATTCGTTAAAACTTAGAGGAATACGTGTATACTTACCTGTTTATAATATCCAGCACAGCTTCTTTCTCATATCGTATTTATTTACATAGTCTTCTCCATTTGGTACTTAGGTGGTTCTGCAGCCGTTGTTTGGTATTTTATATACCTATTTATTGAAAAGATATTCCAAAAACTAACTTTAAAAACGAGTGCAATTGTAAACAATAAATAAAATAAACAAACATCATAATATTTTTAATAAACTCGCTACGGATATAGGGACATAAGTCTTTTCACCCACATGATTTTATTAACAGATTTTTAAAATAATAACATGGCAATATATAATATAGCTTTAAACATAATCGTAACAAAAGTAAAAACGTTACAATGATTCCTCATATTAAATATAAAGGGTCAAATTTCCAATTTAGGGAAATCATGTATGAAGAATATTGCGTCAAATGGAACGTTTATATTTATACAATAAAAATTGTAACTGAAAACAAACTTTTCGTTAATCTGTGGAAATTTAGCTGGATGTTTGCTGAGTAGACCGATTTATGAGCTAAATGGCTATCCAGTATTTCATTTCGAAATTTAACAGAACCTCAAAATAACGTCATATCAAATGAGTCCGGTGGCTGAGTAGCAATCCAGTATTTGGGGGTTAATGTCTTATGACTCAGGATTGTGCAGTGGAATGTCAATAATTGTTTTGTAATTCATGGTTTTGTTTGGTTTTACTGTTCACGAGTGGGTCGTATTGTTTACCATCAGGCGAGTGGGATGCTCGTCTTGCCATTTAATAAAAAAAATATATATGATGTATGATTTGGAAAAAATCATATCGTCTCATTAGTTCGCGTCCGGTAAATACTAAGCAAAGTTTTTTATATATATAATATGAACGATGTATCTTATAGTGTTTTGTGGATAAACTGGTTCTGTATTATTGAACTTGAATTATCAATGTTTTTACTAGTATCAACTTTTTTTACTGGCATTGGCCTGCTTTTTTTTTATAGATATGAGTATTTTGGGTATCAGCTGCTTATGTTGTTGATAAACAAAATACAGTCGTTGGCGGCAACGTTATGTTTCGTGTGTATTGAAATAATTGTTTTCGTTTCAAAGAATGTAATATCAACGAATGTATTGTTATGTAATGCTAAGTCTACGAACTTTTGACATCAAATTGATCTGGTTGTCATGATATTACAAGGACATTAATTCATCATAGATGATCGGAAATCGATAAAATTCTGTGATCGAAAACAATGATTCGTTTCTACATACTTAACTAAAACTGTGTATCATTGTTGAACGCTACTAGTAATTATTTAAAAAATTTAGGTATTTAATTCAAAAAACATGTAATCAAATAACACCCAACAGTCACACACATAGTCCTGACCTCACACTAAGATTGAGTCTTGTGTCGTGGGTATCAGAAACTACTAGAGACTTTTTGGATTGGAAGATAATAAATCTGGTCAGAATGTTTATTAATAGTTCGTTGTACTATACTCAATTGTACTGGTTGCTACATAAATTCGATCTGCACTGAGAGTAAATTACTGTTCCCCTGCAACGAGTAAAAATAGCACGGCGAGATCCGATTGTGATCAAAAAAACAAAAAAAAATGTCTCTTGAACTACTTCAAAATAATCCAAGAATAACTTTAAAATAATGGCGGTTATCTATACCTAAAGTAGTTTTGTTTGGATTCGTCATTCTAGACTCAAAAACAGGCAATTTTTGACGTTGTCCCATATTACGATTTGTCTCGTAAATGTATTTATTAATTCTTTTATCTATATCAGCCCATATACGTCTCGTCCACTCCTCTGCAATCGAGAGTATGATTGAGAGTGGCCATACATATATTCCACCATGCTGGCCTAATGCAGGTTGGTCCTTTGTTTGGGAAACTCCTTTATATGAATTATGATTTGAAAATAAAATGTGTTTTTGATTATTTATCGGTCGAAACTTACGTCTATCGTAATGTGGTTAATAGTATACCATTACATATAGAGTACTGAGAACTGACTTCAAATTTATCGGATTTATTTATCAATTTGAATAAATATATTTTTAATACGAAAAGGAAATGATCACTGAACCCCTTTATCAAAGTGATTGTTGACGTGCATAAATTTTACAATACATTTTGAAGATTATGCTAGCGATAAGAAGAAAACGCAAATTAGATAATAAAACACATCCTTTTAGAATGCTATAGATTAATACACACAACAGCCACATACATAGTCTTAAGCCCAGACTTATGTCGAGGCTTGTGTCGTGGGCATTAGGAGCTACGGGAGACTTTTCGTTCTCACAAAACCCAGACCCGAAACAAACACTTGTGATTCGCATAAATATTTGTCTCGGTGCGAGAATCGAACCCGCAGCGTCTCATTTCAGAGCCGACGTTTAACCAACTATGCCACGATAATAACTCGTTTTAATAAAATGCAAGTTTGCCAATTCGCATTAGGCCAGTATGGTGGACTATATGAATACTCTCGATCGTACTGTCGATTGCAGAGGAAGCCCGTGGCCTGTAGTGGGACTATATGGGCTGATACAGATACATGCACAGTTCTTTTTTGATTACATGGTATTGGAAGTATTATGTAATTTCCACAGCGTGACGTGCTTGAAGGTCATGGACACTGAGACCCTTTCAGCCTCCTCTGGGGTAAAAAAGAGGAGCTTTACAGTTTTTCATCTTGACACAAAAAAAGGTATTATGTAGTTTGTTATATGAGGTATTTCATTGATAATATCTTAATCTGATACAGGAACTTGTAGTTGTAAATAACATAATGTGTTGAAATTCAATGTAATCGTTATTGGTTAAATCACAGAACAGATGAATATGGTTGTTCTGTGGGTTAAATTATATCATCATCATCATCACCTCAGCCACAGGCGGTCTACTTCTAAACATAGGCCTCCCCCAAGGATCTCCACATCGACCTGTTGGAAGCGGCCTGCATCCAGTGACTTTCTGCAACCTTAGCAAGGTCCATCCGTCCACCTTGATGGGGGGTGTCCGACATTTCGCTTCACATGTACGTGGCCTCCGCTCTAGAACGTTTCGGCCCAAATTTTCGCAACCGGTGGGGTAGCGAAAAAAAAAATCAATCAAAATAATGTTTAAGATTTTAAAGATTCAATTAATTATTTTCATTTCATTTTAAATTGTCAAGGCCGACTAATTGAACTGTGGACTATCGACTTCAATTTTCAGTACCTACTCGTATAGTATTAATGATTACTCATATTTTATCGACTAGTTAAATCTGCATAACATTTAAAACATCAGTGACTAACTGTTTTCAACCGAATTACCGATAAATAGTATCTAATTTATATGAATGTTGATAAATTAATTATGGACTGTTAATTTACTGTTTATCCGCGTTGTGACATTGTTTAATTGAAAATATAAATCAATTTTCTCCAAAAGATTATTCCTTTTTGAGGCAAAGGCGATTGAAATGTCAAGTTGTTTTTAAATTAAAGACCAATTACAAAAAAATATACAAATATATTTATTGCTTAATTTTCCTACATTAAAGCTTACATTTTAAAATACTTATACAGTTCACAATTTACAATACTTATACCGACTGGCGATTGTAGTGTTTTACCCGTCCAATAAATGTGGGAATAAGAAGATTACTCTTTACTTGGACTGGCTGACGAATCTTCGAACGTAAAACTGTAAAAATATGCCTAAATACGTGAAAACATTTTTTTTGCAACCCGGGTGGTAGAGAATATCAAACAAGACAGTTTGTGAGAGAAGAAAGGGTAAGAAACTCTAGTGTTACTCTTTTCAAGATTCGCAGCTTATTTGAATCAATACGTAAATAATTTATAGTAATAACTGATTAATAATAATATTGGTAATTTTGCACGGCAAAGTAAAGTGAAGTATACACGGTTCTGCCAAAGTAATGAATATTTAAAAAAAAAATCAGAGTAATTAACGTCATCATTATAAGCAGAGTGAGCAGACTAGTCCACACAATCAGCAGCCGTTTTCGAGTTTTATTATTCATCACTAGTGGCCCTCCCGGCACCGCAAGGGTGAAGATACACGTTTTTTTAAATATTCCTTCGCCTAATATCATCAGGAATAATGTAGGATCCTAATGGTGAAAGAAATTTTTAAATCAGTCTAGTAGTTTCAGAGTCTATTCAATACAAACAAACAAAATCTTTCCTCTTTATAGTATTAATTTAGATTATTTTAGTTTAAAAGCAATTCAATTGTGCATAATAAAACAAACAAAACATTTATATGAACTGAGGAAAAAGACTATTATATTATTTAACTACTTACGCCCAAATACTGGAACGCAACTTAAATATAAGTTGCACTTAACTGTGTTAATCTCGATTAAATGTACTGGCTAAGTGGACCGTGCGCTGTTAAGAGCAACTTATTATTTGATTGGCGTTCCAGTATTCGGGCCTTAAAGTCAAAAAAGAAGTTAACTATAAGATCCGTTTTGATTCATTCACCACGCTGGCCTAGTGCGGGTTGGCGGACTTACAAAACAGAATTTTTATAAATCGCTATGGTATGCAGGTTTCCTCACAATGTTTTCTTTCACCGTTTTAGTGCGTGGTGATTGACTATTAATACAACACGTGAACGTTATAAATGAGTAGAATGGAGTTGAGTAACTTTACTCAGGCAAGGTCAAATCGAATCACTAGTAAATAAATAAAATCCAGACAATGATAAAAATATGCGTGTATTTGATTCCTATCAAAACAATACTTTAGATAATGTTTAATGACTGACATCACGTATCTAATCTTTCGATATAGATTTCACAGTAACCTGCCACTATTACCTTCCTATTAATTATATGATTAGTGTTAGTTATAGCCCAGTTTTAGACTAGACCTTAGTGCTACTAGGTTGCCAGACTTAGTTTTTGGAATGCGGAAATATAGTAGTTATTTATGTAAGTGTTAAGTGATTACTTTGGAAAACTTGGTAAGTTTTTTTGTGTAATTAAAATTTATTTCAAGTTAAATAATTATATTTCGTTGCTAATGGTGTTTTGATGTTTTGGCACGCTCGTATAAGTAGTTTTTTTTACGATCGGTAATATTCATTAATTAAAGTTTGTTTAGTTATATTTATATCGGGCACATTTAGACCGCTACCAAAATGAAGCCAGGTGTTCGTTTTAATAATTTCAATAATAATGAACTAAAATTTCGCACAGCAACACGTGTTTTTTTTTGTGTAAACTAGCTATCCTATACCTAAACACGATTTTAGGTGGTAAATACACAGTTTATCCTAAAACATATTAAAAATATTAATTTTGCTAAATCTATGCGGGGTTTTATCAAAAACTTACGATTTTTTGTTTTTTATTTTACTTCTTTTCGTTGATACTAAAACTAGCACCTGGCTTCGTTTATCGTCGCAGTGTGGGTATACTCGTTTATTCGATTTAGTTTATTACTAAAAAGTGAGTACGTAGTTTATTTAGAATTGATTATAATAACTTCTGTATACATCCGAGTGACAGGCCTATTTGCAACTGGACATTCTGAGTAGAATGCTGGTATTATCACCATGTTATAACTAATAATGTGTAAAAATTTACTGGTGGTAGGTCTCTCATATGTGAGAGGCTGCCTGGGTGGGTACCACCGCAATGTCTATTTCTTCCGTCAAACAGCAGTTTAAATGCACTGTTGTGTTTCGGATTGAAGGACATTGTAGCTAGAGTAACTACTGGACATATTGAGACTTAACACCTTATGTCTCAGGATGGCGAGCACAGTGGAATGCCAAGCATTGCTTTGTAATTCAAGGTGTTGTTTGGTTTTGCTACTGTTCATGAGCGGTCGCATCGCTTACCATCAGGCGAACGGCATGCTCATCTCGCCATTCACGGCATAAAAAAAATAATTACAAAATACATTATTTACTACTGGATTTTTTAACTGCCATGTTAATGAATCACGAATGTTTATAATAATTCCTCCTAAGAGAAAGACAATAGTGCTCTCAAGGTAAATCTATTACCGTATAGTAATATGATAATCCACATCATATTATATACAGCGCCTGATCTAGGGTTCTGACCGCCCTAGGCTAATTATGAGGACGCGCCCAGGACCGTTATGATGAGCCTAAAAAGTGGTATTTAGTTTTGTTTTGTTTACAAGTGTGACATTTTTTTGCATCATTCATACCTGTAAAAATTGTCAGATTGATCATCAAGCGAAACTAACGTTTTATTTTAATCTGAACGATATTCAACCTTAGGATGGCATAATTTTTTAGTTGAGCGAACATAAGGGCAAAGGCTACTCACGCATTATACGACCAAAACCGACATACAGGGTGGGTTTGTCAAGTGGGCGTGGATGGTCAAATCCAAAACTGCATACTTCGATTTTTGATAAATCAATATGCCTAGCTAGGAATCTAGAAATAGGAAAATAGGGATCAAATTTTGCGAAGTAATGACATACGTCAAATTAAAGGAAAGATGTAATTTTTGGCAAAATTCAATTTTTTTTTTCAGTTTCTTGGCACCTCAACACCTGCGTTGGTAGAGGAATGTTAGAATATTTCATATTTTGTTGAATAATTAATAAAATATTTAATACTATGGTTTTGATGAATTATGACAGATTTCGTCTTAAGAAATACGAAAAATTATGAAATTCCTCTAGCAACGTAGGGCGACCAGGTGTTAAGAAAAGTGAAGAAAAAATTGCATTTTGCTTAAAATGACATCCTTTCTTTTATTTGACTATAATATAATTATTTCTCAGAATTTGATCCCTATAAGCAACAATATCGAATTGTGTTATAATATAGACTGTTTTTTTTTTCAAAATCATTGGGTTCTATTCCTAGCTAGGTATATTTATGTATGAAAAATCTAAGTAGGCAGTTTTAGTTTTCATCAAAATCGGGCTCGTAAGTCCTTTGAGCATTTTTCACTATTCCTAATAGGATTTGGCCATCCAAGCCCACTTGAAAAACTCGCTTTGTATATTGATATACGATCAGGATTACGGATTACTAAGACATCTAAAAAGGCAAGAGATTTATTATGTTCTTACTCCATGGTAAATTGAATTTCATTGTTGAGGAGTTGAGGTGATTTAAAAATGCAGTCACTTCGTCACACTTCTATTAAAATATTTAAAAAAGACGGGAGGAATCATACTAGTGAAACACTTTTGTAACTGCTCAATCTGGGGGCGCGGCCGAGCCCCCTCCAAGTCGAGCTATAGGCCGTAACATCCTTTTCTCGAAGCAATTCGGACCATTTTCAACCCCCTATAACTTGGTTGTGGCTAAAGCATGAAGCCTGAATTTTCAGTTACTAAGCAGGCATTGTGTAAACACGGTATATTTAAAATTTCATTCAATTTGAACCAGTAGTTTAAGAATTGTAACTAGTCAAACTTTCTTAATTTTGTCACTCACTGACTGACTGACCGATCATCAAAAGTCTAAGGCATTACTAGCAGACATAGAACCTTCAAATTTAGAATATAATTAGTGTTTAGTGCCTAAAGTAAGGGAAAATTCAAACATTTCATAATTTGTGTCTAGTTTTCTAGATAGACCAACTGTGTGAATAACTTTGTAATCCCATATAAATGTATAGGATTACAAAGTTACATTTGCAGTTAATGAATCATTGTACCCGTATATAATGGAATAATAGTTGTAGATAGATATCTATATATATGAGGCATAACAGGAGGGGATATAGAGAGGGAAATGGTGTATTCAGCCCATGAAACTGTACAACATTCCTCTAGAAAAACATGACGAAGAAAAACTTGCAAATAAATAGACTACATAGCTCGAAAATATCAATTACAATGAAAGAAAGAACATTAATAATCAAATCCGCTATATTTGTGATAAATTGATACCTACAAAAATAAGAAAAATCCATATGACAGAGGCTTTAAGAAAAATCGTTAGTGATATTCTAGAAGTAAGAAGTACCGAAAAGGAAAAAAGTAAGACTCTACAAAAAGACGTGAGATCCCATCAAAAACATCCTGTAAAAAAATTCCAAGTCTCGCAGCTCAGGTTTTCTACCGCAAAAAGTTGTGAGATGCATGTAATACCAAGTCGATTAATTTATTTAGCCCTTAAGGGACCTTCTATATAAAGTTATTACGTTAGTTATTACCATATCAATATTAAAAATTCTTTACGTTTTAAGTAAATGGATCGACTTGGCCATCGCATGAAAACATAATGTATCGTTCAATTTATACATAATGCTGCTGGCCAAGTCGATCTATTTATTTAAAACGTAAAGAATTTTTAATATTGATATGGTAATAACTAACGTAATTACTTTATATAGAAGGTCCCTTAAGGACTAAATAAATTAATCGACTTGGTATTACATGCATCTCACAACTTTTTGCGGTAGAAAACCTGAGCTGCGAGACTTGGAATTTTTTTACAGGATGTTTTTGATGGGATTATTTATTTAAAAATTATATAATAGTTAAATGTTTAAAATTACTCTCTCACTCGACCGCGGACCGATTCTTATGACAAGTCAGCATTTGTTATACCTACGGGTGCTATTTTAAATTTCGTTTATTGTTATAATCTCAGGGACTCGTAAGTTTTTTCAGTTTAGGTTTAGTGTTTTGTCTGGGTATAGATTAATAGTGCATGCGAAGATAAGATTTCAGTTCAGCGCGCCCCCCCGATCCTCGCGCCCTAGGCTGCAGCCTAATTAGCCTAAGGGTTAATCAGGCCCTGATTATATACATATAAGTATATTGTGTTTGATGTCATAACCTAGGACAGAATTTTCCGTCTCATAACACCCAGTAATCTGATAATAGTTTTTGGAGCGAATGAGTCATGTTATCCTTGATCTATCTTAGATACGAATCTGTTTCATCAGCTGAAAATTTATCAGTGTTCTATTAGTTTAATATCGCAATTAAAAGAAAAAATGAAGTGTTATTAATAATCATTACATCAGCGTATACTGTTGTTCATTGCTGTAAACATAGATTAGAATTATATATAGAGATAGATGCGCAACTCCACTATTTTCTAATTTTCCGACGTGATTTCGCTATCAAGGGCGCGCTAGGCAAACGCGCGAAATTTCATATTTGTTCTTCCAATATTTAAAAATGTGTATCTTTCGTAACCTCTTGTAATTTTAACTAATACCAAGTTGAAATTGTTTTTAATATCAAGAAAGTTCATAATATCAACATAAGAACATGTTTCTTGGTTTAGTGATACACTTCCGCCATTTAACAATTTAATTTAAACTAATTACAATATAATTTCCCGTTCTCGCCAGAACGTGGCGCTAGAATCGAAATAATCGTTTTCAATATTTTTCCTGTACCAAGTCGCACCCCCATGGCTGGAAATAGGCTTCCTCCAAATTGCGCCATTTCACCCTGTCTTTGACGTGTCACATCCAGCATCTGCCAGCGACCTTTCCCAAGTCAAATTTACTGGTGGTAGGTCTCTCCTATGTGGAAGGTCGCCTGCGTAGGCACTACCGCAATTTCTGTTTCTCCCGCCAAACAGCAGTGTATATTTACTGTTGTGTTTCGGATTATAGGACATTGTAGCTAGAATAACTATTGGACATATTGAGATTTAACATCTTATGAAATATATAGGAATGCAATTCAAGGCTTTTGCTTTGTAATTCGAGGTGTTGTTTGGATTTGCTGCTGTTCATGAGCGGTCGTATCGCTTACCATCAGGCAAACGGCATGCTCGCCTCGCCATTCACAGCAATAAAAAATATCTAGATGGAGGGCGTACTACACTACGCCTGCCAAGACGCGATTTTAATAATAAATTATGATTTAAAATTTTCATGCCAAATTGATTTCTTGAAATGCGCGAATGCTATTTTCAAGATCAAAGAAACTCATTACCTATTAAAGTGCAATAATTGCACCTTTGAGTACATATAGTTGCCAAAAGGTTTTAATGCGTATTACGGACTAGCGTCTAGACACCGACTAGACAACGACCATGGTTCTACCACTTGCCGAAATGGTTAAGCCAACTCAACCCACTTTTAGGTGGGAAACTTCTGCCTCATTTTAGCTCTTTTATAATGCTATTGCAGAATATAAAGGTATATAGACCGGGTAATATAGACATATGGCTATTAATTTAACCCAAATGTTTCTCATGACCCCAGATGCATGAAGAATAATGCAAGATTCTAATGGTGAAAGAATTTTTGAATTTGAATTTGACATTTTTAGAGCCTATTCAATGCAAACAAATAATGAAATATTTCCTCATTATAATAGATTTATTTATTTACTTCAGAGTTCTGCACAAAACTCAATAGTTCTTTGCTCTTTGCATAAAAAAAAAATCTTGAATCGGCATTATAAGATCGTGGACTAAACAGCTTAACCAGAAAAGCATTGATGACATTCCAGTCGTAAAAAATATATAATTTTGCAACGTAATTACAGGCCAGCGAAATGTCGGACGCCCGCCTGTAAAGTGGACGGACAACCTGACTAGGGCGTCTTCTAACAGATTGATGTAGAGATCCTTGGGGGAGGCCTATGTTCAGCAGTGGACTTCTTATGGCGGATATGATGATGAACGTAATTAAAGTCACACTATGCCGACCGTGTATGTGGCGATAACGGTAGGCGGAGGAAGGCATAGAAATGCGAATAACGGTGACTTTTTGCGAGGTTCTATACCATTATACAGATATTTCTTTACATCAAATTAATTGCCATTGCGTAAGTTATTAGTCAGACCAAAATTTTATCTACTACAAATTATAAAAGTGTCGATTCATTAATCGCTGTGTGCACGCATTAGTTAATATACACGCCAGCTGATCAATCATTTTGTAATCATCGATATGAATATATCAGTAATTTCAAATGTTTTTTTTTACAATGAATGGTGAGACGAGCATGCCATTTGTTTGATAGTAAGCGATACGACCGCTCATGGACAGTAAGAAAACCACAAACACCATGAATTACAAAGCAGAGCTTGGCATTTTGCTGCGCTTGCCAGCCTGAGACATACGAAGCCATCATGACAACAGACTCACAGACTCACTAACAAACAGACAGATAAAGCCATCATGACTCCCGCTAAACAGACTGCTGTTTAGTAAGTGCACTGTTTGAACGGATTGAAGGACATTGTAGCCAGAGTAACTACTGGACATATTGAGACTTAACATCTCATGTCTCAGGAAGACGAGCGCAGTGGAGTGCCAAGCATTACAATGTAATACAAGATTTTGTTTGTTTTTGCTACTGTCCTTGAGTGGCCTTATCGTTCACCATCAGGCGAGTGGCATGCTCGCCTGGCGATTCAACGCAATAAAAAAATACAACATACCCTGCGGTTTGTGATTCTCAACGTTTTGTGTTAAGTCGAAGCATTGATTACATAATTCAAGGTTAGAAAAACAAAAGAATTAAAATGTCTTACCGAGAATTAACAACTAAAATGTTATACTCTGAAAAGCAAACAAAGAGCAGGGTAAAAAAACACACCGTTTTTTAAAAAAAATCATTATTTTAAGGTGATGAGTTAGTAAAATGTTTTACCCATTAAATCTTCATGTTTCGGGAGCGGGTCTTACTTTATTACCGTGAGAAAAAACTAATGTATATAGGTTCAGCGGGTCGCAATACCAAGTCACATTTGAGAGCGCACCTCCAGTTTTTATATCGTGGGCGAAGTTTGAAGTTCACGCATATTTTGCTGATCATACTCTTCAGTAATATCATTGCGAATCTTTGACCTGCAATCAAAAGTTTTAGGGCGTTTAAAACGCTGTCATAAACTTGAATTCATGTTTCTATTGTATTTACCAAAAGGTTCACTGATTTAAAAATATCATTATCGTTTTAATGTATTTATCAAAACACAAAATAAAAAAAAAATGTAAATCGATTCAGAATTAAGTATGTTACAAACGTTTCAAATCTTGATTGGGAGTAAAAAAAAGGTTGCTTAACGAAATTCATTAATTTGACGTGCATTGTCCGAAAATTCTCACCAATACAATTCCTAGGTCCAGCGCTGAAAGGAACGAAGCCGTATGGGTGCTTCATTTCCCCGTTGAGGAACCTCTCTGGTCTGAACTCCTCGGGCTGAGGGTACAGATCCTCACGATGGTGCAGGTCGTAGATCATCACTCCCACTTCAGAACCTGCTCTCACCAATAGGTCTCCTGGAATGGATCACGAAGGTCAAAAAATATCTATTAGGCATAGTCTGTACTGAAGTCTAGATGAATATTGATAGATACCGGTCATGTATTTGACAGCCTCCGTGGCGCAGTTGGTTAGACGCCGCCTGTGAAACGAGAGGCCGCGGGTTCGATCCCCGCACCGAGAGAAATGTTTGTGCGGCCCACAAATATTTCTTCCGGGTCTGGGTGTTTGTGAGACCGAAAAGTCTCTCGTAGTTCCTGATACCCACGACACGAGACTCGATCTTAGTGTGGGGTCAGGACTATGTATGTGACTGTTGGGTGTTATTTATTTATTTATTTATTTATGTAATTTGGGTGTCAAAATCAAAAGGTGTTTTAGGGCCACAAAAGTTAAAGTGAACTTATCCTTTCTTGGACTACTTGTGGCAGGAAGAGAGAGACTAAGTATAAAAAACTACTGCCGTAAGGGATTGACATACTTCCTATAATATTTATAAATGGGTTTAACTATAAAAAATCCATGGAATATGAAATGTCCTTTTATATGTAAATAAGTGTCAACAAATTATATATGTATATTGTTCTTCTCTCTCACCATTTGGATTCAAACCATACCTATCATAAAATCTTCGGTGACTAGTCTGGAAATTCTTGGCGGGTTGGAAAAAGCCCTTAATGTTTCTTTAATGACAGCTTCCAAGTATTTCATCTCAGCGAAGTCTGATAGTGACGGCCTGTCCCTGCCGCCCATCACATGTTGGTACTCCTCGTAAATGCGTTCCTAAAAAAAGTTTTCAGTATTAATCTGTTCGCGTATGACGTAGGGGTGGCCTGTAGGTAATGGACAAGAGCACTTTGCACGGTGGATGAGCGTTCAAATCCCATAGTAATCCTTTGACTTTTTGGAGGCATGTGTGTAATGTAATCACCACGTAATATAACGGAGAAGGAAAACATCGTGAGGGAACTTCCATAGCGATTTGTAAGAATTTCTATGGTGTGTAAAGTCCGCCAACCCGCACTAGGCCATCGTTGTGGACTATAAAGCCTGACCCGTCTCCATCGAGAGACTTATGGGCTGATATAGGTATAGGATTATTTTTTTTGGATCTCTGTATCTGTATCAGCCCATATACGTCCCACTGCAGGGCACGGGCCTTCTCTGCAATCGAGAATACGATTGAGAGTGGTTAAGCCATATAGTCCACCACGCTGGCCTAGTGCGGGTTGGCAGACTTACATACCATAGAAATTCTTATGAATCGCTATGGTATGCAGGTTTCGTCACGATGTTTTCCTTCACCGTTTTAGTGCGTGGTGATTGACTATCAATACATACATAGGATTATTTTTTTTGGATACATTCAGTTAATTAATATCGATATAATATCGATATAGTAGCCAATTCATCTATGGTCAGGCAATATTTGGAGAGATTATTTGGAAGCTTGTCATCCGTCCAAATTAATTTCCAAGTACCAGTATGAAAAATTGTCTGCATAATAATCTACCCATGAAAATTTACTAATTTAACAAGAACATCTTAATAACAGACCAGATAAGGTTCTTAACAAACTTTACTTTCGAATTATTTCCTTTGAAATGAAAATGTTAATTCGTTTACTTTAAGTTATCATATCATAGGATTATATTAATTCAGTTTTTTCATCTAAAAATTCATTAGTAGGTGTTGTTCTAATTTTGTTTTTGGACAAACTTCAAGTCGCAGTTCGCGGGTTCGATCACCGTAACGTGTGTGGATTTCAATATTTTATTTCGGGACCACCCGTTGCAAGACCTATAAAAGTCAATGATGCTTCTGATGCCTATGATATAAGACTTGTTATATAGTGTGGTGTATTTACTTGTGTTACTGTATGGTGTCTTTATTTATTAGTTTATTTTAATTTAACAGTGGGACTATCAATTACGTCAGGGTGTATCAGTCTTGATATATCCTGTATATGTTTTTTCTATCACTGGAATCACCGTATTCCGAGCATTTATGTATAGCCGAGATTGTATCCCTAACATAACTATCAATAGTTGGCATATTACAAAATATAAAATTATATATCTCTGTATATATACTAAAGAATTTATTTTACGTCTAAATTGACCTTGAATTTCAGTCTCAGTACAAAAAACTAATTAATATTTTTAAAAACCTTATGCGTACACAACAAATGCATATTAGCTTCGCTTTGTTTTAAGCATTTATGTAGTTGATTGTTTCCTTATTACAAGTGGTTCCAAAGTGCAAAGTAGCTCCACTTATGGTGCAAACGATATTTTTTGATGACTTGACGATAACTTATGTATATTACACGTATCAATTTCCTTACATACTTGATCAAAGTTCATTGCAAAAGTACTTGAGTTGAGTGGTAGCACTTATAGAACGTGGCATAATGCACTATTAATTCTACTACTTGGTTAGTGACGTTGCGAATTCAAAACAAAATAGACATTCCCAAGGACAAAGCAGAGCTTCTGTGACAGGTGTCAATAAAATTCTTACCGACAACCTTGTCTTATCTGTATCAGCCCATATACGTCCCACTGCAGGGCACGGGCCTACTCTACAATCGAGAATACGATTGAGAGTGGTTAGGCCATATAGTCCACCACGCTGGCCTAGTGCGGGTTGGCGGACTTACATACCATAGAAATTCTTATAAATCGCTATGGTATGCAGGTTTCCTTACGATGTTTTCCTTCACCGTTTTAGTGCGTGGTGATTGATTATCAATACACACATGACTCCGAAAAGTCAGAGGTGTGCCCTGGGATTCGAACCCGCGACCACCGTGAACATGTAGGCAGCCGCGTCTAGTCCGTTTACCAACAGGCCACCACGCACTTGTCTTATAGGAGAGATTTAGTTACTTATAAAATTATTTATTACAAATGACTGGTTAAATTATAAACTGAGGAAGTAGCAAGTACAAAGGTAATAAATAGCACATTCAATGTGGGTATTCCGCAAGAAGTATTGACTATAATAATTTTCAATTTCAATAACATTATCAGTAAGGCTGAGTTGCACAAACTAACTTTGCCAATACCTTTGCCTTTGAAAATGTCATCGCCATACATTTGAGACGTATTTGACCTTGCGAATGTATGGGATTGATAGTTTCAAGGTCAAAGGTATAGGCAATGTTAGTGCAATTCAGCCTAAAACTATGGAATTGTGGGAATGTCAAACAATACTTATCTTACTTTAGTTGGGTGTTATGAGGAATAAGATATTTGTATTAACCTGAATGTCCTCTCTATCTGCGATCATCATCAAGGCATAAGTGGCAGCACCACCAGTAGTCTCATGACCCTGAAAATATACCATTAAAATATAATCTGGGAAGTGGTAAAGCCACGCTATTGTCAGCCACGACTCAGCATGAATAGGCAGGCTTGTTCAGGGCGGTACCGCTATCTCACAGGAATCCACGTGATACGATAGTTTTTGCTGTCGCATTTCGTTCAGTGAGTGGGATTGCAGGATGCCTAATACCCCTTTCCTCTTCCCATCCTTCTTCCTTCCCGCTCTATTCCCAATTTCATGCGCTGGCAACACATCCATGATCTAAGTGTCGTGAATGTTCACGGGCGGCAGTGACAACTTGCCATCCGGTGACATGTTTGCTCATTTGCCGGATTTATGAAATAAAATAATCCCACAGATATTAAACATGGGTTACTTGTAAATAAATATTTAGAGTTGTTTATTTATAGTTATTTTCGGATGTGTAGACTAGTTGCTAATGAAGGTAAATATTTATTAGCTCGTATGGCAAATTAATTAGTTCTGGGTAACGGAACATAATATTCTAATTATTATGATTATATTTAGTAGGAATTATTCATGTTAATATATTAGATAATGGACTACGAAAGGCTATCAAAATGTTTATACACTAGTAACTATAAAGGAATTAGGTCTTATAAAAGATGATATAAATATGATATAAAACTGAAATATTAGCAACAATCCTCTTTTTTTAGTAAAATGTTTATTACAGAGACATTACCGCAAACATAAAATTGTTGACTTCCTCCCTAACTCCCTCAAGATCTATCTCTCCTCTTTCTTCAGCATCCAACAGAAGATCAAGCATTGCCATTTTCTTCTTACAACCAATATCGTCTACTAAAACATCTTCCGTCTTTTTCTTTCTTTGTTTCTTTCTCTCCAATATAACATTATCAGCGAATTCGTGCATAGTTCTTATACACTCAAAGTATCGTCTGCCAGTCTTAGATCTTTTGAATATAAAGTTATTGTAAAGCCACAGTGTATTGAGGCGTTTGAGAGTTAAATGTGCTACATCGGTGATCGCGTCTTTGTATTTCAGTGCTTCTGCCGATTTGTCTGCGTTTAGCCTGGTGCCCATTGCTGTTTCTGTAAATTTACAGTCATAATTTAATGTATCATCAGGTTGTTGCCAGTAATGGTCACTATATTTTTTAATTCATCCGTATTATTATCACCGTCATCCAAAATAAGGATTTTACTAACATTTAGATTTTCTTGCAATATTTCGTGAAGTTTATATTTAGTCGGACTACCTCAGTCGAAATTTTCCATGGATGTGTTGGTTTATTTCATACTAATGGTATATTTTGGTGGTAAGGGTAATTAGCGAACTAACTTACCAATAACTGTATGAAGCGCGTGATTGCTCATTAGTGGGAATATATCGACCTCGTTGCCATTTTTGCTCTGGAGTTCTTTCACCAGTTCGTGGCTTTTGTCTTCGAAAGTCACGAGGAAATTACGCAAGATGTCAAAATGGAAGGTGGGGGTCAGAATCTTCCGACGCTTGTGCCATTTGCTCCCTGTTGACCAACTACACATATAAATACTACGATCTATGATGGCCAACGGTGCCACCTTGTATTCTGAAGTTTCTAAATTTTTAAATTCGCAACTGACAATAGTCTATAGTCTTTTCTAATTTTCTATATAAAAATAAAGTGGAGTAGGAGTTTGTACTCTTTATATGTAGAGTAGGCCCATCTTTTACGGAGTATTTCGACTGGATTATTGTAGTTAAAAACACAAGGCAGGATTTTAAAGTTAACCACTATAATAAGCAAATAACCAGTAATGCACATAAAAGCAATTTCGATAAGGCTTTATAAAATAAATGTATACGAGGATTTTAAATAACAAGGATTTTAAAGTTATTTATATTTTATTCAATATTAAGTATCTTTAACAACAGTATCTGTTGACATGTAGACGTTTAAGATAATTAAATTAGCATAAGTATTAGCAAATTAGGTTAGGCCTTAGGGTGAATGGAACTTGTTTTCAACCAAGTATTTAGAAGTTGTTTATCCTTTGTTGAATAAGTGGATTGTGCGATAAGCATGGGTAATTATTGAACTCCATTCCAGATTTTGATAAACGCATTCTATTGTATTAGATTTTGATATCATTTTAAAATTATTATTGACATTACCCGAGTCAAGACAGAAAAAATATAGTAATTATTATAGGCATTTTCAAATAAATGTTCATAAAACGACGTCAGTGTTAAGAAAATAAATGAAATAAAATATTATAACTTTTTTCATAACACATACAAGTCATACACTTGACCGGTTTTGGCTTCTCACCGAGTAGGTATTTGGTTTCGGTAATTCAGATTGTTGTAATCGAGGAGAATAAGATCATATTGCTTTTGTTATTTCTTCATGTGAGAGTCCATTGTCTACGTGAAATGATTTTATTGTGTTATTAAATATCATACCTGAACTGAGGACAAGTCCAGTGCCAAGCCACGGCCGTAGGAAAATATATGGCGTATTTTTGGTTATATTTTTTGAGTGAGTTAACAGGACCTGCGAATAGAAATAGGAATATTTTAACAAGTACACCATGATGAGGCTAGCAAAAACAATACTGATTAACATCCCACTGCATTTGCCATTATTTACAATAAAATGTGTGCATCATTACAAATTATTAATGAACTGCTCTGATTTAAACCAACTTGTAAATTTTGTGATGATCACTTCATTGTAAACTAGTTTTGAAAAGAGCAACACTAGAGTTTCTTGTGCGTTCTTCTTTAGTGAAAACCACTTTCCAAACCAGGTGATAGATAAAAAAATAACTGAATCGAAATGATGTTGAACATTTTAATTGATTCAATAAAATACTTTTATTTTAAAAACATAACTCCCCCTTTTACTTCGGGATACTCGGTTGAAAATTTTAAATTAAAAATACATTTGGAGAAAATTCCCATTAAATTTTCTTCTTTGAAATGTAGTATTCAACTTTTATTAAACTTGTTCTTCTTAATAGGCAAAACCCGTGTGGTTAATAGTTTTTTGGCTACTGTTTAAAGGAGACTATTACGATTAGTATGAATAATATAATCCATTAAATATATTGTAATTTACCTCAACATCATCTGGGTGAAACAGCTGTAGCAGGCGACGGTTAAAGATCCTCACTACATACCGATCTTTATAAATCTTAGCCAGATGTCGCCAGTACTCGAATACGCCAGCTGAAAACGTTTAAATTGGGAGACCATAGAGTAGCGATGTTTAATGAAGGATTAATATCGATGTTTTCGGCTTAAACTTGTTAAATGAAGAGAATAAACAGAGAAATGTTTGTGTGGCACACAATTATTTCTTTCGGGTTTGGGTGTTTGTGAGACCGAAAAGTCTCTCGTAGTTCCTGACAACCACGACACACGAGTCGATGTTATTGTGGAGTTAGGACTATGTATGTGACTGTTGGGTGTTATTTATTTAAACTCATTAAATGTTGAGCAACGTCGATATTTGGTCTGTAATAAGTATCGACAGTCGATATTGGACTATCATTGACGATTTAGGTCATCGATCATCCCTACCAAAGAGATTGTGTAAGTTGGACAAAACTTATAAAAGTTGCGGAAATCATTGATGTACACCGCTTCCAATTATTTTCAAAGGGCATTGGGGATCCGGCAATCTCACTCACCGAAAGAAATCTAACAGACAAGCTGTCGCTTCACGTGATTTTCTGTGAATGGTACTGCCTCGGACAAGCCTGGCAATTCATGCCGGGTCAGAACAACATGGCACTACTTACAAAATTTATATAGATTGCTGACATATTCTTGTCTATCAATTTCTCTAGACGGTACTTACAACCAAATAGAGTATTTTTTGCCAGTAGACAAAAGAATTTCAAGACCACTTTACTATTTCTTATAAGTTTAAATGCGTTAATATTTTAAATATTTAATATAATATTTTTTACATTTGTGGTTTTCAAATCGACTGTCACTTTTAATAAAATTAATATTTTTATCGAAATACTATCGGTTCAGCCCGGCTTTGCCCGGGTGCAGATTCACTTTGTAAAATGGCTGCCAAAATGTTCAATTCCGACTATCAATTTAGAATATCGACCAATCGGACCACGAAAATCTAGGAAAATTTCCTCGTATTTGCTAGATTTTTTACTACTGTCCCCTTCCTTAGGTCATAGTTTGATAATATATAGCTTATAGCATTCCTCGATAAATGACCTATCCAAAACAAAAATACTTTTTCAATTTGAACCAGTAGTTTCTGAGATAAGAGGTAACAAACAAACTCTTCAGCTTTAAATATTAGTATGGATTAAGCGTGAAACTCATTATACATGTACAATTAGCGGTATATAATTAACGGTCGTCAAGTGTAGCAAATGGTAAGGTTAACAGCTGTTGTTTTATTTTAATACGTATATATATATACAAGTTTTATTCTCGATGATAAATGTGCGATAATAATATTTATTGTATTATCGATTTGAGCTAAAGGTTATAGCTAATTTTAGATTTAAAATGTAGTTGTATTTAGGTTGTTTTTCCCGCTTTTAGGCTAAGTGAGTCTGTTAAAATCATTTTAAAACTGGAATTCAAAGGTTATGACTTTATTTAATTAATTAATGTGTCTCATGGTTGTAATACCTCAATGGTCTCATGTGTTTTGGAATGTATTTTTAATATGGCCTATTTTCAAAACAATGTGCATTGACTTTGCTAGGCACTTTTCGTATAACCAACCTATCGAAATCCACTCACTAAAATGCTGGGTTCGATTCCTCATTCAGATATGCGATTATACAGAATCAAGTACGAAATATTCAGAAAATATAGATACAGCAAGAACTCAAATAGTCGGACATTCCAGTGGATCATATTGAGGGGTCCTTAACTGTGATGGTTGGATGGATGGAAACAAATATACTGCCATCTACACAAATTGTACAGGACAATGGAACAAATTCAAACAAACCAAATATTTGAGCCAATATATTATTGGTAAGTCTTGCCGAGTCAGCCCATTGTCAGAATGTAAATAAGCTATAATTCTAATATGTGATTCTTAAGGTTCAATACAGAGTATACATATATAGACTGCGACCAAAAACTAAGCCGGATGCAACAAAAACATCGCAACAAAATGCGTCATTTTTGCGATGTTTTAAAAATCATTGTTTGTGGGTGATAAATTCCTTAGCTTTCGCTAAAATAATAATTTAATTCCTTGCAAAATACAGCGTCTCTAAAAATGAAAGGGTGTAAACTATTATTTTAGGAAAAACTAAGTATTTACCACCCAAATAGGATAATAAGAAAAGAAACGCAAAAAAATATCTTAAGAACTTCCCAGCTTGTTTTTTGTTTATTGAACCTTAAGAATCATATTTTACAAGTAAATATTATTTGCACTGCCTCGGTGACGTAGCTGTACTACGGTACGATTACAAAGCTGGGGTCTCGGGTTCGAATCCCGAATCGGGCAGAGATATTGGATCGTGCTATTCATTATCAGTCCGGAGTCAAGAATTTGTGCCCTTTATGGCGATAGGCTCGCCCCCTATCACATCGTGGACTGAGCATACAGGCGAAATATGGGTGTCCTTGTAGCACCTCTGCCTATCCTTTTGAGGAAAAGGCGTGAGTTAATGTATGTACATAATATGTATTATTTACATTGTGTTATTAGGCTGACGTAACAAGAATTGCCAATAATAATATATTGGCTCAAATATTTGGTTTGTTTAAATTTGTTCAATTGTATTGAACATATAAATCAATGTTCATGTGCGTAATAATGTAGATATTGTATGAACTTTTTTCTTTGTTTCGGGCATATTATGACCAAAATGTAATAATACAACAATAACGTTCTTTGTCGTTTGTTTTATATTTAATAACTTCTATTATTAATAGTTTTTACTAAAAAAAACTATTTTTTATAAACTCTACTGTCTCGGTAATGCAATAATACAACGCTACAATTTCAAAGCAGTGGTCTCGGATTTGAATCCCGGGTCAGGCAAAGTGATATATGATTTTTGTATTTATTATCAGCCGCGAGTCTGAAATTTCTTCTCGGTATCGGTAAGCTTTAGGCTCGCCCTCTGTCACATCGTGGGACGGAACATGCAAGGAGAAATACCTACCCTATCGGGGAAAAAGGCGGGGTTTATGAATATATGTAATAATTTGTATCTATGTGGCATGTAAGTCCGCCAACCCGCACTAGGCCAGCGTGGTGGACTATATGGCCTAACCACTCTCAATCGTACTCTCGATTGTAGAGGAGGCCCGTGCCCTGCAGTGGGACGTATATGGGCTGATACAGATACAGATGTGGCATTTAAATTACTGTTAAATTATTTACAAGTTTATCAGCCCTTATACTTTGCTAAGCATGGCTCCTATACAGTCGTCCACTGACTAGATAATGACAAAATATTATGTTTGTTAAGACCTTTGATGACGTCAAATTGCTTTGTTTCCAGAAATTCGGCAACAATTAATAATGATTTATGAAAACATTTATCGGAGGCTTAAACTTACTTATTAAGTTGGCTCATTATTTGTTATTACACTTTAAAGTTAAAAGTCTCGTACCTACGTATAATAAAGTTTTATCAAAAGCCTTGAAAAATAAAATCTCAAGTTTTTATACTACCAGTGTATCGTCACCCCAAAGTTAATGTGCGCTGCATCGGAGTTCCATTGCTGGGTTCGAATCCGATATCACGAACCGGCGCTAGATGGCGCAACCGGGCGTCGCATAGACAACTTTTCGACAACCGAAAAACCACCGACCAATAGGCGAGGTTCTAGTGTGACCAACGAGCAGGTCACAAAACCGTTGCCTTGGAAAAAACCCAGCACTCGTTTTTGAATCGTGGAAGTACTTGGTCAAAAACTCCGCTGTTGCGCAACCTCGTAACCAAAACCTATACCCGATATATTCCCATTTAACGTGTTCCCTCGAGAGTATTGCTGCTGGAGTTGCCTGGTCTGCGAGAGCTGGTGAAGCCGGAAGCCTCGGTAAGTGGTAGACGATAAGCACTCAGTTTTGGAATTAACCGTTTTTTTCTGCAGCGCACATTACTGTCGAAATTCTGTTGGGGACCTCCCCCTCGGCAGCCGAAAAGCTCAGCTGAACACCGTGTCCAGCCTCCTTGCTGGTACATGTTTTGGTGCCGAAACCCGGGAACATATGAATTAATCGTTTAAAGTAATCCTTTATGTCCTAATTACCCTAATCAGTTTCGCATTTCTCGTATACGGTCCAGTGTGTTTTATTGAATACCTATTGAGTTTTTAAATATCATTTCTATTTGTCCATTTTGCTATTAGTTGTTAAAAAATAAAAAATACAAAATTCCGTTACGCGAGTGGTACACATAGCCAATCAGCTGATAATTCAAATAACGACCAGTGCGTAACGTTAATTCTATAGCAACACACTTCTCAATTTACTATCGGTGTCTGCTGTGTTTTTAAACGTTTAACGTTGCTATCTGATTCATTATCGCGCGTCAGCTGATTACCTCCATAATCTGACCTCTCCATCGGGTTTTGAATTTCGTTACCAACAGTTATCATGAGTTATTCAAAACGAAAACTAAGTATCGCAAAGAAATCCCGTTCTAAGGATACGTGGGAATATACAACCGAAAATTTACCATCTTTGCGTAGAAAGCGTACACTAGCATATAACCGCTTGACCAAGACCCACGAAATCGCCGCCCTTACCCTTAACGATCCTTCCCAAATCGAATTATTTTTATCTTACCATCAGGAGGTAAAAAAAATCGCGGCTACCTTCGAAGAAGCACATTTAATTATTCTGGATTTGGCCGACGATCCGGAGGAAGACGAACTCATGTGCAAACGTTTCGACGAAATGTATTATGAGATTATTCGAATTCACCGATCAATCACAAAACCCGTCTCACATGCACCCGAATCTTCCCTTGACTACACAAATTCACACTGTGTTAACTCACACGTAAAGTTACCTAAGATAACGCTCCCGTCCTTCTCCGGCAATATAAAGGAATGGCCTAAATTCATTTCTACGTATGATAACCTAATTCATAATACACGTATGAGTGACACCGATAAGTTTAACTATTTAATGTCAACATTACAAGGCGACGCGTTAGCACTCATCCGCACATTCCCGGCCACAGGTGATCACTATTCCGATGCATATAATAAATTGGTTACAAGATACGAAAACAAACGAGACCTCGCATTCACTTGTTGGCGCGATATATTAAACGCAAGCTTCATGTTAAAGAACCCACACGATTTCCGCCGTTCCCTTGATATGTTTGACGAAAATTTAACCATTTTGAGACGTTTAAACCTACCGGTAGACCAATGGGATTTCGTATTGTCATATCACATTTTGTCAAAGATAGACCCAAAACTACGTCGAGAGTTCGAAGAAAGACAGTCTACCATTGAACTGCCGAGTTACACGGATTTGCAATCGTTTCTATATTTAAAGTGTGAAGCTTTAATTAGAGATACACATTTCACTGAATCCGGACCATCAACTAGCACTTCCACATGGAATAGGGAACAACACATAAAGTCGAATCTAGACTTCCGAGCCAACAAACCGAAAATGGGTCATGCCTTAGTAGCTGCGCAGGACTGCACTCATGAGGCGGCGGTAAGCGGAACGTACATCGCGCCCCACTCGACGCAACTGACTCCGCCTACAACTAGCAAACCGGTTATCAAATGCGCCTATTGTTCAGACGGACATTCAATAACAAGTTGTAAATCATTTTTGCAAAACACTGTAGATGAACGAATTAATATAGCGCGTAATAATAAGTGGTGCTTTAATTGCTTAAGGGCATCACATACAATCAGAGACTGTAAATCAATGTTCTCGTGCCAGAGATGTAAACATAGACATCACACACTTTTACATCAAGACTTAGCAACGTCGCCCGAGTCGACAGCGCATACTACACTAATTACGCGACACGACTTAGCTTGTACTAGCCCTACTGTGCTGCTCGCCACGGCTATAGTATACGTGTGGGATGCTTTCGGGCGCTCGTTAGCTTTCCGCGCCGTTTTTGACACTGGCAGTCAAAACAATTTTATAACTCAACAAGCTGCCGATCGACTTTGTTTCTCATCTCGACCGGCACTAGTCAATGTTACTGGCTTAGGAGGTGCCGAAGCATCAATTAATGGTGTAGTGCGATGTAAGTTGGGGACGTCTTCTAAAACCTTATTCGACTTAGATATGTTAGTCATCCCCAGGATATGCAGCGACCAACCCATAGCAAAATTGAGCACACACGGTTGGTCGAATATTAAATCTTTGCAATTGGCCGACCCTGGTTTCGATATTCCCGGTCCCATCGACATTCTGTTAGGTGCAGACATATTTGCGGAATCTTTATTGAATGAAAAGATCAGGGGTCAAGGATCTCAACCTCCCGCACTGAGATCTGTGTTCGGTTGGCTTTTACTGGGGAAGACGTCCATAGTCCATAGTTCCTTACTCGGGATTAACGCAACTACGGATAGTGAGCAGTTGGCCAGTGTAGTTCAAAGATTTTGGGATATAGACAACGTTCCACAGGCGTCCACTTTTACGCCCCAAGAGCAGCTTTGTGAATACAAATACGCATCGGAGCATACCCGGGACCCGACGGGTCGCTATATCGTGACTCTGCCATTCAAGGACAAGTCGGTTCCTGTGTTTTACGGATCACGTGACATTGCCTTGCGGAGATTCTTCGCAATCGAACGACGCTTGTCTCGGGACTTACAATTACGAACGCAATACGTGGACTTCATGAATGACTACTTGGACAGCGGCCATATGTCATTGGTACCAAGCACAAAATTGGGAAACGGACGATATTACATCCCACATCACGGTGTTCTAAGACCAGAAAGTACAACCACGAAATTACGAGTAGTGTTTGATGCCTCGGCAAAAGATTACAACGGCAAGAGCTTAAACGATACTCTACTAACGGGTCCTAAACTACACAATGATATTTTTTCGATTCTTTTGCGTTTTCGGGAGCACAAGGTTGTTTTTATGGCGGATGTACGGCAAATGTATAGGCAAGTTCTAGTTACCGAGACCCAGCGGGACTTTCAGCGTGTTTTGTGGAGATCAAGTCCGACAGAACCTATTAAAGAGTACAATTTAAACACTGTCACCTACGGAACATCCGCAGCACCGTTTTTAGCTTGTCGTACGTTGCAACAGCTGGCGTATGATGAAGGTGACGCGTTTCCAATCGCAAAGCAAATTTTACTGTCCGACATTTATGTAGATGACGTAGTAACCGGGTGTAATTCGGTCTCGGAAGCCCATGAAGCCAAAGCACAAGTCATCAATCTCTTTTCTAAGGGGCATTTCTTTCTACGCAAATGGGCTAGTAACGTCCCAGATCTGCTTGACGACATTCCGGATCAACATAAGTTACTAAAAGATACGGTGAACTTTGACGAAACGCAGGATACAACGTTAAAGGTGCTTGGTTTACGATGGGAACCATTGCGCGACGCATTCGTTTTTGACGTAACACCCCTGCAACAGCCTTGCACTAAACGCAATATCTTAAGCGAATTGGCTAGGATTTTCGATCCACTGGGATTTCTTTCGCCTCTCACCATTCAAGCCAAATGTCTAATCCAAAAATTATGGATAGTCGGTACTCCGTGGGATGAGACCCCCCCACAGGATGTTATCGAGCACTGGGCCCAATATTTAGAACAATTGCCTCAACTTAAGCGCATTGAAATCCCACGTTGCGTCCACTTTAGAGCGAATCCGACATTCGAACTTCACGGCTTTTGTGACGCATCGGAACGGGCCTATGGAGCTGTAATTTACGTGCGTGTGGCCAATGCATCGGGTTCAGCTCGTACATTTCTACACTGCGCAAAGGCTCGCGTCGCTCCCATTAAGAAAATTTCGTTGCCTCGTCTCGAGTTGTGTGCGGCGGTCCTTCTCATTCAGTTACTGGCAAGTGTCAAATCGGTGTTTAGACCTCCCTTACAAGGATTATACTTATGGTCAGATTCTATGATTGTTTTATCTTGGTTACGATCGCACTCTTCACGTTGGGTCACGTTTGTGGCGAATCGAGTAAGCCTAATTCAGGACAGCGTACCGACCGAATCATGGCGGCATGTACCGACAAACGACAACCCCGCCGACATCTGTTCACGGGGACTTATGCCAGTTAAACTCCTCGACAATAGATTATGGTGGGCGGGCCCCAGCTGGTTATCGCAAGCGCCCGAAACTTGGCCACCTAATCTAGTGGAACCAAAAACGCAGGAGGAAGATATTATCCAATCAGAACAACGACCCCAATCTGCGTTAGTGACGGAGACGATGACGGAGCCTCTTGGGTGGATCGATGCCCTATTTTTAAAGTTTTCTTCCTTAGATAAAATTATAAATATTATTGGGTATGTGCGTAGGTTCATGAACAATACGCGTCAAGCATCCTCCCGCTTTGAGCGCATTACGTTGACGGACGGTGAACGACATGAGGCTTTATACGTCGCGGTAAGGTTTTATCAAGAGAAATTCTTTCATAATGACATAGACAAGCTAAAAAATCATCAAGCATTAGCCAAATGGTTGCGGAAACTCACCCCATTTATGGATAGCAAAGGTATCCTCAGGGTGGGCGGTAGAATATCTCGGAGTGGTTTAGAACATGACCACAAGCATCCCGCGTTGTTACCTACTCGGTGCCCGCTCACTACTTACTACATTACGTGGGTGCATCGCAAACACTGTCACACCGGTATTAACACTACACATTACCTAATATTACAGCAATTTTGGATCGTAGCGGCGAAACGCGTTATCCGTCAACAATTATCCCAATGTGTACGTTGCTTTAAAACGCGTCCGCAACCGCTTCAACCCGTTATGAGTGATCTGCCATCATATCGAGTGAACCAAGTCAAGGCATTTTCGGTAGTCGGGGTTGATTTTGGCGGTCCCTTCCGGATTAAGCTGGGAAAACATCGTGGTGCCAAGTTGGATAAGGCTTATCTGTGTCTATTTGTGTGCCTGACTACAAAAGCAGTCCATCTCGAAGTAGCTTCTAACTTATCCACCGACGCCTTCGTAGCTGCGTTGAGGAGATTTGTGGCGCGTAGGGGGAGATGTTCTATCATCCATGCAGACTGTGGTACTAATTTTGTAGGTGCAAAAACTCAATTGTGTAGGTTGATGGACCTAGCCGCACAGACAGAACGCATCGAGTTTAAATTCAACCCACCCTCGGCGCCACACTTCGGCGGGGTGTGGGAAATCCAAATAAAGGCCGCAAAAAGTCATATGCATCGCATTGTAGGAGATCAGGTTCTAACATTTGAGGAGCTTAGCACACTTTTCACCCAAATTGAAGCAGTCCTCAATTCGCGACCATTGTGCCCCATTAGTTCCGATCCAAACGATTTAAATGTTCTGACACCGGGTCATTTCTTAACACTAGAACCCTTAACCAGCGTACCAGAACATGATTTTACAGCTACCAATCTAAACCGTTTGAACCGTTGGCAACTTCTACAAGCCTTTCAACAGCATTTCTGGATACGATGGCGGAACGAATATCTCCACTCCTTAACGCAAAGAGCAAAATGGACAAAAGACAGTAAACCATTGCCTTTAAATTCTATTGTAATCATCAAGGATGACAATCGAACACCATTACAATGGTCTGTAGGTCGGGTAGTCAATGTGCATCCTGGTCCGGATGGAGTTATAAGATGCGCATCGGTACGGATAGCGAACCATCATATCATCACTCGCCCACTGGTGAAGCTTTGTCCTCTACCCATCAGTGCAGAACAAGCTTCACCAGTCGTTAACTGTTAAAGATTTCAACGCGAAACATCATTCAGTCTATCATCAACCCTTTATATTTTCTCTCTTTATTTTTCCTATATTTTTATTTTTCTATTTTTTTTATTTTTTATTGTAAGTAAAATACCTTCATATTTTGGTGGGCGGTATGTATCGTCACCCCAAAGTTAATGTGCGCTGCATCGGAGTTCCATTGCTGGGTTCGAATCCGATATCACGAACCGGCGCTAGATGGCGCAACCGGGCGTCGCATAGACAACTTTTCGACAACCGAAAAACCACCGACCAATAGGCGAGGTTCTAGTGTGACCAACGAGCAGGTCACAAAACCGTTGCCTTGGAAAAAACCCAGCACTCGTTTTTGAATCGTGGAAGTACTTGGTCAAAAACTCCGCTGTTGCGCAACCTCGTAACCAAAACCTATACCCGATATATTCCCATTTAACGTGTTCCCTCGAGAGTATTGCTGCTGGAGTTGCCTGGTCTGCGAGAGCTGGTGAAGCCGGAAGCCTCGGTAAGTGGTAGACGATAAGCACTCAGTTTTGGAATTAACCGTTTTTTTCTGCAGCGCACATTACTGTCGAAATTCTGTTGGGGACCTCCCCCTCGGCAGCCGAAAAGCTCAGCTGAACACCGTGTCCAGCCTCCTTGCTGGTACAACCAGGAATATATTTTCAAACTTGGTGCAATTATATATGGGGTGGTGGGGAAAATATGGTTTAAATTCTGTATCTGTATCAGCCCATATACGTCCCACTGCAGGGCACGGGCCTACTCTACAATCGAGAATACGATTGAGAGTGGTTAGGCCATATAGTCCACCACGCTGGCCTAGTGCGGGTTGGCAGACTTACATACCATAGAAATTCTTATGAATCGCTATGGTATGCAGGTTTCCTCACGATGTTTTCCTTCACCGTTTTAGTGCGTGGTGATTGACTATCAATAAACACACATGGTTTAAATTAAATACCTTATTTTAATATCATATATACAGGATATACGATATTATCTACACATTAAATTAACCAAAAAACAAAACGGTGATATTTTTTATTTCAAAAATTTGGTGATCCTCTTTTTTGTTAATTAGGAAAAGCTATTAAGCTCTCCTTTCGGTATCCCGTGGAAGGTCGGAAGGAGTATTTCATTGTCACTGACATTCCAGCCAGGCACAATGCGGATCTTGTGGCCGAACCTATGCCAGAACACTGAGTTAAACCCTTCGATGACCGTCACACGCATTATGGGTGAAACTGGAGATGCCAGGGTGAAGAGCGCCCCGATTTTTGTCCGCGTAACCACCCCGTGCAAAATGAGGACTACCACTTACAACTATTTTTTGACGCCCATTTAAGATGTTATGTTCGTCCTTGACAAAGAAGTGGCTCTATTATCTTAGAGCCGTTATACGCGCACCACCTCGCAGTGTCCCCAGTAACTCCGATGATCTAGGGGTCATCGGAGTCACACCTTACGACGGGCAGAGGATATCATGAAATTCTTGCATCCCCGGACCACAGGGCAACAATTTTATGAAACTAAACTTACTTGGTGATCGATTAACAAACTCCATAACGTTTCCGACGATAGGTTTGGGTGGAGGTCCCTGCACCACATCCAAACAGTGCTTCTCCTTGAAAAGTTTCTTCAATACAAAGTACAAGACGAGCGCCAGTACTATAGTCAGCAACATCTTGATACGAACTGAAAAGAAATATTAAAATGTCATTTAAATATACATCAGTTAACAGACGTCAATATTTAAAATGTATGAGTGACCCTAGGTAGCAAGTTACTGGTGGTAGGTCTCTCATTTGTGAGCGGCTTACCACCGCAATGTGTATTTCTCTCGACAAATAGCAGTGTAAAGGCACTGCTGTGTTTCGGTTTGAAGGATATTGTAGCCAGAGTAACTACTGGATATATTGACACTGAACATCTTATGTCTCAGGATGGCAAGCGCAGTTGAATGCCAAGCTTTGCTTTGTAATTCAAGGTGTTTGATTTTGCAACTGTTCATGAGCGGTCGTATCGCTTACCATCAGGCGAACGGCATGCCGTCTCGGCATTCAGTGCAATAGAAAAAAGGGAGATAAAAATAAAAGGCAATAGTATTGTGAATTGCGTGTATCCTTCTGTTTAGAGGCCCAATTTAGTTTAAAAATGTATTTTAAAATTATTGCATAAATTTCGCCAAAGGTTTCACATCAAAGGCAAATTAAATATCTCGACAAAAACAATTTAAAGGTCACCGATTATAATTGGTAGAATCTTAAATATGGTTTAGTTAAACTTAATTACACTCCACTTAACAAGATGTATATATTATTCATATCTTTTGTTTTACGAGTAATATTAAGCTATTTTTCAGTTCACGTGTACATCCTTTATAAAACCGGGTAAAGTAATAATTGTTACAATAATAATTTAAAACCTAGTACCATTGCGTCTTTAAAAATTAAGGAAAAACTACGCATGTACCATCTATGTATACACGACGATACCACTATAAAAATATGCAATATGAAGATCTTTCTTTGGAATTTTAAAATAAAATTCTCATTTCTCTCTCTATCAACCAATGAACGCTTTGATTTTAGAGGTTCTGTATAGGGTATTACGTTTTTGCGAAAATTAGCTGAAATATTTAAATGATAGCTGAGAATACTGAAAAAAATTAGCATTTGAGAGTTTTCATGTTATGGACTGCGTCAAAACTTACAGTTAAATATAAAAACATGTTTGAATAATAATTATATTTCAAAAGTGTTTAAAATATAATCTGCAATTTAAATATCTATCGACTAAGGGTGACTCATAGACTCCATAGTCCATTGTATCTTTAACATGAAATATATTATGTTTATTGTAAACTATTTACCAAGATATGGTGCTATAATTAATATTATAATACGATAATGATGAATATTTAATTAATAATAATAATTATCAGATTATTATTATATTTATACTGGGCATTTATTATATTATGTAGACTTTCGTTGCCTTTTATATCATATGTATTATTTTGAAGATATTACAAATTTAAATATACAAGCATACAAATAAATTCAGCCAATCGAACGAAGATTTAATTGGCCCTATTCCCTACAATAGCTCAAAAACCATTTCTAATAAACACGAGCCGAGTTCTCCAACATTTTATTTATAAAACGTCGGTCTAGTTTTACAATAATTGCATTATTAGTTACACGCGATCTGCTCTTCAACCAACAAATTATAATTAATTTGCTATTATTTTGTAATTCATATGAGATTATTCCTCGGCTTACGTCCTCTAGAGCGGGGGTCATTTAGACCTGGGATTGCACGAAGACGTGGCATTTTACGTTCTTTGCTTCATAATCACGTCAATTAACAGCCGCTGCCAATAAACAATCCCAATCCAAAATTTGCCGTTTGAGATTGACAGCTCAATCTTTTTTCTGATACTATATTGCCAATAATCAATCTCAGTAGTGAAAATCTATGGCAACATGACAAGAGATCAATCGAAAAGTAGAAAACAATCCAGATTGACTTCAATCTAATTTTTTCTATTGATTGTTGGCATCGGTCGTTATTCAGTAATAAAAATAAATAAAAAATACCTGATCGTCGCTCCCATATGACTGTGATAACTCACTGGGTATTAAGGACTGTGCTAATCAGCTGAAGACACAACCACTCGCTAAATCAATGCTTTGTTATATTCGTCTGTTCAAATATTGTATTTATAACTGGCAGTTGAGTTGCCGGGCGACGCGTGTATGGAAGAACTAATTTATGTTGAATACTGTATAGTTTAAAAGTGCGTGGTTTGGTAAGCGGACCAAACGTGGCTGTCAACATGTTTATGGTGGTCGTGGGTTCGAATCCAAGGGCATACCTCTGACTTTCCAGAGTCATGTGTGGAGTCAACCACCACGCAGTATAACAGTGATGAAAAACATCGTGAGGAAACCTGCATACCTACCATAGCGATTTGTTCGAATGTATATGGTAGGTACGTAAAGTCCGTCAACCCGCACTAGGCCAGCGTGGTGGACTATATGGCCTAACCACCCTCATTAATACTCTCGATTGTAGAGGAGGTTCATGCCTTGCAGAGGGACATACTTATATGGGCTGTTACAGAGTGTTTGGTTTTGTTGTCTGTGATATTATCAGCCTGTTTGATGTTTATTAAAATAACATTTTTTATGACATATGTCCGGTAAATGTCGTCGCCAAAAGGATACCTGATGGCCGATGACGTCGCGGTAGACCTAAAAAATGTTGGCGTGACGACTTGGATGCTTTCAAGCCCATGTGAGAGCGCGAATTATGGTTGGAGGCCCAGCAGTGGGATGAAATAACAAAAATATTTGGTAAACGAGTAAACGGGTACCATTGCTAAGGGAATTCCGTCACCCATGTACATTACCTTGGATTTTAGACGTGTTTCTAGCCTTTTAAAGTTGGAGTGGAAAGGGGAGGAAAATGAAGGAAAATAGCCAAGAGCCTATTGAGCCCGCGGCGATGTCTGTTGGATTTCTGTGAGTTAGTGATACCGGTCGAGTCGGTCTTTTCTAACTTCCTTTAAATTATAAATATATCAAATAGTCACGTACGTAGTCCCCACCCTAAAAACAAGTTTTGAGTCGTGAGTATCAGAAAATATGACAGACTTTTCCGTCTCACACACAGACCCGAAATAAATACATACCTGTGGATTGCACAAACATTAGTCTCAGCGGGGGGTCGACCTCGCGGTAACCAACCGAAACACGGAGGCTGTAACTATAGCACAGCTCTATCACAATGAACCACAGAAACTTCAATACTGAACATATTCATTAACTCACGCATATAATTAATAAAAAAATGATGTAATTAAGCGTATAATTTCACCTTGTGGCTTACCTGTAGTACATATTTGTTTTCTAGATAATTAAAACAGCTGTGACCCAGCCCGTAATATGAGAGAATCTGGGCCACGATCTTCTAAAATGATCCATAGTTTCATTGATGAATTATTAATACGCTTTTATTAGTTTCAGACGTATGTTAGTATGTAATGGAATCTTTGAAGTAGATTTTCGAGCGCTTCAAAACGTTGGATTGATTAGAAATTTTGCATACTTGACATTGTAGCCAGAGTAACTACTGGACATATTGAGACTTAACATCTTATGTCTCAGGATGGCGAGCGCAGTGGAATGTTTCTGTTTATGAGCCGTCGTATCGCTTACCATCAGGCGAACGGCTTGCTGGTCTCATCATTCAATGCAATAAAAAAAAATTACTTATCCAGGACCGATGACGATCCAATAATATAAAAATGAAATTTTTGAAAAATAAATAAATTATGAAACGATTATATTTACTCGCTTACCTTCGTGGAAGGAGTAATATACTGATGTGTTGAATGCAAGAAGCTTATACCCAAATGGAGATTGCATTCCGTATATAAAAGTGAAGCACAAAATTTTTTTCGAGTGATAATGAATGAACAAAATGTCATTTTCATTCATTGTCACTCTAAAGAAAAGGATAGCAGGCAACAGCGACTGCATTCAAGGTCAAATTTTTGTACTTCACTTTTATAAACGGAATGCAATCTCCATTTGAGTATAAGCTTCTTGGTTGAATGTGTCTAGCGTTCCAAATTCAAAATTCACGGTAGTGAGTTATATATAAGTAGCTATAGAAATTTTAGAATATACTGCAACCCAACTAAAGTAACAGGTACTGTTTAATGTTTTTTTACTTTTTAACTTTGTACAGGCGTAACATACACAAATTTAAAAACTTTGTTCGTAGAACCTCAATGGTTTTCTCCAACTAGCTCTATGGTTTGGAATCTGTGTTTATATACGCATGTGCAAAGTTTTTTAGATTTCAAAAGTATAAAACGTCAGATGGTACCTACTAATTCAGTTGGATCGTAGCATTACTCACGGTTTCGCCTAGAAATGTAAATGTATGTAAAAAACATTTTTTAATATCGAACCAGTAGTTCCAGAGCGTGACCAGACAAACAAATAAAATATTCAGGTTTACACATAAGGGGCAACATTTACAGAGTAGGTACATTCGTATCGTCACAAACTTCGTTCGTCCGAAGTTTCGAACTTCGTTTCGGATGAATATAGTAAATAAAAATGTAAATATTCGGATTGCCGATATATTCGAATCATTCATTCTTCGATCCGAAGATTCGAATTTCGTGTTACTAGGTTTCGAAACGAAAAACGTCATGAAGATTCGAATTTCGGATTTATATAGTAGGGCCCCAGTGTAGTTAAATTTATGTCAGTTACAGTAATTTACTTAAGTTTATAAGGATAATTCAAAATTAAAAATTTGCTTAGTTTGCACTTAAAATAAATCCCTCTGATAAAATACGCAATGAAAGGTCTAGACCCAATAAAGAAATGCTCAACCGAAAATAATATTATACATGCTTGAATGAACTTATTTTATAATTTTTAAATAAATCTCTCTATATTCAAAATGATGTGCAAATTATGTATAAAAATATTTATGAACGGGAATAGAATAAAAAGAAATATTTACAATATTACAACCCATGTTTCTTTACTTTGAAGATGCAATTTTGTAAAACTTTATTGAACATTGTACGTTATAACAAAATTCTTTATCTTTCAAAGCATGGATCTATTCCAGGAAATTCTTGCTTTAAATATAGCTTTAAATATATTTTTACCTTGTTGCAGATATTTACAAGACGGAAGAGTATTAATATCGATAAAGTTGATAGAATAAGAAGAAATTTACAATGTTGTGGACAATATACGTGGCTGTTTTCGGCTTCCTTATCTGGAAGCTGGTGATAGAAGATGAGGAGAGTCCTCTGGACTCGCTACCAGGACCTCCAAGGAAGCCTATTATTGGCTCCTGCCTTGAATTCTTAAGGATAGATTCAAGTAAGTTGTGTACAACCTTTAAAAACTTTTTGACCACATCATGGACGTGACTAAAGCAGCTATAAAAATTCTGTTCAAATGGTGTTTGGCTACCGTTACAAAAACCGCCAGTTTTTTTTTGTTCTTATTCACTTTGTAGGCACACGAACAAGCAACTCGCCTGATGGTAAACGACTCCCGCTCATGGACTCTATAATGCCAGGGGTATAAACAAGTCTCTGCCTTCTTCAAATACCGAAAGACTCAGGTTTGATGCTGGCATTTGGAAATTTAAGGGTAAAGGAAGGCAAAAAAAACAAAGATTGCTAGGTACCAAAAAGCTTCATTTGCTTCAATATGGGGAATGTATGTCCAAGTTTTGCCCTTTTCGATCGACTTTTGAATTCAGGTTGAGCGAAGAAGACAAAAAAATTAATACTGTATCAGCTCATATACGTCACACTGCAGGGCACGGGCCTCCTCTACAATCGAAAAATTCGATTGAACGTGGTTATGTTATATGATGGCCTGGTATATATAGTAGTATATAGTTATATAATATGATGGGTTGGCGGACTTTAGACTCCATATAAATTTTACAAATCGCTATGGTATGCAGGTTTCCTCACGATGTTCTCCTTCACCGTTATAGTGCGTGGTGATTGACTTAATACACACATGACTCTGAAAAGTCAGAGGTGTGCTCTGGGATTTGAAGCCGCGGCTACCGTGAACATGTTGGAAGTCGCGTCTGGTCCATTACCAATAGGCCACCATACACTTCAACAACATATTTACATACATACGCCTATTTTAAAATTGTCTATGCTATGAATAACGCCTATATAATTTATGACTTCAATTTCTCGTCAGCATGGTGGTAGCAATCAATTTAATTATTTATAAATTATGATACGAACAAAGAAATGGAAAGATCTTGGCTTATTGACTTGGATGTCGTTTGTTGATACCCTTTAAAGATAGCAATTTAAATACTATCAAGTGCATTGACTCTGCCATACAAAAAATATAAATTAGTAAAATCACTTGAAAATATATTAGATTTTATTCAACTTTAATATGATATTGATGAATTTAAATAAAATACAAATAAAAGTGCCAATATCAAATGGCCTAGACGAGATAGTATTAAATCTCATGCCAGCAAATTAATTACGTGTTCAAGACTCAAGTGCTATCAATTGCAAGATTTCATGGCATCTTGTCAAGATTGAAGGCAATTTTAAAATATTTTGAAATATTAATCGATTTTTTTTTCATTAATGGATGAAATTTAAGGCATTCAACTAATTTGTTACAATTATTATTTCTAAAAGGAACGTACCAAGTCTGGTGTTGTGAGCATCAAATGGTATGAGACATTTTTTGGTCTTGCAACAGCCAGATTCAGATAATATTAAATTGGCAACATAATAGTTGTGTACATCTGTAATTACTGCACTCATCGGAACTAAATTCTATGTTGATGATGTTTCAATTCAAAACTTTGAATATTCCGTCTGGTACAACTAGAATTTCTAACTTCGAATGTGCCTAGATACTTTACGAAACGTTCGAATCCTCTATCGCACGTCGTAAACATAGACTAAGTTCGGAGAAAATGAAAAGTATCATAGAGAATAGTATGTGTTTGCGTTGCTAGATTCCGTTTGTCATTCAAGGTGATCACCGAAAATCAGCGTTGTGCTGCGGTGTGCATCGTAACGCAACTTTTTTGCTGACTGATCACCTACATGTTTCCTACCTTCATGTTTGACAGCCTCCGTGGCGCAGTTGGTTAGACGCCGCCTGTGAAACGAGAGGGCGCGGGTTCGATCCCCGCACCGAGAGAAATGTTTGTGCGGCCCACAAATATTTCTTCCGGGTCTGGGTGTTTGTGAGACCGAAAAGTCTCTCGTAGTTCCTGATACCCACGACACAAGACTCGATCTTAGTGTGGGGTCAGGACTATGTATGTGACTGTTGGGTGTTATTTATTTATTTATTTATTTATTTATTTATTTATGTTACAGCCACGACGTGCAAACTTCTGTTTTGTTTATTTTCATTTATTTTTATTGTTTTTACACCTGTATTTGTACGTCATATTCAGTGTTTGTGACTGATAAAACTGTTATTGTTTCTTTCTTTATTTTCTGTTTTTTGAAGTGGAAAACTTATATCTATATACACTCAATATATTTCGGTTTGTCTGCTTTAAGGGTGTCTAGTAATAACTGGAGCGGCGGTCTAGCCACACCTAACAAAACCCAAATCCGTCCCTTATTTTATTACGTTTTCATTTATTTTACAAATTTAGTCCGACTTATATAGGCGTATGACAAGATTCAGATTATTTTGTGGTCTTATTTTATTAATCTTAATATATAATTTCTTCTGCAATATCATTTAGTACTGAACCCCTTATTACAATTAATTTAACACCTTATTTGCAACTAGTTTTATGTCATTTAAATTTAGTGTTTTAATACTTACATTATAATACAATATATTTTGAAAAAATGTGATTTCACAAAATGTTGGACCCCTCCCACCCCCTTAACGTGTGACGTAATTTATGGATGCCCCCTAAGAAGATTATAAAATTATTTTTAATTCTATGTTTTTTAATACACATTACAGTTTAAATCAATTAACTAATGTAAAACTAATGTGTCTCTTCTCTACAGTGTTCTGTTTAATCCCTCTTCTCCGCCCTACCTTCAGGAACGTTTTAATTTCCTACATACTGCTAATTCACATTCTCTTAGGTCATCAGAGAATCTGATGTTGCAGTTTCCAACACATAGGACGTCATTTTATGACCATTCCTTTACTGTTGAGGCAGTGTAGCTGTGGATCGCTTTGCCTCTTACAATTACGCGATCGTCCTCGCTGGAAATATTTAAATCAAGGGTGAAAGCTTTCTACCTTTCGCAATAGATTTATCACCATTCACTATTATCATTATAATATTGTTATGTATATATGTATGTATATGTATTATATTGTATTTAAGTGTATCATATCTTGCATTTATTCGTTTTATATCGGTATTTATATATTTATGTTGCATGTACGTTTATTGGTAATAAAACCGTCCATAACCATTGGATCTTTCCTTTACCAACCGGTTGTCTGGAAGAGATCGCTTAAAGCGATAAGACCGCAAGTTATATCACCAACGTTATGTTTCTATAACTATTGTTTTCTTCTTTTTTTTTTGTCTTTAGTTTATCCTTTGTACACAGTATTATAATAAAGAGTTGTTATTATTATTATTATTAAAAAGACATGGGAAAATGTTGAGTGTGACCTAAATTCTTTCAATCAATCTGCAGATTTTTGAGAAGGCTCGTGTCCTGCATTGTATTTGAACTGTTATTTTTAAATATATTAAGATGTAATATGGTGTTTGTTGTCCAGGTCAGTTGTTCTACAAAATGCGACAGTTCGCCCAAATGTACGGAGATCGGTACGCAGTCAAGGTATTCAAACGAAGGATTCTGCACATATACGGAGTAAAAGACGTCGAGGTACGTACACACAAATGTTTAGTATAAATAAATCACCTTGCTGAAAAATCTTAATCATGTAATACAAAAAAAACTTAGTTGTGTTTATTATATTTGATAATATACGCAATGTTACGTAGCGTGGCGTTTTCGTATTGTGGTTTTGGTCATATAATAGCACGATTTGGGCCCGAAACATACTACTGAAACGCCACGCCAGCCGATCCGACGCGACACGTGTTGAACCAAATCAATTCGTAGTATTAGACCAGTGCGTGGTGGCCTGTTGGTAAACGGACTAGACGCGACTGCCAACATGTTCACGGTGGACGCGGATTCGAATCCCAGGGCACACCTCTGACTTTTCGGAGTCATGTGTGTATTGATAGTCAATCACCACACACTAAAACGGTGAAGGAAAACATCGTGAGGAAACCTGCATACCAAAGCGATTTATAAAAAAAAAAAATATATGGTATGTATGTCCGCCAACCCGCACTAGGCCAGCGTGGTGGACTATATGGCCTACCACTCTCAATCGTTCTCTCGATTGTAGAGGAGGCCCGTGCCCTGCAGTGGAATGTATTTTTTTTTTATTTATTAAAGGTTTCCCACAAGGAATACACATAGCGTTAATATAACAATATTACATATAACACATTCAGCGTGTTTCCTCAATTATAGGAAATCACAACAAGCTCAAAGTATGCTCACCACGAATTAAAATTAAATTACAAAATAAAAAAAATTAACAAACTAAATTAAAATCAAAATTAATGCAACAAATAATAAAATTAAACAAAACATAAAATTATTATAATAAACATGTTCTTATAAATTAAATTAATTAAGAAAATGAGATCACATGAAAGAAACAGAAATACAGAAAACATGCAAATGTGCAGTTAAATATGTAGTCGAATATGTAAACGTGCGTCCGAATTTACGTTTCTTGGGTTTTTATTACATCCATTATTAGTTTTCTGAACTTGGCTGGTGTAGTGTTAAAAATGTCAATTTCTTTCGAATAATTTACAATCGAATTATATTCCTGTGTTAATCTGACAATGGGTGATTGTTTGCCGAGGTTTGTTCGATATGGAGGAGCTTTAAGCAATGAACAGGGTACCGAGGCATTCTACTAGGCACGTTAATACAGACTTTGCTGAGCAGCGCTGAACAATCGATGTAATTATTAAGCAATTTGTGCAGAAATATTAAATCGGATATAGTGCGTCGATGTTTAAGCGATAACAGATTAAAGTAATCGAGTTTATCGTTGTAAGAGCTGGTCGATGTTGTTTTTCCGTATCGGTAGGCTAGATAACTTATAAATTTCTTCTGTACGCGTTCTATTCTAATTTCATGAACTTTGTACAGTGGATTCCACACGGCACTACAGTATTCAAGTCGACTTTTAACGTAGCTATTGTACAGAAGTATTGAGGTGCTCGGTTTTTTAAACAATTTGGAATTGCGTAGAACAAAACCGAGTGATTTGTAAGCTGCGGTTACCATTTTATCGTACTGTAAAGTAAAAGTCAACTTATTATCTAGAAGAATACCCAAGTCCCTGATCACGTCTACCTCAGTCAATTTGTTTCCCCGTATATTGTAGGTAGATTCAGTTTTTAATCTTTTGCGGGTAAATTTTATGTGGAAACATTTAGTGTAGTTTAAAAACATTTTATTACTTTCGCACCATTCACCAAGATGATCCAAGTCAGCTTGTAAGAGTTTTATGTCGTGTTGATTACGAATAACGCGAAGTAATTTGAGATCATCGGCAAATAAGTAGGGTGTGGAGTTTATGAATACATTAGAAATGTCATTAATAAAGATGTTGAAAAAGAGAGGCCCCAATATTGAGCCTTGTGGCACTCCAGATGTCGCAATAAGAGTATCCGACTCTTGGCTGTTCAGTACGACAGTAGAAGGTCTAGATTGTAAATAAGATATGCACCAATTTAGCACAGCATTAGTAATACCAACTGATTGCAGTTTCCTAACTAATATAACATGGTTAACTTTGTCAAATGCCTTAGAGAAGTCGGTATAAACAGTGTCCACTTGAAGACCTTGGTCAACTATTTCATTTATGGTGTTTACATATTATGTAACTAAGTTAGTATTAGTGGATCTTCTAGCCATGAAACCATGTTGATTAGGAGACAGGTAATTCTTAACGTGATCATAAAAAACAGGGTAGACAAGTGACTCGAAAGTTTTTGACATAGTCGAGAGTATCGAAATTGGGCGGTAGTTAGAAACCAAGTCCCGTTTACCGCTTTTGAAAATAGGAACAATCTTAGCCCGTTTCCGTTCATTTGGGAAAGTGCCTGAATGAAGTGATTTGTTGAAGATCTTTGATAAAGGAAATGATAATGAGTGAGCACATCGAGCCAGAAAAACTGGTGGTATTTTATCGGGACCGGCGCCTTTTGATAGATCAAGTTTAGAGAGTTTCTTAGCTATGGCGTCTGGAGATATAGAAAAGTTACTTAACTCAGGTAGGATAGAATATGTTTTCGTCAACGGTACGCTTTGATCACTCATGATAGGTTCAAAAACTGATGAGAATTGTTTCACAAATAACTTTAATATCTCTATAGTGCCGTCGGCGCACTCATCACCCAGGGTCATATGGGATGGATACGAAGAACTACACTTACGGAGATTCTTAATATGTGACCAAAAATGCTTAGGATGCCTTTTTATTGCATTTTCAATATTTTCAATATATTCATTATAACATCTTTGTTTAAATCTTGAACAGTCTTTTCTTATGTACTCAAATTCAACAATGTCTAGAGGATTGTTGTACTTTTTTATTTTAACGTGTAATTTATATTTAAGTTTTAAAAGTTTTATTAGTTGGTTGGAGTACCAAGGCGGGTATTTACTCTTGTGGCTCATTTTTCCAGGTACATATTTTTTAATAATCTCTTTAAGTTTGTCATAAAATGTTTTCACCATACTATTAACGTCGGAACAAAAGTCGAGTTCGACATCCCAGTTTATGCTATCAAGGGATCTGATAATAGCCTCGTAGTCTGCTTTATAAAAATTAAGTTTATATATTTGCTTAGGCAAGTTTAAATTATTTGTCTTAAACCTAGTCTCAACTACTATTGGAGGATGGTATATGTCAATCTCTCTGATTGGGTCAGCAACGTTGCAGATCTTAAGTTCATCAATGTCTGTTAATACTAAGTCCAGAATTCTATTTTGATGATTAACAATATCATTTACTTGAATGAGATTATTTAGGGCTATAAAATCAAAAAACATGTCTTTAAGATGACTAGTACAGTGGTTATTGGTTGTGATGTAAAAGTTATCTGAAGTAGAAAGATTCCAATTGATAGCGCTCATATTGAAGTCACCTACAATTAAAGTGTGGCTATTACTATTACTCTCAATAACCATATTACAGTTGTCAACGAAGTGTTTTACAGCCGCTGCCAATAAACAAACCCAATCCAAAATTTGCCGTTTTAGATTGACAGCTCAATCGTTTTTCTGATACTATATTGCCAATAATCAATCTCAGTAGTGAATAAACTATGGCAACATGACAGGAGACCAATCGAAAAGTAGAAAACAATTGACAACAAAACAGATTGACTTCAATCTAATTTTTTCGATTGATTATTGGCATCGGCCGTTAGTGTATCCTGTTGTACTGGAGGGGGGAGATATACAGCACATATTTTAATTGACACTTGGTTACGGCCGGAATTCAATTCGATTGTGACCCACAAGTCTTCACAATTGCTCTCCCATTTAAACATGCGACATGACGTTATTTCATTAGACACGGCTATCAGTACTCCACCTCCAGTCTTTTTATGATTATTGAAGCTAGAAGTCTCGCGATCCCTTCTATAAACGGTAAAGTTGTTATCGAACAATTCGCAGTCAAATATATCACTACTTAGCCAAGTTTCAGATAAAATATAAATATGGTACTCACTGTTAAGAATATGTTGACGCACTTCGGATATATGGCCTCGAAGGCCTCGTGTGTTTTGATAGTAACATTTTATAATATTATTATTGAATTTTACAATGGGAAGTCGCAAAAAACATGGGTGAAATGGTATTTTTACATTAAACATTACATTAATGTCTTTAACTTATCATGGTTGTTCACAACTACAATATCGGAGGTTTCATCTTTTCTCACGAAAGTTCGCCCGTTACGAACCCAGACGAATTTGAATCCCAGTTCTTTGGCACGTGTTCTAGCAGCTGCATGCAGAGCTCTATTCTCCGGAGAGAGATGTTCCACGACATAGATTGGTGTTGGTGTTTCGGCCGCTATTCCAATGTGTGAGGTGTTAAGTTTATTTTTTTCATTTTTCTTATTGTATTTAATGACAGAAGCAAGAAAGGTATCACGTATTCGGGGACTGCTGAACTTAACAAGAATTGACCTAGGTCTCTTGCTGTCTTTGTCTTTTTTAGCAATTCTTGTACAATGCATGATATCTGAGTCCTTTATGTCGCAGTTAATTGCTTTGCTGAGCTGGGTAACAGTACTAATCAAGTTTTCAGATCTATATTCAGGCACACACTGTAATTCTACATTCATGGCTCGAGCGTGCTGTTTAAATGAGTTCAATCGCGTTGCAATGTCGGTGACAGAGTTTCGAAGTAGCAAGTTGTCTTTCTCCAGTCTTTTTATTTGTGATGTTTTCTCCTCTAAAGTTTTCTTCATTTCTTCATATTGATCATTAAAGAACGCAAGGGACTGCTGGAAGCTACCAATCAGCTCAGTAATTTTGCTAAATTGCTCACGTAGTATGTCTTTCACTGTATCTTGTATAACGTTATTCATTTCGCACCGAATCATTTCTCTGAGGGCACTAGCAGTTACTTCTGTCAAAAGTTGATCCGAAGCTTGAGTTAACGGTTCAGGTAACTTGTCATTATGACGAAGAATAGCATCGCCAACTTTGGACAATGAAGAATGTACTTGACTAGTTGATGTAGTTATTGTCGGTTGCGATTGCGAAGATTGGATGGATGTGTTCATATTGTTGACGGAAGGCTCGTTATTCAAACATGCAGGACACTTCCAAGTGGTTCTAGTTTCTATTTGTGTCGACTGTTTATCCGTTGAGTTAGCGCATACTGAATCATACCATTGGTGGCACGTACTACATTGCAGACCGTTTCTTCCTTTGATAATCTTCAGGCAACCCGCGCATGTTTTTGATGACATTTTAAGGCCGTTTTTCAAGTTGGACGCCCTCTGGCGAAATCAATTATACAAATTGATAAATAAAACATTCTTAAACAATAAAACTAAAACCAAATATATATAATAGATTTTTATAGAAGTTACAAACAAAAAACATCTAATCAAATAGACCACCTGTCAACGTCCCTGGGGCAAAAGAGCCTAGAATACTGCAGGCATTTCCTCTTTGGATGGCGATAGCTATCCTTTGCGTAAGAAACCACCCAGAGCGATAGTCCCCACCCAGATCTCTAAGACGACGGCCAATATCCTTAACAAATACTTTGGCTTCAGTTCCCCAAGAACCAGTCACCTCAACGGCAAAAGGAACAAAAAAATAATTCCTTAAAAGAGGAGCATATTTTGCTCGCTTCGACTCGGCAGCTTGATTGATAAATAATTGATAAACTATTGATAAATTACTTTTATTTCGGAGATAGATTGTCAAATTGTGTTAATAGATGGCGTTCACGTAAAACGACAATCGACAATTTAATAATCAAATTATGGCCATACAAAAAGTGTTAATAATTCTGGTCTCGAACCCACATTAAAACAAACGCTCATGAAACTGCACAGGTAATGCGGGAGGCCAATATCAATTATGATTTCATGTCGAAATACATTAACACTTTAAGACTCAGTCTGTTTTTAGAAAATTTAAATTGTAACTGTTGTTTTGAGTATCATCTAGGTTATCTAAAACTGACTCTTTATTGTTCGGCACTTAAAGTCATACGGAGTACACTAAATAGTCAGGTAGTCACAAGGTTTACGTATTTTTACACTTATTTCACTGGTTGATGTTAGTTTAATCACTGTTTTATCAACGATGTTCCACTCTCTTAAAACTTTTTGCAGGCTTCGTATTTTCTTTCACTAACTATTACACACTTTTATTGATATACTATCTTGTGTTTGAGATATATATATTTGTAACTTAATTATTATAAACTATTTTTAAATAATATAATAAGTGGAGAGCACTGTATACTGGTTGGGGTGACCAGACGAAAAAAAAAAAAAAAAATGTATATGGGCTGATACAGACAGATTAGACGAGAACCACACTAGTTTGAAGAAAAAAGGTTTTTTTTATTTGTAATGAGTGGCAAGAAGAGCATGCCGTTCGCCTGATGGTAAGCGATATGACAGCTCATGGACAGTAGCAAAACCAAACACCTTGAATTACAAAGCAATGCTTGACATCCCACTGCACTCGCCTTCTTGAAGATGATAAGCCTCAATATGTCCAGGAGCACAGCAGTGCGTTTATACTGCTGTTTGGCGGGAGATATAGACATTGCGTTGGTTCCTACCCAGGCATTCCCTCATATATGAGATACCGACCACCAGTAATTGGTATAGTATAATGAAAGAGTTACTAATCATAACACAACCTTCAAATTTCCCTTTTTCAAAAATATTTTTTATTATTTAATTAATATTATTACTATACAAGCACATACCTGATTAGCCACCTGTCGATTGACGCGTGAAAACATATAGATATGCTAATTGTTACTGACGCCGTGGAATTGTTATTTTTGTCTGTAATAATAAGTATTGTAAAGTGGAAAATGTTTATTTGTTTGTGGTATAAGGGACAACGGGTTCGTATTATTAATTAATTTTAAGATTAAATAACCAAAAATGAAATAGTACAATTATTTGAGGATCTCATTAAGGATTTTGTTTTACATTTCTTAACTTTGCGACGTTTCGACAGTCTGCCTTGTGAGCACGAAAGTCGTGACGAAATCTGTAAAGAAATAAAAACGTCGCATGGCAAGTTAAAAAATATAAAAATTACCTAAATTCGCGACAACACCCGTAAAAAAGAAGCTCAACCTGAAACAAGTATATGTCTAATAATACGCTGAACACGATGATTTTATAAACAAATATTATATAGTATATTATGGTAACACAGACATTTCATAGCTCTTGATATATTTCTGTGGTCAGAGTGATAGAAATTATTTTACAATTCGTATGAATTTCCAAGCTTTCGTAAGAAGGGAAGCAGAATTATTTGCGTATTCTCAAAATATTCAATACAAGTAAATCTAAAAATAAAGGTATTTGTGAATACAATTTTCATCTATACTTAATATTATAAAGCTGAAGAGTTTGTTTGTTTGTTTGAACGCGCTAATCTCAGGAACCGCTGGTCCGATTTGAAAAATTCTTTCAGTGTTGGATAGTAAATTTATCGAGGAATGCGATAGTTTATATATCATCACGCTATGACCTATAGGAGGGAAGCAGTAGAGACATTTCTAGCAAATACGAGGAATTTTATTCGTGTTCCGATTGGTCGATATTCTATATTGATAGTCGGAATAGAACATTTTGACCGCCATTTTGAAACGTGTATCTGCACCCGGGCGGAGCCGGGCCGGACCGCTAGTTATCAATAAATACAGCGGCGTGTTAGCATGTAAATAAAATACAATTTCCACGGGCAAAGTCTTGCACGCCTCTAGTGTATTATATTTTCAGTTTTAATTTAAGTAGGTCTTTGCCAGTATTATTAGAATATTTTAGAATTTAAATTTAAAATGAGTTATTGAAAGTTAATACCCGTGTCTTCTTTCACGTATTTTACTCCATTTTCTAATCTCAATTATCAATTATTTTTTACATTTTATTTGTATGTTTTATGAAAGACCTTCTTTTCAGTTATTTAAACTATAATTTTATTTGCTTGCACTAAAAACATCTATCTACGGCTGTCTTATTAAAGGAAGACGGATGCGCGCAAATTAACCACTTTTTTCCAACAAAGTAAACTTTCTGAATATTGTGAATAAGATAATGTCATATTATATTTTTTAAATTATTGTATTGGCATCGGTCCTGGATAAGTATGCAAAATTTCGAGTCAATCCGACGTGTTGAAGTGCTGGAAAATTCACTTGAAAGTGTCCGTTATATACATACATATGTACATACATACATAAATACAGGCAAAGTTAATAGAAACGTGTTAAAAACATTTTTATTTGTTACTGTTCGAAAAATGGATCAATCAATACATTTATATATTTTACATAAACAAAAAATATACTTTTTTCACATCCATCCATCCAAAGGAAGTCCACTGCTGAACATAGGCCTCCCCCAATGATTTCCACAGAGACCTGTTGGAGGCAGTCCAGCGACGTCCCGCGACCTTTACCAGGTCGTCTGACCACCTTGTGAGTGGACGTCCCACGCTGCGCTTTCCGCTACGTGGCCTCCATTCGAGCACTTTCCGACCCCATCGGTCATCAGATCTCCGCGCTATGTGCCCTGCCCATTGCCACTTCAACTTGCTAATCCGGTGGGCTATGTCGGTTATTTTAGTTCTCCTACGGATCTCCTCATTTCTGATTCGATCTCGTAGGGAAACCCCGAGTATAGCCCTCTCCATATCTCGTTGAGTGACTTTGAGCTTCCTAATAAGGCCCATAGTGAGAGGCCACGTCTCGGTGCCGTAAGTCATCACTGGCAACACACAACTATCGAAGACTTTCGATTTAAGGCACTGAGGTATTTTGGACGAGAAGACGTCGCGTAGTTTCCCGAACGCTGCCCAACTTTTGTCACAACAATTACTTTATTCAGATTTCAAAGGGCCGAATTTATCTGTTACTGAGATAGTCCTTGAAATAACCACCTAAGCACCACCACTGACCACTTGACCACTTGACCACGTGACCACTAACGATTATCATTATGATAGCTTCGCTTTCTAACCATTTTTTTGGTTTTTGGGAAAACAGTTGCACATAAAATGAAATGTATTATAAATTGATTTAATTATTATATATTGGAATATATTATAAATTGCATAAACATATACATATATCATTCTCATATTTAAACATGAAAATTATAAAACATAAGTTTGTTCAGGTGTGAAATTATTATGTTTGTTTCCAATACGCGTACATTCTACGTCAGATATACATATTATTATATTCCTGCACTGATTAATTATAGTTTATTGTAATGAATGTGTACTGATGGTAGGTTTTTCATATGTGAGAGGCCGCCTGGTCTCCCGGCAAACAGCAGAGTAAATTCACTGTTGTGTCCCGGTTTGAACGACATTGTCGCCAGAGTAACTACTGGACATATCGCACCTCCGGTGCAACAATGTCACTTATGCAAAAATTGCTAGGTTGGAAGGTATAAAGAAATAATCTTATATTTTTTTGAATATTACGTGGTCATAATTGTTTTAACGGTAAATTAAAAGTTGATATTGTGATAGAAGCTATTCAACTTGTCTATGTCTTGAAATATCATAATTTTATTTGATGTCAAAGTTTCAAATGTTTTTCCTGAAAATAACATTTTTGCAAAAGTGACATTGTTGCACCGGGGGTGCGATATTGAGACTTAAAATCTCATGTCTCAGGATGGCGAACGCAGTGGATTGTCAAGCATTGTTTTTTAATTCATGGCATTGTATGTGTAATAGTCACTATTTACGGCTAATATGTGTAACATTGTAGTAGAATACAATTATTAATATTTATCGGCTCGTTTGCTATACACCACGTCTTCACACCCCGTTCCGTCCTCCACGTCTATGATCTATCTCCTTCTATATCTATCTCACTCACCCTTGGTTCGCGTAGTGTATAGTTCGAGACGACAGATGCTATGAGTATGAATTTATCAATACACTACAGTATGGTTTTGCTATTGTTCATGAGCGGATGCTTCGCTTCGCACGCGGGTGACATGCACGTCTTGCTGTTCATTAAAATAAAAAGTCAATTCGATTTGAAGATTAAGATAATATGGATAGGTCCCATGAAACCGTATTTTGGTTCAATAATGTATTGGTGGCTTGGTGTTCTTTAATCACAGTCACAATAATCGAGACACAGGGCAGCCTTTACGTTTGTTTGTCATAGTTTCAAATTCACGTCCGGGAACACAGTAGGTAATTGAGCGTGCAGATTGCTAGGTAACTTATAAATTAACATTTTTATTCTGACTCGGCAAAGTGGGTACGACAGGAGACAATTAAACTTGTCACTACAATATGATTACAGGCGTATTTATTCATCATAATAATACCAAACCCTGCTAAAGATTTTTAACACGATTTGGTTATTATGGGACTAAGGAAGCCATGTCTTGAAACACAAATATTGAACAACTGTGCAAATACTAATAAGCGCTAGTAAAATTACGGAGGCCTCTCATTTTATATGTTAAGATTTTGATGTTAAAATATATTTAAGTTCTTAATTATATTTACGTTATCAACCCTTTTGAAAAATCATCACAGTTCGGAACACTACAAATTCGTTTTAACAATCAAGATACATATATTTAAAATTTAATAGTAGGACACATAGAAAAGAAATTAAGTATCGTGACGTCATCCTTCGTAAGGAGCAAGCGTGTCAAAGAAAAACCGACTAACATCACTTTAATACAAAAACAATCAGTCTGAACGCACGATTTTGATGTTTCCAATAATAATAATATAAATATAACTGTTTAATACACAATACAAGAAATAACACACAAAAAAGAACAAAAAGGAAAACCAGACATAAAATTGGTGACGTAATTCATGGTTGATTTCTTTTGAAACTCACAATAATTATTGGTTATTAAATATATTATGCTGCGATTATCAAATACAGTACAAAATTAAACATAAATCATCTCTATTGTCGCTATCGTCAAAAATAGGAACATATCCTATCACTAGCAAATATTTTAACTTATTTTTATTAAGATTCTAAATTACAAATTCTATTCTGCTTTCCTCAAGTTACTTTATCAGCTTATACAGGGTGGACAAGAAAACGGCGCACCTGCCAATATACATTATAGTATATGGTGAAGGCATCTTAATTAAGACGGATTTGCATGGCGCTAGCGAATATTAAGAAAGATGCCGAGAAAAAAAAAACTAACGTTACATATGCTAACCCTTAACACATTACGCTAAGCGGCTAAAGTGATTGAACCTTGCAACTGAACGGTAGACACTCAACAATAAATAAGCAGAGCTCATTATTTACTTATAAGTCGTGCGATTGTATACATAACGCTCAGGGTACATAAAAAAGATATTAAATTAATACTGTCAAGTGTCAACAGTCACATACATGGGTACTAACCCCACACTAAGATACAAATCTTGTGTCGCGGGTATTAGAAAAATAATTATGGTTCATGGAAATTGTCTCGGGGCAGAAACCGAACCCGCGGTCTCTCATTTCACAGGCAGTTCTTACCAACTGCGCCACGGAGGCCGTCGGTGACCCATATGGGCTGGTTAGTTGTCATTAATGACCACTAAAATAGTTAACTGACCTTGTAATGTAAACCGTAATGACCTTGATAGGCAAGGATGGAAGCGCAGGATCCGCCAAAACCCGCACGAAAACACTGTCACAGTTTGGTAGCACAAATCACTTTTTCTTTTACATTTCACATAACACAAGTTACATCAAAAGCTATCAAATTGGGTAATGTTCAAAGCATAATGAAATTAATAAAATTTACTCAAAATAACTGAAAACGAATTTACAATAATATGCACACGACTAATACATGCACACGCGATCGCAATCCGAATTCAACTAATAAAAAATAAATTATTATTTTGATTTTTGAAAGATAAAGGCCTGTTCACATTAGATACAAAGCTTTCCTATTTGAGTTCATAATAATTCATGTGAACAATTAGTATTAGTACTGTATCAGTTCATATACGTGCCACTGCAGGGCACGGGGTCTCCAGTGCAGTAAATTAGTGCTTAGTGTTTATTGATTTCACTAATTTTATCTCACAGAAGTCTCATATGCAAATTCTATGCTATAATGGTAGACGACATTTCTCTAGGTATAAGAATTTAGAAGAAATTTTATCACTTTAAAGTATCATTATTTTCAAAACACATTAAAGTAATGTTAAATACAATAATAAGCAAAAGTAAATAGGCAATTTGTAACTGACTGGATCGGTTGATGACATATTTAAATAATATTATAAGCTCTTGAGCAAGTAAGGACCATTCTATCAGTCCAATAAGATCTTTTTTTTAACGTAACTTTTATATCGGAGTAGGTACTTAATCAAATTAAGTTATATCAAGTGTGTAGTGTGAACACACCTCATCTTTTGCAAAATGCTAAAAGTTACCGACAAAGAAATTGCCGCCTTTCGGCTCGCGCTCACAAAGGGCGGCGGCAACCTCAAAGGAAGAATAATCGAGCCGCGTTGGATCCGACGAAGTACACTATGACCGGCGGCTTCCTTTGACTAATAGGGCCGAATTGGGCCATCATTTTAAAAATCTTATTTTTTATTAATCAGTGTCATCAGATTATTTTTTCAATGAATATTAATTATTTAGAAAATTTAAATGTTATGTAGGTATTACCAAAACTTTTCTAATTATAATTAAATTCGCAATCTTACATGATTTAAGCGATGACCAGTGTGATTTCTTGGTGTCTTTCAGTTTGGATTTGTGACACTAAGGAAAATAATGACAAACAAAATAGTCAATCCATACATGATGCAACTGCACCTAAAGTTATTATGTTGTTAATTTATTGACGCTTAAATCTAAGTACGTCCCTGTTGAACTGATTTATTTATTTGAAATGAAACAAAAATATCCTGTTTTGAAATTAGAGAAGGATAAATTATACAGCTAAGAGTTCATGACCTTACCCATGTGTAAACAACGGTTAAAGCGAAGTCTAAGGAAGTTTTGATGCTGTTAAAAATGGTTTTCGTGGTATAATTCGTTAACCGTTCAATTAACGACGAAACGAAAAAATACGTATGTGTTTAAATCTTGTTCTTCATCCATTCCAACTGGTTTTATGCGAAAAAGTGGTGATTAAACTTAAAACTTTAAACGGTCATAACTTCAAAACGGATAGGTATTTTCCAAATATTATTTTTTTATTACGATATTAATATTATGCCCTTGTACCCATCTGAGCAAGTGCGCCATTTTTTTGCGCTCCCTGTATACGTTCCTTCAGGGCATGGGCCTCCTCTACAATCGAGCGTACAATTCAGATTTAGGTCCTATAGTCCACCACCATGGTGCGAGTTGGCGGACTTTACATGCCGTAGAAATTCTTCCCAATCGCCATGGTATGCAAGTTTCCTCATGATGTTTTCATTTTCCGTTATAGTTCCTTGGGTAACAAGATAGTCCTATAACTCTCAAATATTTGACAAGTGCTTAAATATTTTATTCTTCAACAGGTGGTGTTGGCGCATTCTAAAAATATAACAAAGAGCAAGCCATATAGTTTTCTTCGATCCTGGCTTGGCACTGGACTCCTGCTTAGTACTGGTAAGACTATTATTATCTACGTTTTTTTATTGCATAGGTCGATCAAACGAGCAAGCAGGTCACCTGATGGTAATTGATTACTGGCGTCCATGAACATTCATAACGTTTGGATTAAAGATGTGTTGCTGGCCCATCAAATCGGGAGAGTATCGGAAAGGAAAATGCACGATAAATGGGAAGGGGTCATGCGATATTCGGTAATCTTACTCACTGAACGGAACTCGATGGCCAAGCTGTCGCTGCACGTCAATCTCCGGTGAGACAGTTCTTCCGGTTAGAAGGATTTTAGCTAGATTAACTACAGGGTATTTTCAGACTTACCATGTTATGTCTCTGGATGGCGGGCGTTGTGGAATGCTAAGCATCAGTTTTTAATTCATGGTGTTGTTTGATATTGCTACAGTCTGTGAACGATTGTATCGCTTACCATCAGGCGGATGGCATGCCTGTCTCACTAAGCATTTCAAAAAGAAGTTTTGTTTCTTTTCACCCCTGAGTCATTAATCACCCTTTTTAGCGAAATAATTTTATAATACAAACCTACAAACAATTTACCAGGTTTTGTACAATAGAAAAGCAAAGAGGTAATAGCAAAGTTGCTTCATGTCTACAAACTTTTCAAATTAATTTGCTCGAGTTTCTGCCGCGAAATAATGTTGTGTCATAATTGTGTAAAATTAGTTGGTAACGAAATTATCGGTGTTCAGACAGATGGTAAAGGATGTTGTTAAGGATAATAAAGCTTTTGTAAATTGGTTTATTAATTAATTGCGCGAGGAGGCATATAACTCTTAAGCTAGGAGTAAAATGATCATGATGATGATTATGAGTAGTGCTTAGTTTACGAGATTCATAATATGACCTTTTGTAGAGATTATGAAATAAGCGCAGGATCCACGTTACCAGTTGTATCTTAAAAGAATAACCGCTTATTCAATGCATGAAGGATTATTTTACAAATGTCTATAAATACTACTAAATGATTTGCCTATCTTCTGCCTGCCGTTATGTCAGACTTATTCAGAGTCAAAACTTATCTCTGGTTATGTTCTAGAGTGATTTATAGTTTCTTATATGTATCAGTCCACATACATCACATTACAGGTCACGGGCTTCCTCTACAATTGACATTACGATTAAGCAGGCCGGCATAATTGTCTCCATTGGCATGGGACTGCCGTCCGATGCCAATGGATACTCTGCCTGGGCGGCATTGACACTTTCCATCAGGTGCAATGCCGCCACTATGCCAGGCTAGTATAAAAAAAAAAAAGCGAGATTAAGCCATAGGTTATACAAAATTAACAAACAGGTTCTAGGCTTTTTCTGTTAATTTACTTTCCCCACCAGGTTCAAAATGGCACAGACGCCGCAAGATCTTGACTCCGGCGTTCCACTTCAACATCCTGAAGTACTTCTGTGAAGTGATGGAAGAGAAGAGCAGGGACCTGGTGGAGAGACTCAAGAAGCTGGACGGCCAGGAGGTGGACCTCATGCCGAAGATCAGCGACTTCACCCTCTACACTATCTGTGGTAAGTTTTTCATAATTGGCTTATACTTGAGCTGAACTAAGTAATAATTATAGTAAAATAACAAATGTGTGCTAGCCGTTGGGATCTATTGGACCTGCAGAGACATAAAATATTTATACTTTGTTTATAAAAAAATAAAAAAAATAACAACATTACTTGGATTTTTTAGTTTTTGTTTAAGAAAAAAATAAATTGTTATAAACAAAGTATAAATATTTTCTTAACTTTTATGGCACGACCTTGTTAAGTATGTATATAAGAAAGGCTCTATGAAGCGAAATTTTTTTACGACCATTATTTAAACACTTTTTTTTCACTTACAATTAAGACGGTAGTTCGAGAAAATTTCGTAAGTTAACAATTGTTTAACTTGTTGAAAAATTAACTTTAAGTAAAATTTCCAACGGGAATACATTAATTATAGTGTTCAGAACACACCATAATTTTTTCTTATTTAAAAAAATATTCAATACCTTAAATAAATTAATTAATGTGCCGTACTCGCTTTTGACGCCACGCGCGCATCCTAAAAATGTCACGCGCAGACCTATTTTCAGCGTTAAATTAATATTATAAATAACTAGCTGTCAGGCCCGGCTTCGCCCGGGTGCAGATAGTTTTTGAGTCCAATCCACATCAAGAACATATTATTTCGCGTGTCTACTAACTATATTTCCCGCGTGCCGTCGACTATATTTCCCTTCCGTAGGAGAGGACATCCCGTGCCAACAATTTGAATTTGAAAGAGTAGAAAATATGTATATTTGGTTTCCTGACTCATCCCACGGGAACACTACATTTTTCGGGATAAAAAGTAGCCTATGTGTTAATCCAGGGTGTCAGCTATCACTATACCAAATTTCATCAAAATCTGTTGAGCCGTTTTTTCATGAAAGAGTAACAAACATCCATACATACATACAAACTTTCACCTTTATAATATTAGTAAGGATGGAGATAGAGTTCCGGCAGTTCAGAGTTTTTTATTGGAAATTTCCTCTTCTTTCAGAATCTTGTTTTAAAATTTCTTAAATATTAATAGTTTATTAAATATTGGCAAAAAACGAAATGCCATTTTTTTTTCATCTTTAATTGTTTATAACTTTTGCAATTTTTTATGTGCTAATACACGCTTTTGGCACATTTTTCTAGACGTCATTCCGGATCCAATGAGCTATCGCACATAATTTTAAGAGCAGTATCTCTATTTTGTACCATTTTCAACTTGTCGACTAGACTACTTGGCGTCTCTAGGACACTGTTTCCTTTTGACATGTATCGCCTTTTAACTAACTCACAATCATAGAATGGGTGGTGGTACTGGTGGAAGGTCTCACATATGTGAGAGGCCACCTGTGTAGATATCACCGCAATATCTCCCACCAAACAGTAGTGTAAATGCACCGTTGTGTTTCGGTTTGAAGGATATTGTAGCCAGAGTAACTACTGGACATATTAACACTTAACATCTTATGTCTCAGGATGGCGAGCGCAGTGGAATGCCAAGCATTGCTTTGTATTTTAAGGTGTTGTTTGGTTTTACTATTGTTCATGAGAAGTCGTAACGCTTACCATCAGGCGAACGGCATGCTCTTATCGCCATTTATTGCAATAAAGAATATTCTAAGTAAGTATTTTTTTAAACAATAATATATATGTAGCATATCTTAGCAATCGTTTTTGCTTTTTTTTGTTTTTGTTGTTGTTTTTTTTTTTCTCTGTCTCCGTCTCTTTGCACTCTTAAGGTCTACTGGTAAAAATGCCATTAGGCATTAAGCCCACCAGTGCTATTTAAAACGTACAAAGTGTAAAAATAAACGAAATTATAAAAAGGGTAATTTTGGGAGTTGGCAACACGTACCATGTTGCGAGCTCCTCGGTAATTACTTATTGTTGTTCACCGACATGGTCGGGTAAATGGAGTTGTAACGGGAGCTGTACGCTTTATTAAGCGTTTTTGCTTTCGTCCATGTTATTTTGAATATTGAAACAAAATGCTGTCTTGTTTGAAACCTTGTAAATGGTATGAGACAAGAAAATATTATATTAAAATATAAAAATGTAAAAGTTAGCTTTGTAACGTACACAAAAATATCAACCAAATTACTTTATGCATACACAATAAATTACACATATAATAGAAACGCCTGTATTCCACACGGGTAGGCAGAACGATAGATCAGCACCATGTTTATTATTCCTTCATCAAGATTCCTAATAAAATAAATGTTATACAATCTAAACTAATAATGAATAGGAAAGATTTGATTGTTTGTTTGCATTGAATAGGCTCTATAAAAATTGGACCTATTTGTAAAACTTTTGTATCACTAGATTCCTACATTATCCGTGATGGTAGGTGAAAGAACAGTTTAAAAGAAGTATTCACCCCGGTGGAGCTGGACATAGCTATATTTATTTAAACATTATTTAGTACATTTTTTATCTTTGACTGCTCTCTTTCACCTCTCCTACTAAATCTCTTCATGCATTCTCGCCAACTCAGGGTATTTTTGACCTAGCCCTTGTATAGGCCATTGATCTGATTGACGTTTTACTTAACTATTTGTTGGTTGGGCTTTCTTGTTTTTGCTTTATTTTAGATCAACATACCGTGTGTATATTCAAACCACCGTGTGTATATTCAAACCAAATTAAGTGCCTTGTCAAAGAACTTGAAATATTATTCTCAATCAAATATTGTGCGATTATTACGCTGTATGCTGTTTTATGGTTCATTAAATAAATTTGTCAGCTTTATTTTAGATCAGGGTAGCGCGACCGATCTTTTGATGTTTGTCTAAATATTTGATCATTTCAATGACATTTGTCACGGAGCGAGGATCGAAATGTCTAGAATATATCCCAGACAGCCTCCGAGGCGCAGCTTTTTGTATTGTCGGATATAAAATCAGAAACCGAGAGCTCAATCTCTGAAGATAAATAAATATAAAGCATAATCTACAAAACAAATAACCTCCGAACTTTAAATAGACTGAAGAGTTTTGTTGTTCTTGTGAGGGCGTCAAGTCTCTCGTAGTTTCTGATAGGCACGACTTAATATTTGTATATTCGTCTTATATTGGGTTCATCAAAATAATTTCTTATATTGAATATCGAATATAATTAAATAGTCGTTAAAATAAATAATAACTCCTTTTTCGGTTACCATTAATTTATTTTTCAATTGAAATACATTCTCACAGCATTTCAGTACAAAAGCGCCTAATTCTACTAAGCCTTTTATTGGATCCTTTTCCATTAATACATCCAGATTACATATAAATTTCTTTTCACGGTAAACCAATCCATGAGGAATATTTGTAAGGGCTCAAGTTGAAATTAAACTAAAGTTCGTAAAAAAAAAATACAAATAATTGTTGAAATAAAACTGTATATCATTTGCGGATTTTATCGCGGATTTGGTTAATTTTGGTTTTACTTAGGACCAAGCTGTCCCGTGAATAGAATCTCGAGAACTATGATAAATTACATAGGTGTAATGTTCTTGACATCGACATATTTTCTCAAGGCAGAACTAAATTTCGTGCAAATATTTTAAAATAGAATTCCTTCATTTTAGGTGCATTTTAGAATAAGTAATCCTCTTTCTACGAAATAATAAGATACATAATTTTAAATGTTTTAATTCAGTTATTAAAATTTATATTTTTTTTTTCATTCTTCTTCGTCTACCTGGCGTTATCCCGGCCGGTGCCAGGTTCCGCCTTCCGGCAAATTCTCCTCCATTTCGCCCGATCTTCGGCATCCTCAATAGTAAGGCCATTGACCCTCATATCTTCCTTGACGACATCGATACAGCGCTTCTTTGGTCTACCCTGCGGTCGAGGTCCGGGAATATTGAGGCTCAGGCACACATTACCGACGTACTCCTGCGGTTTCCTTAGGACGTGACCATACCATCTCAAGCGGGATTCCTGGAGTTTATCAGCCACATCGCGGACACCAAGACTGTCACGGATGTGCTCGTTACGGATTTTGTCCAAACGCGTAACGTTGCACATCCACCGCAGCATCTTCATCTCCGCGACGTGGATCTCCTGGACGTGCCGCTTGAGGGCAGGCCACGTCTCAGAACCATACAGGAGCACCGGCCGCACAATGCTTTTATAGATGAGACCCTTGAGCCTCATCGGCATCCTGCGGTCGCAGAGTATGCCCGAGACCTCTCTCCACTTAGACCAAGCAGCGCTTATACGGGCTTTGACGTCAAGGTCGATGTCACCGGACTCATGCAGTACGGACCCAAGGTACTTGAACTTGTCCGTCTTCACGGCAAGTTCGTTTTAAGATATGACTGCAGATGTTAGACCATAAAACATCTGCGAGTCGTTTTATTACAGTAAGAATTTTTGTGTACCTTATTGTATAATATTAGTTAAAAAGATGCTGTGCTAAATTATTGTTTCCTAATTGTAATGGCCCGTTCATGCCGGGGCAATAAAACTGTATTATTATAGTTAAGTTCTTTAGTGGCGAAAATCTTTAGCAACAAATTTATGTTTTTTAGACAATAGTACACATGTTTGGGTAAACCTTTCGGTTTGGACAATAGCCCAGATGTTTGGGCAGACCTTAATTTTTAGTTGAAAGGATAGACCCTATTTTATGGCTTAAATATATTTTCTGTAAGATTTATCCCCACCGATCCTCATTCGGGTAGACCTATAAAAGGGTCGGTTTATTTGGATGACAAAAAGACAGTCTGCCATCTCTCGTCACGAGTACATCTCACTCCGAGTCGCATAATTATAATTTTACTCTGTCTCTGAATGTATTAAGTGTTAATTTATAAAATATACTATTGTTAGTTCCTGGAAGTGAGTGCTTATTCTAATACTTACACTTATAACCACCAAATCAGTTATTCTTGATTTTATTTCATTAATTTTTATTTAATTTTAATTTTATTTTAATTTAATTTTATTCCGAAATGTTTATAACTAATTACAATTTAAATTGATTTACTTTTCAATGTTAATGTAACCTAACAGACGTCATATCCATGCCGTGGCCGCCTATAATTGTTACGGTATTAAGCATGCGATTTAACAATATTGCTTTGTTAGTAGTGTACACGTTACGTTGGCGATTCGAATAAAATAAAATAAAAATACTTTTTTACTTCGCTACGTTTCTTTTACTTTGCAAATAATATATTTTTAATCAAATCCCGATTAAATCCGTAAATAATGTTATGGCAATGTGTAGCATTCGCGTAAATTTAAAATAGACAATTATTTTCATAAGTCTATTTTGGTTTGAAGGATAAAACGGTAATAACTTTAAACACTTATTTCTCGGTGCCCTTAAGGGATTAACTGCAAGGCAATAATACGATCATTAGGAAGGCATTAGTCAGTTCGAAGGTTGAGAGTTTATTGGCAGGCTTTAGAGTTCCATGGAAATGGCTCTTTGATATTTTGATTTTGGTATTGTTCTAATTCATTGATCGGGTTTTTGGTGTTATAATATATATAATACATACCTACATACTATAGGCAGAGGTGCTACCAGGATATCCACATTTAGCCTTGTATGATCCGTCCTATGTGATACTGGTAAGGGGAGAGCCTATCGCTATATTAGGCACAAATTCCTGATCCCAGGCTGATAATGAATAGAAAAATCCAACGCCACTCTGTCCGACTCGGGATTTGAACCCGAGACCACAGCTTTGCAATCATACCATCATACTTATATTTCTGCATCACTATAGTTGTAATCTACAAGGAAACTCGGATTTTCGGGTATGTTACCTGGGGTGACGAGAGCATGTGTGATACTAATATTACATTAGTAACAAAAAGTGCTATTAAATATGTCTGGAACCGTGTAAAGGCGACGAAACACGCTTGTCAGGGTTTTGTTATTTTAATCGACATGAAAAAATATCATTTTATTTTCCACAGACAAAATTATTAAATTCGCGGAATGATTATTATAGCGCTACTTCTATTATTTTCTTATAAATGAAAAAAACTCTCGGGCCCGGGCTATAGAGTGGGAGGTATATGAGCTGATACAAATATAGATTCTTCCAATTAAAATCCGTAAGTTCGAAAGATGACCTAATAAAGTTTGTAAGTAGTGACTGGTGACAGGTCGCTTCTATTAGGTTGCTGGATATATTTGGTGAGGTCTTGGTCTAGCAGTGGACTTTGTCTAAAAGAGGATATATCCTTTTAATTTATTTAGTTACTAACATTTTTTTTTATTTATTAAACAAATACAAAAGTACAAAATCAAAAACAGAACCATGATTCTTTGAAACTGAGCTCCTGTTTGTGCGTAAAGGTGGGATGCGTTTCGTTATACCATAGATAAATCATTAAAATTTATCAATAATTAATAACTCCACCCAACAGTCAAATACATAGTTCTGACCCCACACTAAGATCGAGTCTTGTGTCGTGGCTATCAAAAACTACGAGAGACTTTTCGGTCTCACTGACGCCCAGACCCGACACAAATACCTGTGATCCACACATTTCAAATTTATTTCGGTGCGGGGATCGAACCCGCGGCCTCTCGTTTCGCAGTCAGCGTCTAACCGACTGCACCACGAAGGCTGTCAATGTTAATGTGAAAATTAGACAATTAAATTAAACAAAAGAGCAAAATCTAAATAAAAATATATTAAAAAAGATATTACAACGACAGAAAACAAACTAAACTCAATCTTGGGCTCAATTGCACAAACTAACTTTGCCAATACCTTGGCCCTTGAAACTGTCAATCCCATACATTCGCAAGGTCAAATACGTCTCAAATGTATGGCGATGACATTTTCATAGGCAAAGGTATTGGCAAAGTTAGTTTGTGCAACTGAGCCTTAATGTAAACTTACCATATCATTTCTACATATTTTTAAACGGTTTTATTTAGCTCACCCCGTTTGTTTGTTTGGGTCAAGTTTAGTAATTGAAATTTAACCCTCTTCCCGTAAACCGATTGATCTGAAATTTGGTATACGCCTTTGATTCTGGTGACAATACAATTATCCATATTCAATATTATTGTGAATCCAAGATGGCCGCCGCTACAAGATGGCGGACAACTTAGTTTTTAGCATTTAGATTGATGCCATAAAATACATAGATATCATCTTAATTCTTATTAATCATATATAAACTATGAATCTAGTGTCACAAGATACGCCTCGAATATAACACAAAATTAAGCCAATCTCTTGAACTGCTAGTTCAAACGAAATAATCAGAACATTAGGCGTAACTTGTCGCATATCAATGAAGCTGTTTAAGATTCAGATAGGGTCCTAAAACGGGATGAAATGTCAATAATAATTCCATAAGTTTTTGAATATTTTACAAAATTATCTTAAAGTTAAATTCTAATGTAGCCTTCGGGTGTTTTCTAAAGGGTTACGATTCGATTTTAAGTTGTGTAAAGCACATTTTATACTTCGAAGGTGGCAAACAAGTTTGCGGTCCGTCTGATGTTTCCAATATTTTAATTAACTTTTTTATACTCATTCATTACATTATATATTCCTGATTAATATACTTATACTTGTATCATACCCGTGTGAAATGTCATCAACCGGCAGCAATTTACTTAAACAAAATTTTCCGTTGTTTCAGAAACTGCAATGGGCACGCAGCTAGACTCGGATAAATCTGCAGCAGCTGTGAAATACAAGCAAGCTATCATCCAGATAGGAGACCTATTACTCAGCAGACTGACAAAGGTGTATCTTCACAGCGAATTCCTCTTCAGAAAGCTGCCGATCGGCAGAAGGTTCGAGAAATGCCTCGACATTGTTCATTCGTTTGCCGATGACGTGATCATGGAAAGAAAGAGGAATGTATTGGCGAAGAAGAACGAAGGGATCGAGGTAGAAGATACTGTAGGAAGGAAGAAGAGACTGGCTATGCTGGATCTTCTATTGGAGGCGGAGGCAGCGGGAGAAATCGATCTGGAAGGGATCAGAGAAGAGGTTAACACTTTTATGTTTGAGGTGAGATTTTGTTGTAATTTAGTAATTAATTCTAAGTGATATTTAAACAGGATAGAGGAGACAGCAATCAAAAGGATATAGAATGAAAGTGGAAGTATGATACTACTTGAAGATAGAATTGAACAAGTTTTACAGAGTTTGTATCGAAATATTTATATTTAAATTTACAAGAGCCGACTAATTTATTATATAGGTTCGGAAAACGAGCAAAGAAGAAAATGACTACCCATGATCATCCACAAAGTATGGATCATAGATGATTTTCCCATAAAATCGGGAGGGGAAAGGCAAAAGGACGGGAAAAGGAAAGGTATATTTTGCATCCGGAAATCTCACTCATCAAAAGGAGCGCGATAGCCAAGCTGGCAGTTCAGGTCGATCTCCAGTGAGACTTGTGGATCTTTCACCCTGTGGTACCGCCTCGATCGAGCCTGCCCATTCATGCTGAGTCATGACTAACAACAGCATGGGTCTACAACTTCCTTCCAAGTATTTTAGTGACTCGTAACGACTGTGGTTGTAGTTTCGTAAAATGATGTTTCCAACATGTTTTGCAATGCAAATAAATCCTAGATTCCTCTCAGGAAAGACAAATCCAATTCTCAGAATCTATTCCAAATCCTCAGCGACTAAATATACATATGCATTGAATACTAGGTATATTCGAGTGGAAATTCTATCTCTTGATAAAGGAAGAGCTAAAGAATATTGTGGCTTTATACATAGACAATTTCAATATCTATTTTAGTAATCGAATGTTTTATCTCGTTTGTATGTTTTTTATGGGTGTTTGTGAGACCGAAAAGTCTCTCGTAGTTCCTGATACCCACGACACAAGATTCGATCTTAGTGTGGGGTCAGGACTATGTATGTGGCTGTTGGGTGTTATTTATTATTATTTATTATCAAGTATGAACGACTTTAAGATTTAAGAGTACTTTATTTCTCATAAGATTACATAAAATCACTTACTGAGGAAAGTATATAATCCAATGTTTATTCATTTTTGGGTGAACATACAAAATACTTGCACTGATCGGTTAATATATTTACATTTTGTTAAATTAACATCACCTACTCGTATAATTATTTCAAAGTACAATAACATCGCACTTAAAGTAGGTATAAAATATCAAAAATACAATTATAAAAATTGTAGTGGGTAGTTTTTATTAAAGAAACTAGTTCAAGCAGCTTTTGAATTCAGTTTGAGCGAAGAAGACAAAAACGTTCGATTGTTAAAATAGATTTTAAAGCCGTCTATTATAAGGCGGTTAGTGTATAGTCTAAAACTAAATAAATAAATAAAACTTATTATAAATAAAAATAAAATTAATTTAAAAATAAATAAAATTAATAAATAAATTGATAACAGCAAGAAATTAAAATAAGTAATACTAAGTATAGGTAATATATTGTCAATAGATATTAAGTTCTATGTGTATTGACTTGTCATAAGAGCTTCTTAATTGCCTACGTGATCAATAAATACATTTCATTTCATTTCATTTCATTTCTCAGAAGTCTATGTTCAATATTATGATAATTAATTTATTAAAATTTTCATATAAATCTACTTTACACGGTTTTTATTACAATGAATAGCGAGACGAGCATACGATTCACCTGATGGTAAGCGATACGACCGCTCAAAAATATTAAGAATTACAAAGAAATACTTGGCATCTCACTACACTCTGCATTCAGACATAAGAAGTTAAGTCTCAATATGTCCAACTATGGCTATGATGTCTTTCAAACCGGAACAGAACAGTGAATTAATACTGCTATTTGGCGGGAGAAATAGACATGGTGGTGGTATCCAGGCGGCTTCACACACATGAGAGACCTACTTCTAGTAATTGATTATAATAATTTGTAATCAGGGTCACGATACGACGGCAATGGCTCTTACTTTCGGCTTAATGCTGTTGGCTGACGACGAACGAGTTCAGGTATGGCATTTTGATATTTACAACCTCTAGTAAGAATAAAATATGTTTTCATTGTTTTACGTTTCTAAATTAAGTTTATCATCTTCAATTTAAACTGTACCAATGAATTATTGTTGAATAATGAAATTGCGGATAAGACTCGCGCAGAACCGGAAAGAATAGCGTGATCGAGAGGAGGCCTGTGCCCAACAGTAAGTTGATACGGGTTGAATTCTTTTTCAGCCCGTATCAACCCATTGTAGAAGAAGAAGAAGATGAAATAGTATTAGAGCATTGTAGTCAATTTGTATGCTGGTATTATAGGACATTAGGAATATACAAACATATATACACTCATGCCTTTTCTCAGAAGGCGTAGGCGGAGGTGTCCACACATCTAAATTTCGCCATGTATATTCCGACCCACGATGTGATAGGTGGCGAACCAATCGCCATATTGGTCACAAATTCATGAGTCCGGGCTGATAATGAATAGAAAAATACAATATATCTTTGTCCGACCCGGCCATCACATCGTGGCAGTCAAGTCCAGTCACATTAGGACATGTTATTTTCACAAAACAAAATACAATACACAGGGTGATGCGACCATATTGAATCCATTTATAAAATATACAAATACACGCGTCTCTGTGTATTAAAATGTCCGGCGACAGTGATCGTTGTAGATATTGCCTGTTATTAATAATAATTATAAATTGTTTATTAAAAAAAATACAGACTTACAAATATTTTAACATTGATTAGGATATTTTGTAATGGAAATAATTTACTTATTACTTGTTTTGAGTGTTTCTAACCGACTTCAAAAAAGAAGGAGATTCTCAACTGTATGTTCTTTTTTTCTACCAAGCGTTAATCAGTATTATTTCAAATTTTTCGATAAAAATTGTGCAGTAATGACAAAATAAATCTGTTTAGAACCGAATATACGAGGAGTTACAAGGTTTGTTCGGAGACTCGGACCGGCAGCCCAGCATGACGGATCTTGCTGAGATGAAGTACTTGGAGGCTGTGATCAAGGAGACGTTGAGGTTATACCCGAGCGTGCCGTTCGTTGCAAGAGAGATTACTGAAACATTTCAACTTGGTAAGTGATATGTAGTCAAAAATCCACAGTATTCCTATGAAAAAAATATTTATAGGATAGTAGGAGTTTGATATGTCTGAAACCCCATTTGCAAGGAGATTTTCTCGCTTCGAAGAAAAGATTATCGTAAGAATATAAATAAGATGCATCGTGTAAACATTTGTCAGAACACAATAATCTATGGCGGTTATGTCATGCGATAATGGCATACGATTCTCGCAAACTTTTTCTTTGCAAATGGGGCTTCATTGATTTCGTTGTACATTGACTGTGAGATTTTTAGTTCAGCAGTGGACTATATCAACTTAAGAGAGAAATGTCAAGATAATGGACTGATAGTTGGTTACTTCAAATCTTAACACCTTCATATTCTCCTAGATGATCTGGAAGTGAAGAAAGGTTCGGAGGTAGGGGTCCACATATACGACATGCATCGTCGCGAGGATCTGTACAGCGAACCCAATGAGTTCCGTCCCGAACGGTTCTTGGACGGAGAGGTGAAGCATCCCTACGCCTTCGTGCCCTTCAGCGCCGGACCCAGGAACTGCATAGGTAGGTTTTCATAACTAAAAACTGTTTTGGATAATGTCAACTGTTATCTTTTGCCTAACTTGGGAATGTTTGTAGTGACATGAAAAGTGATTACAGATTACAATGCACTAGGTATGGTAAGCATCTACCAATATTGTAGAACCCTTTATTTCGATATGCTATCTGGGTAGACGTGTTGCCTTCCATAGATATAGAACCATAGATATTGATATAAAATGGTATATTTGTTCCGACTAATAATATAAAATTTGCTGCAGTCACTGATCTTTCCAGAGGGCAAAAGCTTGTAGCACAAACGAGTAAATGGCTCAAATTATGGGGTTTTATACCGTCTATGAAAATCTAGGCCATTTAGGTCGTTGCTTCTTAAAAAGGTAGGGGGAAAGTATTAGGTTTTGGCCAAATAATGTGCAGAAGTAAATAGGATTAACAGAGATTTAATACTCGTATGCAAATAATATACAGTTCACAGACAGTGTCAAGAGAGGAACGGAAGTAACAACTAATAGACAATACAATAGAACTAGTATAGACAATGTTTGTTTAATATCGGTAAATCCGCACTTAGTCGATAAACCACAATATTACTAACACTGGCCCTTAAACAAATATTGTCTACAAACAAATAATACTTACATTAACTTCCATCAAAACTTTAACACTAAACTTAATAGAAATAAAATCATTTTCTATAAAACAAACTTTGCCCTTTTAAGTTAACATTAATTTCATTACTAATTTACTGTGTAAATAACTTGTTAAAGGCTTAGTCAACAAATCAGCTAACATTTCATTTGAACATAAATACTTAATATTAATTGAACCATTATCAATATGTTCCCTAATGAAATGGTGCCGAATATCAATGTGTTTAGTTCTGGCATGAAACACAGTAGTTTTACATAACTTCTGTGCTGATTGGTTATCATTAAAAATTGTAACTTTAAGCAATACACCTAAAATTTCATGTAAAAAGTTCTTAATAAAAATAGCCTCCTTACACGCATCAGATAGACTCATATATTCAGCCTCGGTGCTAGACAATGCAACAGTACGCTGTTTTCTACTCTCCCAAGATACTATAGACTTACCCACCTGAAATACATATCCAGTGTAGGACTTCCTATCTGTCTCGTTTCTTCCCCAGTCAGCATCTGCATATCCTGAAATTACTAATTTGTCTTTTGGAAACTTTAAACAATAATGTTTTGTTCCTTTTAAATAACGAAGTACTCTCTTCGCTGCTTTCCAATGCGTTTGACAATAGCAATCATTAAATTGGCTCAGGTAGCTGACTGCATGAGTTATATCTGGTCGTGTTGCTATGGCGATATACATCAATGACCCTATTAAAGTTCTATATTCTAATTTTTCATATCCTTTTTCACTAGATTTTTCGAGTTTTAAGCCAGTTTCCATTGGAGTTACTGCTGGCTTACAATCCTCCATTTTAAACCTTTTTAATACCTTTTCTATGTAACTTGTTTGGTCTAAAGTAATCTTGTCCCTTTGTTTACAGATTCTCATTCCTAGGATATGCCTGGCTGGCCCTAAATCTGTGATTTGAAACTCACTTTTGAGTTTTTGTTTTATGTCAACCATCTCTTTAGATGCATTCGGCGTTGACATTATAAATATATCATCCACATACAATACTATCAGTATCAATTTATCTTCATTGTGTCTGTAGTAAACACATGCTTCTAATGAAGATTTATTGAAGTTCAATTTACTTTTTATTTCAATTTTGCGCAGTGGAAGCGTGCTGGGCCCATAACCTATTAGGTTTTGGCCAAATAATGTGCAGAAGTAAATAGGATTAACAGAGATTTAATACTCGTATGCAAATAATATACAGTTCACAGACAGTGTCAAGAGAGGAACGGAAGTAACAACTAATAGACAATACAATAGAACTAGTATAGACAATGTTTGTTTAATATCGGTAAATCCGCACTTAGTCGATAAACCACAATATTACTAACACTGGCCCTTAAACAAATATTGTCTACAAACAAATAATACTTACATTAACTTCCATCAAAACTTTAACACTAAACTTAATAGAAATAAAATCATTTTCTATAAAACAAACTTTGCCCTTTTAAGTTAACATTAATTTCATTACTAATTTACTGTGTAAATAACTTGTTAAAGGCTTAGTCAACAAATCAGCTAACATTTCATTTGAACATAAATACTTAATATTAATTGAACCATTATCAATATGTTCCCTAATGAAATGGTGCCGAATATCAATGTGTTTAGTTCTGGCATGAAACACAGTAGTTTTACATAACTTCTGTGCTGATTGGTTATCATTAAAAATTGTAACTTTAAGCAATACACCTAAAATTTCATGTAAAAAGTTCTTAATAAAAATAGCCTCCTTACACGCATCAGATAGACTCATATATTCAGCCTCGGTGCTAGACAATGCAACAGTACGCTGTTTTCTACTCTCCCAAGATACTATAGACTTACCCACCTGAAATACATATCCAGTGTAGGACTTCCTATCTGTCTCGTTTCTTCCCCAGTCAGCATCTGCATATCCTGAAATTACTAATTTGTCTTTTGGAAACTTTAAACAATAATGTTTTGTTCCTTTTAAATAACGAAGTACTCTCTTCGCTGCTTTCCAATGCGTTTGACAATAGCAATCATTAAATTGGCTCAGGTAGCTGACTGCATGAGTTATATCTGGTCGTGTTGCTATGGCGATATACATCAATGACCCTATTAAAGTTCTATATTCTAATTTTTCATATCCTTTTTCACTAGATTTTTCGAGTTTTAAGCCAGTTTCCATTGGAGTTACTGCTGGCTTACAATCCTCCATTTTAAACCTTTTTAATACCTTTTCTATGTAACTTGTTTGGTCTAAAGTAATCTTGTCCCTTTGTTTACAGATTCTCATTCCTAGGATATGCCTGGCTGGCCCTAAATCTGTGATTTGAAACTCACTTTTGAGTTTTTGTTTTATGTCAACCATCTCTTTAGATGCATTCGGCGTTGACATTATAAATATATCATCCACATACAATACTATCAGTATCAATTTATCTTCATTGTGTCTGTAGTAAACACATGCTTCTAATGAAGATTTATTGAAGTTCAATTTACTTTTTATTTCAATTTTGCGCAGTGGAAGCGTGCTGGGCCCATAACCTATTAGGTTTTGGCCAAATAATGTGCAGAAGTAAATAGGATTAACAGAGATTTAATACTCGTATGCAAATAATATACAGTTCACAGACAGTGTCAAGAGAGGAACGGAAGTAACAACTAATAGACAATACAATAGAACTAGTATAGACAATGTTTGTTTAATATCGGTAAATCCGCACTTAGTCGATAAACTACAATATTACTAACAGAAAGGAGGATAGAGATAATATTCTAACGAGAGAATTAACGGAAACAACAACCCTTACATTAGAACTTCAACTACTAAATACGAAGGCTGAAGAGCAAAAGTAATGCGATACTTCAATGGAAATACTTAACAACTCCGCGAATGCCCGAGTACCCGAGTACTAGCTGAATTGAGTTTGACATCAATTCTTTCATTTTGAGTAAACGGATTTAACTTACATAAAGTTTGAACACGGTTTTCGAGGAATCACGGATAGCACATCGTTCTGTAATTGAAATTCCTTTTCTTTGTATATCTGAAGGTAATCTGAATAGCAAACTCGTCTCGCTATTTATAACAATATTAAAAAGTAACAATTATTAATAATCCGTCCGAAAATAGTGGTTCAAGCTATGGCCTGTGGGCGTCGTCACCAGATATTCATTATTGCGTGTTTTATTATAACACCCACATACTGTGTTCAACTGTTGTTATTAAAAGAATTTCGTGGGTTAAATATTTTCTTTGGGAGGGTTTAAAAAATATTTTATTTATATTCAAGTGGTATAGCAGATATAATTGTAAATTGTTGAAGAAATCAAATATAATTTATTTAATAGAAATTTTAGACAATCATTAAACTTTATTTTAACTTTATTAAAATAAATAAAACCCACAAGGTGGACGGACGATCTGACTAAGGTCGCAGGAAGTCGCTGGACGCAGGCCGCTTCCAACAGGTCATTGTGGAGATCCTTAGGGGAGGCCTATGTTCAGCAGTGGACTTCCTGTGGCTGATATGATGATGATGATGATGATGAAAATAAATAAAAAGCATATTTCATTTAGTAGTTCCACTATTCTAACGTAGAATAGTTGGAAAGAAAGGATAAAAGGCTTAGTAATGTACCTACCCTATTTCAATTTGCACCAGATAATATGATATAAGATATTGTTAGAATTTAAAGTCCAACCGTGTAATACAGACCGGTTTTTTAACGGTCGATGGAATCTCAAAGTTTTTTTTATCGAAGCAATATAATGAAGTTCGGTGTTTTAATAGTTTTTCACATACATTCACGATGTTTACGTATATATTTTTTTATTCCTATGAATGGCGGGACGCGCATACTGTTCGTTTGATGGTAAGCGATACGATTGCTCATGAACAGTAGCAAAACCAAATAGCACCTTGAATCACAAAGCAATGCTTGTCATTCCACTGCGCTCGCCATCTGAGACATAAGATGTTAAGTCTCAATATGTCCAGTAGTTACTCTCGCTACAATATCCTTCAAATCGAAACACAACAGTGCATTTACACTGCTGTTTGATGAGAGAAATAGACATTGCGGTGGTACCTACCCAGGCCATGTGAGAGGCCGACATACGAGATACCTACCACCAATAGGTGGAATACATGATAGTGGAACAATACATAATAATATATTCTTATATTTTTTGTCCTTAGGTCAGCGGTTTGCGATGTTGGAGATGAAGTGTGTGCTCAGTGAAATCTGCAGGAATTTCACCTTGGAAGCCCGGGAGAAGGGTCGGAGACCAGCCCTCATGTCGGACATGGTGCTGCGTCCAGCCGAGCCCATATACGTCAGGTTCCATAAGCGATAGAATTAATTATTTAAGGATTTCGTTCTGGGTTACTCTATAAAAATGATACACTAAGAACTACACTTGGAATGTTCGGATGTTCAACGTCCAAAGTAAGATATAAGAGAGAAGATATAAGCCTCATGAACCGAAAAATGAAAAATGAACATGAAAAAGAAGTATTTTTAATGAGAATGTTGGAACGAGATAAACTTGAATGAAGAGTATAAGCCGATCGATTTATTTATTACTAACGCCCAAATACTGGAACGCAACTTAAATATAAATGGCGCATAACTACGTTAATCCCGATTAAATGTACTGGCTAAGTGGACCGTGCGCTGTTAAGAGCAACTTATTATATGAATGGCGTTCCAGTATTCGGGCGATAGAGTTATATAACTCTTTGAGTTAAATTGGACTGTTTTAAAACTGGAAAACTGTCAAATTGAAATCATTTGCACGTCTCTGTGTTGACGCAATTGGAAAATATCCAAATATATCTTCGACCCAAATAAAAAATCCCGTAACCAATGAAAACAAACTTATTGAATGATTTTTCGCTATACAAAGTTTTAAGTGATTTATTTGGGAGCGTGGCGTAACAGGAAAATTCTTTAATTTGAATTTATTTTAACAACCATTAGTAAGTTTTCTTTAACAAAGTCTGGAAACTTGTTTGTGTAATGGTTGTCTGTGTTGTTCAGTGAAACCATAAGGTATTTTGTGATTCTGATATCCACGATACAAAACTTGTTGCTAAGCCATCGGGTATAAAACTTGTAGCCTCTTATTTCTCAGCCGACTTTTAACCAAATATGCTATGGACATACCGGATAACAAATCAAGTATTATACAGGGTATATCAAGACTTTTTATGATTGCTTAAAGTTGGCTAACTTAACAAGCTGCGATTGGCACTAGTGATATCTTCATCTTCCTCTTTAAGGATACGGGACTCAGCTTAAGTACGTGTTTTTTTTATTGGCAGCAAAATACAGAGCATATTAAGACTGCTACCGAAAACGAAGCCAAGTGTTCATTTTAGTGGCTACAGACACAATGCAAATATTTTTTTGCAAAATAACGCGACATATTTATTTTGTGATGTTTTAAATATCGTGTATGGGTGGTAAATCCATAGTTTTTGCTAAAATAATAATTTAAGCCCTTGCGTACCATAGTATCATTGTTTTATTTATTTATTACCATAATACGAAGTGATGAAGGGAAAAACATGAAAAAAAAAAAATCAAAAAATCGTCTCATTTTTTAGCAAAAGTTTTAGTTGCATTGTGTCTGAAGTCACTAAAAATACCACCCAGCTTCGTTTTCAGTATTAATCTTGATATAACCTGTATATTGGAAATATCTTTATGGTCTACTGATAGTCTTATCCACCCTGTGGTAGTTTGCCTGGAAGAGATCGCCTCAAGCGATAAGGCGGCCATTGTACTGTTTTTGTATATTTTTAGTGTACAATTTTTTGTTTACTGGTGTAGAATAAGTCTAAAAAATAAGAATCTGCTTCAGACGTGCATGGCGAGGTCATGTGTTCAAACCCAAGGCAGGCAATTCAATAGTGTATTAGACTCAATTTTATTCATTGTATTTATCCAAAATGGAGCAAAGAAACAATTTGTTAAATCTATCCACAATTCAAACAAACCGTTTTAAATCACGCAGTGGAAGTAAAAGAAAAGTGATGCATAACAAAACTAATGACGTCACAAGTCTTATTATGTTTTACAGTTTGTTGGTGTTAAAGAGACGGTATGAAGTCTCCACTACGCCCCCACTCTTTCATTTAAAATACTTATGCCTTATGTTGCAAGCTTATTTAATATTGTTTTGAAATAAATGTATTATTATAATGGTATTTGTATTTGCAAAATAATACGAAAATTAAATCATAGTCAAATACCGTAACGACTATAGAAGCGCCCTCTATCACATCTTGGGACGGAAAATACTCAGGCTAAAGAATGCCACCATACCACTTTCTGTCTATAAATATGAATACAGGTGTATGTAGGTCAAAATGCGTGTATTTGATTTTCTTCTATGAGTACACACAAGTCTTTTGGTCACAACATGTGCTCCCATGTTTGAGCTTTATTACCTTGATGTTACAGTGTAAAATTGCGTGGAAGTGTGTTTGCCTCTTAGGCGCAATAATTAGTGTAGGTCAGCGAAGCGTGAAGTTGCGGGTATCCATGAAAACGGTTTGAATGTCTAAGCTTATTGCACTACTATGAAACTCTAGAATATTCTTGGGTCTAAGAAGATTATAATAGAATAAAAGCAGAAGTCACGTACTATTTTGACGATCTGACAAACAATCTTGTATCATATATCAATCACTACGAGTGAGTTTTAGGGCTCATAGCAAACTGACCCAGACGAAGATTTTGTGGGACACATTTGTCTATGCATGGGATCGAATCCGCGGTCTTTTGTTTCGTAGCCGTATTGTACCAGCGCACTGTACTATATCGGCCCATATAGGGCACGGGTTTCTTCTACAATCGAAAGTACGATTGAAAGGGGTTAGGCCATATAGTCCACCAAGCTGGCCTAGTGGAAATTACCACAATTCGCCATGGTATGCGGGTTACCTCACGATGTTTATAATCGCGGTTTTAGGGCAGACAAACATGAAATGGATTGAAAAAAAGGAGAGAGCATGCATTAATGCTCAAAATAAAGTTAATTAAAGTTAAATAATACAATGAATTAAACATATATAAACCAATATACTATAAAATACACTCACACACACATGTATAAATAATTATAGATTAATAAACATAATATATTTGTAAGTTTTTAGTTTCAATGAGGGATGGTTCAACAATATAATTATGTAAACAATGTTTTGTTAAATAATCCTTATGAATTCAAAATAATTGTAATTATAACAGAATTTACACAATGTTGGTTATTTATTCATAGAATTCATGTGAAAACTCTCACATAAAATCTATTATGAAATTTCAATAGCAAAATAATAATTCGTGGGAAGAAGTTGTTGTTACAATAATTATGTTTAGTAAAACAAACAAAACTAGATTTTAATGGTGTTTTTCTCATATTTCAGAGGACGTCTGGGTACGTACTACTGTTCTATGTCTCCAGAAAAACAGTAGTGTAAATGCACTGTTTCGATGTGAAGGACTTTGTAGCCAGAGTAACTAATGGACATATTGAGATTTAATGTCTTAAGTCTCAGGATGGCGAGCCCCCCTATTACGTCGTAGGATGGAAATCACAAGGCGCAACATGGGTTGTATTCATAGCAATTGTGCCTACCCCTTCTGGGATTAAAGGCGTGAGTTTATGTATAAATGTACGTCTATACGTCATTGATATATGATAGCCTTGGTGGCGTAGTTGGTAAGACGCCGCCTGTATAAAACGTGGGCCGGTTCGATCCCCGCACCGAGAGAAATCTTTGTGCGACCCACAAATATTTTTTCGGGTCTGGGTGTTTGTGAGACCGAAAAAACTCTCGTAATTCCTGATACCCACGACACAAGACTCGATGTTAGTGTGGCGTCAGGACTACATATGTGACTGTTGGGCTTTATTTACTTGGTAGTTGGCAAGCTCAGTCCTTGCTTATGAGTGGAAACAAATATCTCGGGCAACGTTTACTATTTTTTTCAATTCGTAAATTGTGCTGTGGAATGCCTACGATCCAGCTATAAACTAGAATACTAAGGTGGGAATTAAACATCACAAACAAATTATTTGTATAGCCTTCAATAATTATTCTCTACGAATTATAGTTTTTCAATTAAGTATAATTATTATTCAAACCACAGTACAATAAAAAGTAGTCTGAAAATGACAGAAAGCATATTGTGAGTTTAAAAAGGTCATTTTTTGCCGATTGTGAACCGCAGACTACTTTGTTATAGGGAACATTGTGAACTGCCGGGTCAAAAAAATATCACGACTTTGAAAGTAAGTTTAATTAGAACTCAAAAGAACAGTTTTATTATAATGTACTTTAAGGAATTGGTGCCCTGTTGGTAGAAATGGGATGGCGGATTTACGTAATGTTGCACGTTGAAATAAAACTACTTTTTACGGATTTTATAGCGGATTTTTTTTCAATTTTTACATTTTTAAAACTTCTCGATTTTTATTTAATAATTGTAAAAAAAGGGTAGTTAAATTGTAACAGTCACTGAGCGGATGACTAATACCTTAGTCCGCTCCGTGACCACGAAAGCTGTAAAGTAATCGAAACGTCGCGTCGGGAAAATAATTTTATTTCATATTTAATTCTGATATTTTTCACTGGTATCCGAAGGCGTTTGTTACGGCCGCGTATTAAGATTTGATTTTTGAAATCACATTAATCATAATTTATTCGTATAATTTCAACGTCATAATTGTATATTTCTCGATCGTGAATACAATCCTGTGGAGGGTAGTATATCGTTTGCATTTTCAGTGAGAGTGATTTAAATCTCGTGTGTTAGTGTGTGTGTGTGTGTGTGTGATGTGCTGTAAAGCTAGATTTTTTCCTTATTTGATTGTTTGTGGTGGACTATCTGGTGTTTAGTTTTAGTGGGTCCATAAACCACTTTTGCCGGTGTCGACCTTGCATCGGGAACGAGGCTTGGGTAAGTGCCATTTGTTATTTACGTTTTGGGCTGGTTTATTGTCGTTTGATTTAGTAAAGTCTCACTTAGCTCCACTTACCGGCAAGGTTATTGTTTATTCGCAAGGATATAAAAAAAGGGGTGAGGTCTAGAATACGTTGGCACGAATTGTGGGCAGATAGGGGGTGGAGGGGGTAGGGGGGAGTGCCCTAAGCCCCGGGTACCACTCCCATGAAAAGGTAACGCACCATTCCTGAGAAAACCCAATTAAAGTAACCTAACCTCAAAATACTTGTTGTCAAAACAAAAGTTGCTTCTGCAACGTCTCCGGCGCTGCGGGAAGTGCAGCCCCTTCGCCCTTGCGTAACAAAGGATAGGCACCCATGCTCACCTCCGCAGCTTCGGCTTGCTGGTCGCCTCCGGCGACCAGCCTCAGCCGCTACGGCTCGCACGGTCACCTATCCTTAGTTACGGCGGGCGGGGGCTGCTCTCCCTCCGCGCCTCCGGCTTTTTATAAACACTCTAGGGGTAGTACCCAAAAGTCTACGTGAAGTAGGGATGCTCGAAGTCGGTTTTGGGACAACGTCGACCTATTTTACCCGCAAAGGTGTTATACTAACTACCACCGGAACATATCTTCTAAGTTGTTAATAAACAAATAAAACCAAAAAGCATTCATAAAAAGTTCCCCAAAAGACTATGTGAAGACTTAAGTCAGTTTTGGAACAAATTCGACTTATTTTATCCTTAAACTTCCATCGGAACATAATGTGTTTTAACTTTTAACAAGGTTGTTACAAAACAAATAAAGCAAAAGAACATTTATAAATTATTTATAATCTACCGTATTTACGTTCCGTTTCACTTAATTTTAAACTATGTACAATATATTTGACATGTTATTATTGATATGATTGTCAATCGCCCATAATTACGTTCCGTTTTACCGAATATGTGATTTGAGGTTAGTAACTATTTTAATTAATTTTTCGAAAACTATGCATTACCTTGTAATAACAGAGAAAACATATAATCTGGGACCCAATCCCTACCACCTCTGATAGTTTTTACTCCTCAAATCGTGCCAACCTATTCTAGACCACGACCAAAAAAAGTTTCATCGTTTCAATATGATAATTTTATGGCGGTTATATCAAGCGGTAATGGCATGCGATTCTCGCTAACTCTCCCCTTATGATGATACGTAACTTATGTCATCAACTTGTGTCTCAAAGCTGGATTAAAAACTATTCAGAGTTGACTCTCATTCGCTTCGTTGCATTGGCTGGGTCAGGTCATACCGGAATATTTAATACGAAAATAAGATTTGCGATTTTTTATGGCATCTAATAATTAAACTAAAGTCTTTAATATAAAGAGAAGACGGGTACACAGCATTATTCGATCGGTTCGTACCAGCTGTTACACATAATTGAATCGCTTAGATCAGTAGCTCATCTTATTGCGGAGAGGCGGATAAGTAGGTTGCAGTCCGGATAGCAGGATGCCTGGAATACTGAGGTAAACAGATTAAACTGTTGCGACACGTGTACGTAGAGGATTTTTGTTGTGTTTTCTCTTGTTTTTGAACCGACCTTAGAAACGGAGGAGGTTCTTATTCGACTGTACTTTTTATGTTTGTTACCTGATGACTCTTTACTGGGTGACTGATTTTGGTTATTCTTACTTTGATTGAAAATTGTTTATGATTTGGTCTCATAAAAATATGATTAAAGTCTTCGGACCTGGAGAGGAGAACTCCTCAAAATTGAGTAGGATTCCAATGGTTCTTTTTGCATTGGGTTCAATATAAAAACTAGGATACAGCGGGGGAAGGAAAAAGGGAGCAAGGAACGTGGGGGTGGGGGAAGTAATAAAAAGGTGAATACTCCAATATCTTCGGCAGCTTTTACCGATTTATATTTCATCGGAAAGAATATATTCGTTTTGTGACCTTTGCTTCATTTAAATGCCTATCAAAATTAAAAAGATCTAAAAACTAACATTTTAAATAAAATCAGACTTTAAAACAAACTAAATAATGACCATAAAAATAAAATATTATAAAAATACCACTGCAAAAGAAAAATAATATTTATTTCATAGTACTTGTATATGTTAATTACGCAGATTATTGACTTGTCTAGCCAAATAATCAAAATATATGTGTAACATATTGAAGGCAGGTCGCTTAGTACCATATAAGATGAAATTTTTCCACTTCTAAAAATCATTACTATTTTCTGTGAATGAAACTGATAAACTCTATGAAAATGATACAGGATTCCAACATTTTGTAAAGTATTGAGGCATATTCGTGCAGTTTTACGACTTTGGAAAATTCGTCGTCGTGTCGGAGTACAGAGTTATCCCACAGGTCGCTTTAAATTAGCATGATAAAGTAGTGAAGAACTGATGGCCGATGGGGCCGAAAAGTTCTTGAGTAGGAGCCACGTACAGGCAAACGCAGTGTCGGGGGGCCACCTACAAAGTGAACGGACGACTTAGTTAAGGTTGCAGGAAGTCGCTGGATGCAGGCCGCTTCCAACAGGTCGATGTGGAGATCCTTGGGGAGGCCTATGTTCCTGTGGACTTCCTGTGACTAAAGAGAGAGTGTGAAAAAAGTAATTTAAGCATATTACCTAGGATTTATTATATTTGACCCTTTACCCTATATACATAAATAATGTATGTATCTTAGATTTGATTCTTACGCCCGTTGAATACTGATACTCGCTGTGTTAATATTAACAAGCCCGTCTACACAATTTGCATCTGCCACCTCATCTGGTGACAAAAAAACGTAAATTGAATATATCGGGTTAGTAGCTCGTATATCTAAAAAAATAGTTTCGTATGGTTACTCAAATATACAGTGACAATAAAAATCTAATTGATCTAAAAATCTAAATCGATGGCGTAGTTGTACTACGGTGCGGAAACAAAGCTGAGGTCTCGGGTATGAATCTCGGGTCGGGCAAAGTGATATTGGATTATTCTGTAGGTATACCTAATATACTAATGGTAATATATTACCAGCCCGGAGTCAAGAATTTGTGCCCGATATGGCGATAGGGTTGGCCCCTAACCCCCTCTTATGTTCAAGGCAAAATGTGGCTGTACTTGCACCTCTGCTTACCCCTTCTGGGATAAAAGGCGTGAATTTATGTATGTATATATGACATTAAAAAAAAACAGTCCCTTATATCTATTATGATATTCTTGAAGTTTCTTTGAAAAGCTATAAAGATAAATTATTTCTGTAAGCACCCCACGCTTTATAACAAAAAAAAAAAAAATGAAATTTCACTCTATTTTCTAATCTTATATAATATTATCAATTATTTAAGAAAGAAAGAAAAACTATTTATTGATAAACAGACGCAACGTACATAAAACACACAGTATTATAAAACTTAATAATAAAAATGGCTGATCGCGTCTGTGACCGGTAGGTGGCCACTCAGCTTTATGTTATGATGTGGTGCAAACCACAACACAACGCTGATTTTGAGTGGCCACCTTAAGTGACGTACGGACGTCAAACCAATTACTCAATTTTTTATACAAATAAAAACGAAAATAACAATATTTTTACTTTTTTAGTTGGGTCTTTTACTAAAGTGTGTTTAGTGTTTTTTAAACTATTATTAATTGTTTTTAATAAAAAAAAAAAAACCTCTATCTGCCGCTATCTTACCAAAGTAAAGCAGCTGCGCGCAAATTATTCACATTTATTATTTAAAAAATTACGTAATTTTCTGGTTAAGAAAATGTAACATACTTTAAAAATTATTAGGTATATTGTCATCGGCACTTAGCAAGTATGCAAAAGTTCAAGTCAATTCAAATTTTAAAGTGCTTGAAAATCGACTTCAAAGGTTCAGTTACATCTGGTTACATCCATACATAGATACAGACAGACACAGCCATGCCTACGAGCGTGATAAATTTTTTTTTCTTGTTATACGTTGATAATAAAATATTTTTTAAGGATTTGTTGTTTAAGATAGTGTATTTCTCAAAAGAATTACAAATTCAATTAAATGACACATACAATTTGTGTTTGATTATTGTTTAGTTTGTACAATTGATTTTGTATATTTATTCATTCTTAAGTTCCCGACACGGCGCGGCGCGGCGTTTCGAAGTCTGAATATCTTTCGTGATTACAGACGGATAACGAAAGCTTTCATTATTTTAGTTTTTAATTATACCGAATGATAAAGCTGTTTTCTAATTGTTTCTTAAAATTAATATGTAAATATTAGTTTTCATGTAAGTTATATAAAATACATATTTTGAAATTTTGTGTTGTATATTCTGTTTACAGTAAAATGTAATAATTTTAGGTTAGGCTATGCATACAAGAGAAACCTTTTATTAACTAAGAAATGTATTTGCAAACATTTTGCAAATCTAATAAATCAAACTACTGTGACAGAACCATGTCTACCTTTCAAGGTATTAAAATTCCTACAATTTTACACTTAAAACCCTAGTAATGTTACTAGACACAATTTCCAGAGATCTTATTGAATTATATCACTTTTCACTTTGTATAAATGTTTGTCATTTTCGTAAAATGGCACGATTAATTTATTTGAATAGTACGATTACTAAATATCAATTACACTATTCAATTACTCATTATAATATAAAGAATAAAACACCAAAACTTAACAGATTTTAACATTAAGTACAAACAAAAGATGAGACCATTAAATTACGACAAAGTATCAAAAAACTGATGGCCGTTGGGGCTGAAAAGTCTTTGAGTAGAGGCCACGTTCAGGCAAGCGCAGTGTCGGACGCCCGCCTACAAGACGGACGGATGACCTGGTTACTGATGCAGGAAGTCACTGAGACCATGCTTCCAAAAGGTGGATTGAGATCCTTGAGGAGGCTTATGTTCAGCAGTGGGCTTCCTGTGGCTGAAGAGACAGGGAGATAGACAGCTGAGGAATCAATAGTACAAAAACCTTTAATACTGGTATTTAACCAGTGTAAACGGACCATTTGTGGTCTGGAACCATCCTAAGTTATCCGTAGAACAATTCTGAGACCATCTTAATTTATTTAAATCTTTATTGTACACAAAAAATACAATGTACAGGAACAAAAAGTTTAAATAAAAAGTACAAATGGCGGTCTTATCGCTTAAAGCAATGTCTTACAGACAACCATGGGATGGTAAAATAATTTTATACGTGATTAATTAATGACTGTTCAGAAAAACCCTTTGTCCATTTACTTTTCGGTACTGTATTAAAATAAAATCAAACCAGATCAAACCAGCCTAGACTGAAATTATGTCGTATGGTCCCTGATGAAAGGTTAAAAATCACAGCGAGATCCCGCGTTTTTAGCTTAATTAAACAACACTTGCCCGGGGCACACAATACATCAAAAGCTCCAAAATATCTTCAAGATAACATTTTAAGATATTACAATAGGCTTGGAATGCTTCTCAAAAAACAAATTATTTTACGCGTTGCCAGGCTAAGATCTTTACTGTAAAGAAATGTATTATATTGCCAAGAATAACACCTATGTATTATGTTTTGCCAAAGCTTTGTTGTTATAATGAAATACATATAACCCAAAAGAATTAAATAGGTCTTTTATATTGCAATTAATGGCGAGATGAACGTGCCATTCGTCTGTAGCTAAGCAGTGGAATGCCAAGCATTGCTTTGTAATTCATGGTGTTGTTTGGTTTACCGTCCATGAGCTGTATCGCTTACCACCAGACGAGTGACATGCTTGTCTTACCATAAAAGGCAAAAAATAATCAGCGAGAACTTCTTCGTACAAATAAACCGAAGCTGTATACTACTCGTAGTCCTAATTTATTTCTAGTCTTCAATTGACAATATTATATAAATGAAACTAACATTATTTTTCATACAAAGGCGAGATTTTCCGACATATTTCTAACAATACGATACATGTTTTCCCCTTCACGTCAATCATAATTTCTGGAACATGGGGCGCCATTATCAAGTGTTTTATTTGTAAACAAAATATTAGGAATGATTGTCGAAAATACTGTGAAGTACACGAGAAAGAACACTTCTAAATTAACCCATTCAATGCGGCAACAAATTTTGCTCCCGCTGCCCAGATGCGGCAAACTTCTCAACGTGAACGCCGATCGGCGTGAGCCGCCCCTGACGGATCAAAAATAAAACGCCAATTGGCGTTTTCAGCATTTCGTTATGAATTTCATTTTATTCGTTTCGAATTCATGTGATTTTCCCAGTAGTGCGCTATAATTATTGTAATAAGAACTGTTTTTAGCAAGTAGCAGAATTAATTTAATTATTTTAGCCCGTTTTATATGAGATTCTTAGAGATTTGGTGATAGAAATTTGAGAAAAGGAATATGTGCAGTTATTTTTATACATTATGAATTTAAACAGCGAGTAATTTCTCTTTATTTGATAAGTATTTCTATTGTGTTCTCCCGTGTCACAAACATCCTTTTTTAAAGCATACAAAAGATATTATTGATAACCTCGAATATTATCAGGGGTTGCAAACAATTTTTTTTAATTTCATAATAATTAAATCTCAATACATAGTTAGTGCATAAGTACTTATTATTATTAAAATTATCAAATTAATTATATTATAAAAATAATTTAATTAATTTTTTTTCTGTATCAGCCCATATACGTCCCACTGCAGGGCACGGGCCTCCTCTACAATCGACAGTACGATTGAGAGTGCTTAGGCCATATAGTCCACCACGCTGGCCTAGTGCGGGTTGGCGGACTTACATACCATAGATTTTTTTTATAAATCGCTATGGTATGCAGGTTTCCTCACGATGTTTTCCTTCACCGTTTTAGTGCGTGGTGATTGACTATCAATACACACATGACTCCGAAAAGTCAGAGGTGTGCCCTGGGATTCGAACCCGCGACCACCGTGAACCTGTTGGCAGCCGCGTCTAGTCCGTTTACCAACAGTGGCCTGTTGCCTGTGGCCACGCACTTCTCATTTAAATATTTTCTCTCGATCTTCTTGATTGAAAACGTATACATTACTTAAATAGACAGAATTGATTTCATTGTAATGGACAAAATTAGATACTTTGAAATTTACTATTTTTCGCACTTACATGGGAATATAAATCATATTAAAATACCGCAACAATATCCGGAAAATATAGTTTAATAACGTAATTTTTTTATTATTATTCAGTTCTTTTTCAGAGAGAAAACGTCCCCGGTCGTCTAATATATTAATTGATAGTCAAGTTTGGGATGACATTTACTTATCTCAATCGCTTTTGGCACCACAAAAGATACGGAAAAGTGAAAGCTCAAATAAAGAGATTAAAAATAATTAAAATATCAGGAAGCATGTGATAATTGCCAGATTAGTAATAAAATATTGACCAAAAAGATAAACGAAATATATTATTTGTCAATTTCACATTTTGCTCACTGTTTTACACAGCGAAACCTACTTGTTTAGGACACTGTGCGGGACCAAGGAAAATAGTGATTCATGTAAAATAAATAGGACAAGCGATCGGGCCCGGCTTCGTCCGGTTGTAGATAGTTTTTAAATCCAGTCCACATCAAAAACATATTATTTTGCGTAATAACTGTATGAATTTCCCGAGCGGTGTCGATTATATTACCCATCCCGTTATATCCCGTTCTGTTCCGTCTCTCAGTCCCATGACGAAAAACTTGCAATCCTGTCCTGTCCTATTGCGAGCCACCAATTCGAATTAAAAAAAAAAGGAAATATTTCTATTTGAATATAATAATCCCGGGAATATTACATTTTTTCGGGCTAGAAACTAGCCTATGTGTCAAACTAGGGTGTCAGAAATAGCCCTATAACAAATTTCATCAAAATCGGTCGAGCCGTTTTTGTGTGAAAGAATAACAAACACATCCACACTCACAAACTTTCACATTTAACATACTTATAAGTTTGTTTAATAGAATAAATATATATATTATTTATGTTTTATAACCAATAGTTGTGAATCCCTGGAAAACGCCGATTGGCGTTTGCCGCACCTGAGTAAGAAAACTCAACTTTTCAAGAACTGAAATATCCAGAAACTATGTGTACCAGGCTTTTCACTTATAAATTACATACACATTGGTCTATATTTCATAATTAAAACTTCAAATTTGGGCAAAGTATAAACCAACTCTATATTACGCCGATCGGCGTTGTCAGTATCTGAGTAAGAAAAAATAATACGCCGATCGGCGTGCGCCGCATTGAATGGGTTAAGTATCTTTATTATGCGAAAAAATAAATACACCCAACAGCTACTTACATAGTCGTGACCTCACATTAAGATCGAGTCTTGTGTCGTGGGTATCAGAAACTAAGACTTTTCGGTCTCAAAAACCAGATTGGTGCGGGAATCGAACCCACGGCCTTACGTTTCACAGTTCGCGTCTAACCAACTACGCCACGGAGGTTGTTCTTTTTAATTTTATATGCTTAAATTAACAAGAAATTTAAACTAAAAAAACCATTTACCCTTCGATATCGAGGCTCTAGAGCTAACCAACTTGTGGTTAGGTATCCAAAGTGAGGAACATCCTCATTGTGCGTGCCGTATCCAGAAATACTGTCTTTTTGATCTGGCTCTTGACCCGACGACCTTAAGAGCCTCCGGATATGTCGGTCGAGCCTCTTAGGTATCAATAGGACTGCTTATTTTTGGAATCATTCGTTTAGTAGATAAAGGGAGTATTATTCTTTGTATTCGGTACGTATTTCAAATATATTTTTCTTAATGACATTTAGTACTTTAGTGCGTGGTGGCATGTTGGTAAACGGATCAGACGCGGCTGTCAACATGGTCGCGGTGGTCGCGGGTTCGAATCCCAGGACACACCTCTGACTTTTCTAAATCATGTGTGTATTGATAATCAATCCCCACGCACTATAACGGTGAAGGAAACATCGTGAGGAAACCTGCATACCATAGCGATTTATAAACATTTCTATGGTATGTAAGTCTACCAACGCATTAGGCCAGCGTGGTGGACTACATGGCATAACCACTCTCAATCGTACTTACGATTGTAGAGTAGGCCCGTGTCCTGCAGTGGGACGTATATGGGCTGATACAGATACAGAATAAAAAAAAGAGTTTGACTAACATATTTTTATTTTATTTTTAATTTGTTATTTTTTTTTATTTTATCATTTTATCATATTGGCTCAAAATGACCGATCTACCCGTTATTAAAGAAGGACTTATTGACGCAAGGCAGAAAGTTGTATACTTCGGCATTAAGATGTATCTTCCAAAATTACAAAATTTATTATGTTACAAATGTTTAATGAAAAAAAATTTTTTTATATCTCCCTTATTGTAAAGGTGCGTTATTTTAAGTATATTTGATTGACCTATTTAATGTAGAAGCGCTTTAAAAATATATCAGCGTGTATTAAAGTATCGCGTTTCTTCTGCGTACTGAATTTTAATTTCCTGTAATGTTGTTATAGTTCTCTTTGGTGATTTTATTCATGTAATAAATTCTTTATATCGTTTAATTCTTTGTTCATGGTAACAATATTACATTGGAGAAGCTTTTTAAAATTATTTGTTTAAATATGATATGTATTTTATTATTGATTCTCAAACTGAATGTAGGAAGATGGAATATTAAGATTCCATTTAGTAAAATGATATGCGCTAAACCGTGCGCTAAACGTATTGTATTGTAAACTTATTTTGAAAAGAGCAACGCTAGAGTTTCTTGCCCGTTCTTCTCTGGCGAAAACAGCCTTGTGAACCGGGTGGTAGTGAAAAAAAAAGTGACTGAATCTAAACAATGTATGACATTTTATGGATTCAATAAATATTTCATTTCATTTCATTTCAACCTACGAAAGCTGTACGAAGTAAAGCAGCTATATTGTAAATTATGTATTTCTGCTTAAAATAATAAATTAAAAAAAGTAGCGCATATTAAAAGCCTTATTCCTAGGTTTTACACCTGTATTAGTTATTGAATATTTTGTCCCTATCAAACGACTTTTAAGTTTGAGTGAAGACGTTAAAACATTCGATAGCTAAAATAGGTTTATAAACTGTTTATGAATGAGGCCGTAAATATATACTTCAATTCAATTTCATCTTAATCTCTCACTTAGGAAAGTGCAATAATACTTGTATTCTTTGCCGTTGAAAACATGGCACATCAAAAGCTAACAAAGGTATTATGAAAAATGTATTTGATATGTGAGAAACATTTTCGTAATAGGATATAAATGAAAACAATTATTGTTTTTTCGTTTATTTATTAAGAAAACATATAATTTGATGACACATAATTAACATTTATAAACTACATACTTATACATACATATTTATATATTTACAAGATCATACGCTTATAGATGGACATAATTGACAGCCTCCGTGGCGCTGGCGGTTAGACGCCGCCTGTGAAACGAGAGGCCGCGGGTTCGATCCCTGCACCGAGAGAAATGTTTGTGCAGCCCACAAATATTTCTTCCGGGTCTGGGTGTTTGTGAGACCGAAAAGTCTCTCGTAGTTCCTGATACCCACGACACAAGACTCGATCTTAGTGTTGGGTTAAGAACTATGTATGTGACTTTTGGGTGTGATTAATTTATAGCGTTTTATTTGAATAATTTTCAGATTTAGATGTTAGCAAGTTGATGGATCTGAAATCAAGATTTTATTATTGTAGTCTGACGTAGTAGAAATCCAAGAGAAAACTAGAATATAGAATTATATTTTTTTAGTACACATATATAGATTTCACGTATAATGAGTAGGTATGGCTTAGCATTTCACATTTTCCTAACTATTATAGTAACCCGGGATCACAATTTTGGATTTAAATATATTTAATATGACTCGTTGTTGCCGAAGTTTATATTCCGTAATTTCGTGTCAAAATAAAATTATTTAGGCCGATTCTAGTTTAAAAATAGACTCCAGAATTTACATGATGTTATACTGTAGTATAATAATAAAAACATATGTTAAAGTCACACGTAGCTCTGATGTACTAAGACAAGGGTTTGTGTCACAGTTATGAGAAATTAATAATTCAGCCCCGACAAGATACCGGCTCCAAAAGACAAATATTAGATTATACGAGTATGACCTCAATCTCATAAAAAATATTTATATTATTCATTTTTATTCTTTATTGTGCACAATAAGTATAACAGTATATAGAGACAATGATACAACAAAAATATTCTGCTTAAATTATACGTTGTACTTAGACTATTCACCTTCAATAACTTGTACCCAAGTTGTCCAGCTATTTTACAAGGGATTTTAGAATCGTCCAGGTTCAGTCTTCACTTCATATACATCAGTTTCATTTCTATTTTATTTCACTCGTTTCTTTAAGAAACTAACGCCTTGGCGCGAATAAAAACGCCTCACAGCGCAGATAATATTTTTGTTGTCCTATTGGGAATTTAACATTTATCTTGGAAAATACAATGTAGATTTTAATACACAAAAAGGTACTATCTAATACAGCAAGACCACTTAACATTTGACTGTCGTAACTTTGCAAAGCTAGTCGTCGTAACCCTATTCGTAGCACTAGTCGTGGCGACTAGCTTGTCGTAACAAAGCGTAGCAAGTCATCCATCATAGCACACAGTAAAGCATCAACAGTTGTACTGCGTAGCTTAAGTAAATATTAGTTAACCTACTCCGTAGTACGTAGCACTCGTAGCCCCTGTAGTCGATACGCTAGTCATCGAAGTCTACGCTTCGTATCAGTCGTTTATTTCCCTCTTAAATCAGTACAGGTAGGCAAAGCTTATATTATCTAAAAGTGTCCATTCATAGTTTTATTTGATATTCGACAATTTATATTTGTAACACTATTTATGTTTTTTTGAGGATTGAGGATTTAAGCTGAAGTTACATTATGTTACTAGTGCGATTGTATTTGTTCGATATTAATTTAATCGCCAAATTCATGTGAAAACTTTATTTCATTCCATGCCATACGCATTTTTCTTAGATCAAATTAATGTCACATTAATTTTAGCTATAAAGTCATTTAAAACGGCCATATATAATTCCACGACATTCCATACTTAGCAAAACATCAAAATTTCAAAACCAGGTTCATTCAAAATTGGACTTAGCTCTTTTCGACATTCATCCAACAACTCCATAAAACCCATTGAAATATTATACTAGAGGAAACAAAATGTAACAAAAAGAACGATACCGTACCGCTCTTTCTATTCCTATCTCTGTCACACCTACGCACTAATACATCTTCTCTATCGCTTCACTGGATTCCTTTGCACGCACAATACGCAAAGATTTTGTTCCCAATGTCCGCTCTGGTATAACCTCAATGATACCGTATTCTTTTCATGTATGGATAGGTTGTTCAGACGTCGATATCCAGTTGTGCCGAGGCCATCCTCTGGCGGTAATACTCGTGCAGCACCCGGCAGCGCTCGTGCTGGGCGCAGAGGAGCCTCGCTGGCGGGTGTCAGGCGGGGCCGCGGGGTGCGCGGGGACGGGGCACCTCCAGCCGCTCGGGCATCATGAGGGAAGTCTCTGCGAAACGAACGCCGAGGCGAGTGCGCACGCGACTGTCCTGTTGATCAAACAAAAGGTTCAGGGTTCGAGTAATCTGTGAGCATATCAACATATCGCACCTTTAGAATTAAAGTGACCTAATTTAAAAAAATAGGTTTTGGCTTTTAATCGTATATTGGCTTACAATGATTATCTTCATCGACCGGTTATAAACGAAGGACCTATTGACGCGTGAAAGACAGAAATATGTATCTTCCATAAGTACATCTTATAGTACAAATTTTTAATGAATATTTCCGAAAAAATAAGATTATTTAGTTAGGTTTCTATAATTCTAAAGGTGCGATACATAAAAACAAAAGATTCCGACGAAAAACTCTATCTCTCTCTCCCTCCTCTTTTTTGAAGTCGGTTCATAAATGAGAACTTATAGAAAGTTCTATATTTTGAAACACGATATATGTTTATGTTCGTATATTCTTATGAAATTGAGTACAAAAGTAAAAGTAATAAAAACACAGGTAAATTCAAGGTTGCTCGCACAGCCTTACGGCATCGAGTCCCCGCGGTCACTAGCCAAATATCGTAGGATCAAAACGTCAATCAAACAAACGGGTGTGGGTACGATTAGAGATGTGGCCACAATTAAAATGTCACATTAATTGCCAGAATGGTATAGTTAGCTATGGTTGGGCATTTGTGTGAGAATAATAATTATCAAAATATTAATTATTGCAGTAGTATTTTGAATTGTTAATGAATATTAATTATGATGGTACTATAAATAAAAAATGATTAGTTATTTTCTGTAAATATTGCTTGTTAATTTTATTTAATAACTTTATTATTTATAAAATAAATTTTAACGAGCTTGTGGAGATGCTGTAAATATTTATGATTATGTTATCTTTGGAAAATGGGATAGGAAAATCTGAATTCCATAATGTTATGACTATGATTAAAACAGGAATTAATAGCGAAAGTCCCATTTAAATGAGGAGAATTTTGCGCCCTGAACATACGATTATCGTAAGGATGTATAGAAATGTTGCATTGTATACAAATTTGTTAGAACACGATCGATAATCTATAAATAAATAAATACACCTAACAGTCACATTCATACACCTGACCTCACACTAAGATCGAGTCTTGTATCGTGGGTATCAGAAACTACGAGAGACTTTTCGGTCTCATAAACACTAACACCCGAATGAGACAAATATTTGTGGGTCTCACAAACATTTGTTGATTTGATCGAACCCGCGGCATCGCGTTTCACAGCCGGTGGCTTACCAACTGCGCCACGGAGGCTGTCTCTATTGCGGTTATGTTATGCGATAATGGCATACGATTCTCGCCGCGAGAAACTCTCTTTGTGTAAATGGTTCCATTTTAAGCCACAGTTCATCCTTAAAAAATATTACAGTATAATTTTAATAGGATGAAGCACCCTAAACGTTCTTGTAAGCAATACAAATAATTGAAAATCATGACAAAGACGCTTTTAGGATTTTCAGAATTTAGCGAAGCACCTAAATTCTGAATGCCCATGAATTTATAAACGAGTTTGATTGTTTGCTCTTAATTGAGTCAAGGTAAATTTACAAATATTTTCATTCCAGTAAGCTGAATTAGGATGTGTCGAATACTGAAATGTGGGCTTTATTTTTGTACAATATTCTTGGTAATATTTAATCGCTTTCTGATTCTGGATAATATAATTAATGTTTTATTAGAGATTTCCAACTAATTTACCCATAGCTTTGAAGGATAATAGACATTAATGGACCGAAAATTTTAAGTTACAAGTTACCCACTTCATTTTTTTAATTTCCAGTTGACCTTTCCAAAGATGACTTTCGAGAGTGTTTGGACGTTTTTCAATTTATCAAAAGAAGCAGTCGTTTCACTGTTTAATGGAGCCTTAAACTCTTACGTTCTGTAGTGTTCCAAGAGAGGTGAGAATGCTTTTTTTTGCATAATTTCAGTTGTGTTCGACTGAATAGAATAGAAGCCTTTATTTGTTAATTAAAGTACACATATACTAATGTATGTATGTATCAGCCCATATACGTCCCACTGCAGGGCACGGGCCTACTCTACATTCGAGAATACGTTAAGAGTGGTTAGGCTATATAGTCCACATATACTAAAACTAAAATAACTAACTTACAAATCTTCTATTACAATTTGCAACGAAAAAACTATCAAGAATAAAATAGTAATAATAATAAATATAAAAAAGTGTAGCTTATGTGTTGCAGTAGAAAAAAACGATGTTGACTGATAAGTTCACTCATATTAGCAAACACTGATATTATTCCATTACTCGGTTGAAGAGTTAAAGGTTGAAATTGTCTGGAATTTGTGCAATAGCTGGGGACGGAAATAGGTTGGCAATTTGTGGGTTTAACTTGCGTGGTGTGATGTGTGTAAACCCTTTCGTGCATCTCTATTAAAAAATCTAATACTTCTTGGTTAAAATATCATCCAGGGTGGTACTTGGTCTATATACTTAATTACATCTTCTTATCCATAATCCTATAATTAATATCCCTTGTACTGACCTAGACATACATACATACATAAACTCACGCCTTTTTTGTGGGCAGCGGTGCCAAAGTACCCCCATTTCACCTTGTATGTTCCATCCCACGACGTGATAAGTGGCAAGCTATCGCCATATCGGGCACAAATTCCTGACTTTGGGCTGATAATGAATAGAAAAATCCAATATCACTTTGCCCAACCCGGGATTCGAACCCGAGACTTCAGCTTTGTAACCGTACCTTAGTACAACTACACCACCGAGGCAGTCACTACCCCATACTTCCCATAATCCATTCAATGGTTTGGAAGATATCGCAGGTAGCGATAAGGCCTCCCATTGTCTTTACTATTGAAGTATTTTTTTACGTTATTATATAAGTAATTTAAACTGTGAAATGGATTGGACATAGTAGCTTATATTAAGTAGGTAATATCTAAACCTTGTAAATAAATAATGTAACTAATCTAAGTTAATATCAGGATATATATTTTTAGGCAATGATTGAAGTTGGTTGGGCCAGAATACTTTAATTAAATCTTTCTAAAAACAATTCTCGTCCTCTAATTTTAGACAATTTTGTAAGTGATTTATCTGTTATTGACTTTCTTTCTTTTAGGGTGGCGTGAAATAAATTAAGTAAATAAATAAAACATTCACGCTACACGTACATACCTTGGTTGTCCGTAAGACATTGCTTTAAGAGCGTTTATACCCTGCACGCGCTTTTTGCTTAAAAACAGGACTTTTCAAATGAGTTAATAGCCACCAATAAACAATTTAAAGGAAAAATAATTATTACTAATTTTAGAAAAGGTTGTCATCTAGGGATTTTGGTGGAAAACATTATAGATTGATGGATAATTTGTGAGTACTATACGGATTACTGAACACAAGTTTCGTTATTTAGGCTTTAAATGGCAATTTAGAAGCTTAAGATATCCTTAACCACTAAATATAAGATGAAAATAAAAATATTATCAGACTAATAAGACCCTTATGGAGGGATTTTGCTGAGAAAAATAATCTTTTTGTGTTTAGTTCCTGAAAAATAAAAATTTAAACAATGCGAAATTATTCAGAAACTCTCGTCAAGAACATATTTTTTTTCACCGACTTATCGTACATAAATTTTTATAACAATTGCATATTATAATAGAAGAACATCTTATCAATAAATTACCATTTTTATATTTCAACAAAATTAGTTTTCATGTTTTCTACAAATATTTTAAAAACCACTATAAAACACGCTGTCCGACGTGGATCAAATCAGACCGCCGCAAGGCCTTCTAGAGGGAGGACGTATCGCTCGTCGCTCCGGCCTAGCTGCAGTCGATTTTTGCCGTACGTAGTAAAAATAGCCACGCGCGGACTGCGATTACCACATCTTAGTACTTTGGTAGTAAAATATTTAATTATTTTTATTACTTACAATGATTTTATAGTGAGTATAAATTATGTTTCAGGTAATATAATGGGATGTAATTCCGAGGCTAAATTATGTTATGTATTGTAATATAAAATTAAATATATTTCGTAATTGTAAGAGGTTGTAAGGCCCCTAGGCCCTAACACTATTTATGTGTTCGAACACGAAATGATTAATAAAACGTCCGTAGTGTCTACTGATTGAACACTGATTTGAATGCAACTTAACAATGTAATAATAACGAAAATATGATTAGTATCTAAATTTGTATTATTCTTTGCTTGCACAGTAGTATTTGTCTACTTATAATGCAAATAAAATATTTTTATGATATTATATTACAGTTACATTTCAATTGAATATTTGAAGCGCACGGATCAAAGTTGTTTGAGCCGATTGTATAGCGAGCCGACGCGGCAGCTCTACGCACACAGCTTTGGTCGCTTATGTGTGCGTGAAATTAACGAAGAAATACCTATAGTTGACTTTGCGCGCAAAGTGTATACGCTCTTAAGCGAAAATACCGCCATTTGTATTCTTTATTTATTCTTTTTGTTTCTGTATATTATATTTATTTGTGTGTAAAATAAAGATTTTAATGAATAATTACCTTAACAGGCGTAGTTAGCGGAGTGTCCACATTCATGTTCTTCTTCTTTATCGTACTAGATCCGGAGTTGTCTGCGAACAAAAATTATCAATGTATATTTTTAGAATTTTCATTTTGATACTAATGTTTGCAGATGAGTATCAAACAAGGAACATAATAATTCACACTCTATGATCTTAAAAACGAATAAACAATACTTGTACTGTTTATTCTCGTATTAAAAAAATATTGAGCTACAAGCGTATAGCAAGCGGAACGGCAAAGAAACATTGTTTGCAAGTTGTTAAGTCGAGGATACTCAAGATTAAAACAGTTAAGCTTCTTAAATTATGTATTTTATTAAAACTTCGGACATTTAAAATACAAAGCAAGAAACTATTTTTTTTTCTATACATAAACTCATGCCCAGAAGGGGTAGGCAGAGATGCCACTGGGACACCATCCTTTCGCCTTCCGTGTTTCCTCCCACGATGTGATAGGTGGCGAGCCTATCGCCATATCAGGCACTTTATGACTCCGGACTGATAATATGAATATAAAAATAAAATATCACTTTGCCCGACCTAGGATTCGAACCTGAGACCTCATCATTGTAATTGTAATGTGCTGTAACTGCGTCACCGAGGCAATGCAATACAATTTTTATTTCTTAATTTATTAGTATGATACATCAACAGCATATTATGTTAACAATTATTATTATGTGTTAGGTTACGTAAAAGTTTCAATAAAGGCTTATACCACTTTGACCATAATATAAAATAAATAACAGTTTTAAACTCTTTCTATATAACTCATAAAAACACGCAAGAATTATTTAGAAACAATATTTAAAAACAAAAGAACTCTTACAAAAGAGATGCGTAACAAAAATCATAAAATTAAAATTATATCATAAAAGTAATAATGTACCCTAAATTTAATATATTATCTAAACTTTTGTACTTTCACCTAATTATTTGAAATTTGATCCAACAGTATATAAATGCATCAGCTATTACAAAGTAAAATTATTTTAAATTCATTAATAATTAATTATGCATTCGCAAAATGAAATTAATAGGTTTGATTCAATCACCAATTTAGTTTAATTAATAACTCAAATTTATTAGAAACGATTAATTTGGCCAGTTGTAGTAAATTGCAAATCAATTTGTGTTTAAACAAATATGTGAATAAAGACGTTTCATTTCACAGAACCTTTATTTAAATAGTCCTTACTATTCAACTAAACTAGTAGGTACCGTTTCAACAGCTCGGCCACAATATTCGCGTTTGTACCGGACTGGAAGGCCAGAGACACTGACATACCCCTTTCGGCCTCCCCCGGGGTACCGAAAGGGAAGCTTAATAGCTTTTCCTCTTTTAAAAAAAAGGTACCGTTTCGTGTTTCATAATTTTTCACTTTGGATAGGCGTTAGTCGGCCTCACACATTCGAAATAGCTATCTGAATTCATAATCGGAATTCATTTCGATCTGGAATGAACGCTTGTCAGTATAGTGTCATAATCTGAAAATATTAGAACGTGTGTGGTTTATTAATTTCATTTTCAGATTATGAATTCATATGTGTGAGGCCGGGCTAACGCACACAATATTAATATTTTGCGTAATCCACAATTCCGAAGTTGTTTCGACTTGAAAAGTATTTAGAAAACGTCAAACGAATATGTACTTCTTAGTTTAGTTGGATAATAAAGCATTGACGTCCATAAAAACCGGAAATAATTCAATACATAATATACATATATTAATTTATTACCCAATGTATTAAATCAATTATCAACTTGTATACATGAACTTCACCTTATAATTCGCTCGCCATTCTAAGACATCTTCAAACCGGAACGCAACAATGTATTTACTAATAATAACACCTTGAATTACAAAGCAATGCTTAGTACTCTACTGCGCTCGCCACCCTAAGACATAAGATGTTAAGTCTCAATATATCCAGTAGTTACTCTGGCTATAATGTCCTTCAAACCGAAACACAACAGTGCATTTACACTGCTTTTTGGCGGGAGAAATTGACATTGCGGTGGTACCTACCCAGACAGCTATTCACATATGAGAGACCTACCTGTGAAATTTGCAATGTGTAGAATTTCTCTTTGGTGGGAAAAAAGGAACTAAAATCCTTACATGAATCTCGATTAATACGAAATCGGGTTATTCGCCATGCATAGTTAACACCGCGCTAATATAACTCGAGTTAGTCTAAACCAGTTCTCGATAAATGTATATTTAACTCGGGATATAGTGACTGCTCGGGTTAACTTTCTTTCTTATCTCAAGTTGCTCATCTGTAAAGCCGGGTATTCACTAAAGAGCTGTAACTTACATGTAACAGTAATAAGGCTCTCATGTGCTCACGTACTGTGAACGCTCGTTGAATCGTGTAAAAAACTGACAATAAACGCCGGCTGTGAACCGCTATTGTTGCGCTCGTCTACACTACGTACACACTATGTTTTTGTTGGCTTTTTCTATTTTAAATGCGGAAATTAATCTTAACGAACTCTTTTGTAAAGAGCTGGTCTTCTCAGTTTTTATTATTTCTTAGTTTAAATTGCTACATGTCATTCTTTGTCACTTTTTTCTAGCTCTTTCAAGTATATATTTTCTTGTTATAGAAATAGAGAAATATTTATTTTCAGTGTTTGTTTTTCATTCATATATACCATAAACTGATTTATATTCCAAAACTGTTTAGATAGGTAAAGTTTTCGGTTACTTCCTATTGAGTATCTGGCTTAACACCCCTTGAATTCAACTCTTGTTAGTAATTGCCTAACCAGATTTGACTCAAATTACGTGCAACTCGGGTCAACTCTATTTCATAGTAATGGGAATTATTGCTATTTCAAATTAACGTCACCATCTTGTTATTTTTGAAGCCTTTATATTTCTGCTATTGCTAATCGCACCCCCTACAGAATTTCTAAACAAAAAAACTGACCATAAATTATATTCATATTTCACATCTAATATTACATAATATACAAAATTGACTGTTCAGTTTCTTCTATGATATAGGTATATAAATGGGTATATGAGTATTAAAATGGGTTCGTAAAAAAAACTCTCTCCTTCATAGATGACACGAGACCGTACAAAAATATTACACGAACGGCTTTGTGAATCACAAACGTAAATAGCAAAATTTCGCGTATTTAAATAACTTGTGAAAGGTTATTGTCGCCTTCACTTCATATTTGTGATTGGTATTGCTGTTTATACCAACACTGCTATTTCATAAATCGAGTTGCCCGTCTCTTATTTGAATGTTAGCTGACTTTCTTATACGTCGCATTTTAGACGACAATTATCATACGTAGTGACTTTCAAGTTATCTGATTTCTGTTGCGTCTGTGCAAGATCTATCAGGATGCTAAAATATATTCGGATTCCCAATGCCCAATCCCTCAGCCCATTCTGTTTCCTTCCCATTGCCTTCCAATTTGATGGCTCGGCAACACATCCATGATCAAAGCGTTATGGATGTTCACGGACAGCAGTGATTACTTACCATCAGGTGATCCATTTGCACGTTTGCTGGACCTATGCATAAAAAATCTTATTAAAATATTGTTCTGTTTCGCATTAAAGGACATAATAACCAGAGTAACAACTGGACATATTGAGACTTCACATCTTGTCTCAGGATAGTGAGCGCAGTGCAGTGCCAACCATCGGTTTGTAATTCAAAGTGTTGGTTCGTTCTTGCTGTTCATGAGCGGTCGTATCGTTTACCACCAGGCGAACGGCATGAAGGTCTCGCCATTCATAGCAATAAAAAAAAATTGTCAAGCAGTGCAGAAGTTTATTTTCACCACCATATGCCAATAGTCATAATCGGCCCATAAGACACTTCATTTTTACCGTCTTGACGGTTGCCCAACAGACAACCGTCAAGACGGTAAAAATGAAGTAGAAGAAGTATGAAGTAGGGTAGACAGGAGTCTACCCTAATCTGGATCCTGCGAGTAATAAGTAAAGTGTCTATCTCTTAAACGTTCCCATAATTCCCTGATGGCAGTTAATGGAATTGAATACTTTAGTCGCTTTACGAGGCACACAACGGCCCAGAGCTTTAGGTATCGAAACTAAGTCGGATTGGACATATCCTAGATTAAACTTGTCGGTCTAAGGACGTTATCACCAGCCGTCCCATCTTTAAAAAGGCTATTTTTCAAATTTCTATGTTCACATAATAACCCGAAACATTTGCAAGTGCCAGATAGAATTTATATTTAGGTACTTATTTAATTTTTAATCAGTTAAATGTTATCAGTAACAGCAGCGAAGTTAAGAACAGATTATTTAATAATTGTAAGGAGTTTTTTTTATTCTACTTCCTGTTAATTTAAATATGCATCCGACACAGAAAATTGAATAAATAAATACAGCCACAGTCATACACATAGTCCTGACCGTATGCTATGATGAGTCTTGGGACGTATCACAAACTTCGAGATAATTTTCGGAGATTTTTTTAATATTTTTTTATTGCAATAAATGCGATAAGCGATACGTAAGCTCATGCTCAATTCTTGGTACTCCACTGCGCTCGCCATCCTGACACATAAGATGTTAAGTCTCAAAATGTCCAGTAGTAACTCTGGCTACAATGTCCTTCAATCAGAAACACAACAGTACACTTATTTTTGAATTTTGTTTATCCAATATCCATGTAATACATTGAGACAACACAAGCGTAGTACAATACTTGCACCAAGATACCTCAAACTCGGGTACACGTTGGCGTTGCAATGGGTGGGCATACAGACCATACTGAATAAAAAATTTAAATTGTAAATAGGTGGAATAATCATTAATCAGATATAAAGTTAATATATCTTGACTGATATGATTTTTTTTTAATAAATAACACCCAACAGTCCCATACATAGTCCTGACCCTACACTAAGATCGAGTCTTGTGTCGTGGGTATCAGGAACTACGAGAGACTTTTCGGTCTCACAAACACCCAGACCCGAAAGAAATATTTGTGGGCCGCACAAACATTTCTCTCGGTGCGGGTATCGACCCCGCGGCCTCTCGTTTCACAGGCGGCGTCTAACCAACTGCGCTGCGGAGGCTGTCGAATGTCGCTGATTATGACTGCCTCGTTAGCATAGTTGTACTACTTTAAGATTTTCTGGTTCAAAACCCGGCTCGGGTGAGGTGATATTGGATTTTTCTATTCAATAGCAGCCGGGAGCCAGGAATTTGTGCCCGATATTATGATAGGCTTACATCATATTATGTGATGGAACACAGAAGAAAAGTGAGTGCCCAGGTAGCACCTCTGCCTACCCCTTCTGGGCAAAACAATACTATTATATAAATGATATTAACTATACTATATATATAAACTATACTATTATATAAATGATATTAACACAGGCTTTCACCGAAATGCGACACATTTGCGTGGTTTCGGTTAATATTTGGCATGAAATCCGATTAATAGACTCAATCACTGAGGATGCCTTGGTTAATTTAAACACCACTAACCCAGCTCAACTGATTGAACGACTGAAAGGCCCTTTAATCGGCTTGAAATTTCGGCACATTTTCATTCGGAATTTTGGATACTGTAAGTCTAACTGGGAGCGAATTAATTCCTAAAGAAAATTGAATGATAAACGTTATTTTTTGTGAATGAATGAGAATTTCTATGTTATGTAATCCCGCCTACTCGGACTCGGCCAGCTTGGTATATAGCCTCACCTCTCTCTTTTTTTTCTTTACTGGTGGTAGGTCTTTCATATGTGAGAGGCCACCTGGGTGGGTACCTCCGCAATGTCTATCCCGCCAAACAACAGCTTAAATGCACTGTTGTGTTTCGGATTGAAGAATATTGTAGCCAGAATAACTACTGGACATATTGAGACTTAACATTATGATGCTAAGTCTCAATATGATATCATGAGACGTGTGTCTCAGGATGGCCAGCGCAGTGAAATGCCAAGTATAGCTTGGTAATTCATAGTGTTGTTTGGTTTTGCTATTATCCATGAGCGGTTGTATAGAGATTAATGATTGAATAAAGCGATAAGGACATATTCATTGTATACAACTTGACAATATCTGCCTTCATACAATGAGACACAGCATGATTATTATGTGAGATAAATTAAATTCACTACCCAGAATTTGTATTTTACTATTGAAATCAGTAGCGAGTACTGAATAATGCATATATCATTACATCCATCGTTCTACTGAATCTGTTTCATAATATATTCTCTTTTACTGGAAACACATTTTTTTAAATCCACATAAATAAGTTATGATTTCTTAAAGATATTGCTTAGGAATTTGTTATGCTGAATTCACAGTGACTAAGGCTGCGTCGGTGGTGTAGTTGAATTACGGTGCGATTACAAAACAGACGGGTTCGAATTCCAGGTCAGGCAAGGTGATTCTGGATTTTTCTATTCATTATCAGCCCGGAGTCAGGAATATGTGCTCGATATGGCCATAGGCTTGCCCCTTATTACATCAAGGGAAGGAACACACAATGCGAAATTTGGATGTCTTGGGACCACCCTTACTAATCCTTTTTTTATTACCCCTAATTTGAGTTTAGTCAAATTTGCACATATATACCCCCCAAATACTGGAACGCAAATTAAATATAAATTGCGCTTAACTACGTTAATCCCGCTTAAATGTACTGGCTAAGTGGGTCGTGCGCTGTTAAGAGCAACTTATTATTTGAATGGCGTTCCAGTATTCGGGCGTTAAAGATTGAAATACAACATTGTTTAAATAATAATATTGTTGTTTAGCAACTTTGGCTAGGAGAAGACTTAGGCGGTGTAACATTTTGCGCCCAGGCTAAATCGAGCCTGGCAATCACTCATAAATATTAACTCAATTCAATCAACTTACTTAGTAGATTAATCGAAATCCCCACATTCATCAAATTAGCTCACTTTGATTTCTTTCTGTAAATATTGGTTTCCAAGAGAACTTTGTTTAGTTGCTCTATTTATTTTTATTAAGATTAATTACTTGTAAGAATACTTCTATATATTTTACAAACACTGAAACAGTAAATTGAGTTTATTAATTCGTTGTAAAGTTGGAGTGTTTGAACTTGTATATCAAATAAAAGATAAATGTTTTTAATTTTTATTTGAGTAGTTTTTCGAAAGCTTTTTAGAATTTTTAAATGAATTTATGTTTATCGAACCCTCAGAGTTTTATTTAATTTCGATTTCAATGAATATCTTCAAAATTATCAAAAATAGTCTGCATATTATTTATATTATAACACAAATATTTAAGTTAGGATTTCTGTCCCATGTTCTGTACCAACATGGAGAAGGGGCAAACATGTATGGAGTCCAGCCTATCGACCAATAACGACAAGCGATATGTCAATGGAAAGGTCTTTTCAGATGCTACAACTTCTTTTATGACAACAAAATCGAAATCGCTGTATTTTAGAAAATATAGCTACTTAAAGACTGCAGGAAAATCACGCGAAAGGGCCTCGCCATAGTGAGCAATAACAACAAGCGATGCGTCATTAGAAAGGTCTTCTGAAATACTATAACTTCTTTTAGGGCGGCCAGTATCAAATCTCTGCGTGGAAAAAAATATCGCTGCATAAAGGTAACGCAAGGATGAAAATATGTATATGGACTCGTAGCCTGTTGACCAATAACGACGAGCGATATATCATTCGAAAGCTCTCTTTATTTCCAATAACTTCTTCTTAGCCAAGAAATCCCGATTGGCTGTATGAAAAGAAGTACATCGACATAAAGATATCGCGAGGCTCATATGCATGGACTCAAGCCTATCGACCAATAACGACGAGCGATATGTCAATGGATAAGTCTTTTCGGGTGCTACAACTTCTTTTATAGAAATAAAACCCCAAACACTGTATTTTAAAAAATATGACTACTTAAAAACTGCACGAAAATCACGCGAAAGGGCCTCGGCATAGTGAGCAATAATAACAAACGATGCGTACTACATAACGTTAATGTACACTGTTATGTGCGTGAAATGAGTCCAGTTTAAGATTTGTGATAAGATGTAATACGATAAATTCAATCTAGGTAGGTAAGGTAAGGTATTGGTAGGTAAGGTATTGGTCAGAAGTTGTCCAAGGAGAATTTTGCGCGACATTTATGTTTATAAGTAAGATATTTTTGTACTGATATGTGTTCATTTGCCAGTGGCGTCAATTATTGTCAACGTTATTAATAAACTAATCCGGAGGGCTCTTAAAAAAAAGAAACACAATTTAAAATAGAAAAACAAATAATATGTGGACATTAAGTAGGTATGAACTGCTTCGGTGGTAGTTGTACCACGGTATGATTGCAAAGCGGAGGCCTCTGGTTCAAATCCCGTGTGGGGTCCAAGTGAGAGCTTTCGAATGACATATCGCTTGTTGTTATTGGTCAACAGGCTATGAGTCCATATGCATCTTTTCATCCTTGCGTTACCTTTACACACCGATATTTTTTTTCCACGCAGTGATTTGATACTTGCCGCTGTAGAAGATGTTTTAGAATTTCAGAAGACCTTTGACCAATGACACATCGCTTGTTATTGCTCACTATTCCGAGGCCCTTTCGCGTGATTTTCGTGCAATCTTTAAGTAGCAATATTTTTTAAAATACAGTGATTTGGTTTTTGTTTCCATAGAAGTAGTTGTAGCACCCGAAAAGACCTTTCCATTGATATATCGCTCATCGTTATTGGTCGATAGGCTTGAGTCCATACATATGAGCCTCGCGATTTCTTTATGTCGATATACTTCTTTTCATACAGCCAATCGGGATTTCTTGGCTAAGAAGAAGTTATTGGAAATAAAGAGAGCTTTCGAATGATATATCGCTCGTCGTTATTGGTCAACAGGCTACGAGTCCATATACATATTTTCATCCTTGCGTTACCTTTATGCAGCGATATTTTTTTCCACGCAGAGATTTGATACTGGCCGCCCTAAAAGAAGTTATAGTATTTCAGAAGACCTTTCTAATGACGCATCGCTTGTTGTTATTGCTCACTATGGCGAGGCTCTTTCGCGTGATTTTCCTACAGTCTTTAAGTAGCTATATTTTCTAAAATACAGCGATTTCGATTTTGTTGCCATAGAAGAAGTGGTAGCACCCGAAAAGACCTTTCCATTGATATATGGCTTGTCGTTATTGGTCGATAGGCTGGGATGCCCCTTCTCCTTTGTCACTATAGATCGTCCACGGTTTTTTGGCGTGCAAATGCCTCGTTTTCTTCATGTCAAAAATAAGGAACAGTTTTTCTGCATTTGCCACATTATTTGAGAGTAACATATCCAATATAATAAAATGTGAAAAGAGAAAACTGATCCTAATATTTTGAGAACAGTATGATCACTACACATTCGTAGGCCAAAAGAACGTAGACGACCTATATACGAATTGACATTTAAAGGTGACTGAAGTTAAATGAATTGAAAACGCAATGTAAATACAATATATTTTGTATGATTTAAATTCTGTATAAGCTCACTACGAAATCAAATATTTCATCAGATTGAAAAATCCAATATCATCTGCAAAATTCTAAAAATATTTTACCTGCAATTGATTGTTTAATGGCTTCCTGAATTTAATACTTCATTCTCTGCGCAGCGTCACTTCATACGCACGCTTTCGTCATTTGCCTTTTGTTGTACGCTTGCTTGCAGCTTGCATATCGTATCTATATTCATAACTTACCTATAGTATCAGAAGACGAAGAGTCACAGCAGGTTTTCCTGAGGAACCTGCGGATGACTCCTCGAAGGTCGAGGGTGTAGGAGCCGTACACCAGCGGATTCATGCAGGAGTTGGACACCGCCATCGCGAACAGTAGGTCTTGGACTCGCGGGGCCACGCGCACCGCTGACTCACGGTCTACCATGTACCTGGGTAGAGAGACGACTATTAAATTCATCAGTTCAAAAAAAATAACATATGTCTTACCGTAAAGCTCCATTTACTAGGGGAGAGTTTCTCGAAGATATGATTATACTACTACTGTTTTTCTTCTTTCTTCTTCTATTATCGTGAGAATATAAAAGTTGCATCGTGTGAACATTTGTCAGAACACGATCATCTATGGCGGTTATGTTATGATATGAAAAAAGATATATACATATGTGTATGTAATGTCGTCGCAAGAAATTCTAAATTGGGATTCAAGACAAAGACAAACTTCGAAAGGGAACCTCCGAAGCAAAATTTTGTCATAATATATTAACATCATGATAATATATTATGATATTATTATTATTATTCAGCCTTTTGCAGCAGTCCACTGTTAGACATAGGTCTCTCCCAAAGCCTCTCCACAGACCCGGTCTGCTGCTTTATGCATTCAGTCGCCATATGTTATTGGCAAAAAATTATAGACTATCAGTTCTAATAAAATGTTGAATACTTGGTTCTTAGTGTTTGGTAAATAAAAACATCGTGAGGGAACCTGCCTAGCAGTGAGACCTCAATGTAATTAGTGAAGCTACATATTTTTTTCTATGGACTAGGGCAGCAGTTCTGCTGTTTCACAAAAATATTTCAGATGTGATGTATTAGTTGTCACGTTCTTATGAATGTCCTATGGTCCAAGTTTGAATCCAAATCAAATTATCTCCCTTCGTCTCACCTTAAAGATCTATTCCTACTGTGCTAGTTTATGACTTTTGCACAGAATAAAGTTAATATAATATGAATTGTGTAAAAATTATTTCAAATTTTTTATCTGGAAAAAAATTAAAAAAACTTTCTGTTCCTGGCAAAAATGTTAAAAACTTTTCACGGTGCACTTCGATTGTTGCGTTAATTTTATTGTATGCAAAAAGCAAACGCCCACGTTGTGCATTGCTTTTCAACTTGCCATTTTAACTTTATGTATCGAGGTATTTATTAGTAATCGCAAGGTATGCAGGTATCCTTAAAATGCTTTCCTATAGTGCGTGGTAATGATGTAAGATAAACATTAAATAAAAAAAAGATAAAATATATAAATAAAGAAAAATAAATAAGTTAAACGAAGTCTAGAAATAGCATAACATTTGGGCACGTAGCACTTAGAACTGACGGCCGTTGGGCCCAAAAGGTTCCAGAGTGGAGGCAACGAACAATCAAGTGAAATGTCGGACGGCCGCCTACAAGGTTGACGGAAGGCCTTTCTAAAGATGCAGGAAGTCGCTGGATGCAGGCCGCTTCCTACAGGTTGATGTGGAGATCCTTGAGGGAGGCATATGTTCCACAGTGGACTTCCTGTGGCTGAGATGGCGAAATGTAAAAAATAACAAAAAAAAAATGCGATGGCACATGCCATAACATCTATTGTGACACCTCATTTACGGTTTTATTTTATTCATATTTTAATATGCGATAGATAATTATAAAAATATATAAGCCTACCACATAGCCATAGTAGCGTAGGGTAGCCAGCACAGCGCGAACACAGCGACAATGGTGACGGTCATGCGCAGCGTGCGGCGGCGCGCGCGCTCCAGCACGCGCCGGTCCGACCTGCGTAGGCGCACGTGGCCCACGCCGTTGCGGTGCACGCACTTCTCTACACAAACATACAAGTACATTAAATACATACTGAGAATACTTATTAAACTTATTACATATTATGTTATTTTTTACTCAATAACACGACCAAGACAGTGCGCCTCGTGACCACGAAAGCTGTAAAGTAATCGAAACGTCGGGGAGTCAAAAAATTAAACCAAATCCGCGATAAAATCCGTTAATAATAGTTTTATTTCAATGTGTAAACAATAATTAAATTGCATATCTATAAATAAAAAGTTACATCATGTGGTTGTACCAATATGGTTATTAATAAGTGGAGGTGTGATTAGCAAATAGTGTATATCAGTGTCTTTATTTTGTAGTTGTAATTAGTCTGGGAGCATTCCGAAAAAAAAAAACATACCATCACGCCTCATATCTAGAAGTGTACATAAATATATGCTACCACGATACTCTATTATGTGTTCCGTCCTAAGATGTGATAGGGACAATCCTATTACCCTATGGAGTACACATTCCTGACTGCAATATTACTGCCGACCCACGATTCGAACCCGAGACCATAGGTTTTTAATCATACCATAGTACAACTCCAACATCGAGGCAGTCAGATAAACATGTAAGGCCATAGTTGAGAGTGGAAATTCTCTACAATCAAATTCGTCTGGCATAGGCATTAGTCAATTTCCTAAACGACAAATATATACAGATGTTTGTTACTGTTTCACGCAAAAAATACCGAATGTGTTTTAATGAAACTAGGTAGCTAACCTTTTAACCCGAAAAATGTAATGGTCCTGTAGGATGAGCAAGTAATTCAAATATACACATTTGCTACTCATTTAATTCTACGAAATGGCTTATTATGTTATTCATTCGGAATGAACTCAAAGAGTATTTGCCTTCCGCCCGGAGCCAGACAGGGCCGGAACAGTAAATTGCGTTTTTCTATTTCCGCTCGGAAACAAATTCATATTTGTATGACCGAAAAGTTTTCCTATTAGGTGCAATTACAAAGTTTACATTCAAGAAAGTTTATTATCTACTAGCGGTCGGGCACGGCTCCACCCGGGTGCAGATACACGTTTCAAAATGTTCAATTCCGACAATCAATTTAGAATATCGACCAATCGGACCACGAAAAACGAATAAAATTTCCTCGTATTTGCTCGAAATGCCACTACTGCTTCCCTCCTATAGGTCATAGCGTGATAATGTATAGCTTATAGCATTCCTCGATAAATGTACTATCCAACACTGAAACAATTTTTCAAATCGGACCAGCGGTTCCTGAGAGTAGCGCGTTCAAACAAACAAACTGTGCAGCTTTATAATATTAGCATTGATATACGATGTGGAGATATTTCCCAACGCTTGGTATCTTGTTTAAATTTCTCCGGTCATGTAACTTCTAAAGTACAGTACCAAAGAAACTTGACACCATACAACAAACCAAGGTTAATTTTATTACTATTTTATTACTAGGGCCCCCTTTTTTCAAAACCAACGCTGATGGATAATTATGAAATGGAGCGTGTTCAAATTAGTAATTCTACAAATGTATAAGGATAATATTATAGAATAATATTTTTTCACAAGAAAGTTTAACTTTATTCTACTTTCCCTTACAGAACTTTGAAGGTATATTATGCCTAAAATGTAAAATAGTTGACTTACTAAGAAATATATTTTGGTGATCGTATTATATAGAAGTAGTAAAAGTTTTGCGTTTGCTGTAAATTGTGCTACGAGTATAAAGAAACTTGTTCCTCGCTTATAATAATTCTAATTAACATCTTTCAACTAAAAGGAAAATACTTTTGAATAAGTAAGTAAGGCAATTTAATATTTCAAACAGAACTTACTTTTTATTTATTTAATTTTATTTGGGTGGCTCACAGCTATCAATAGCAAACAAACATATCGCACCTTAAGAATTAGACTGACCTAATCCAAAAAAAAATATAGATTTTGCCTTTTAATCATATTTTGGCTCAAAATGACCTATCGACCCCTTATTAAAGAAGGACCTATTGACGCATGAAAGGCACAAAAAATTAAAAAATCGGTCTTCTAGATGTATCTTCCATAAGTACAAAATTTCTTATGTTACAAATCTTTAGTTAACGTTTCCCGAAAAAAAAGTTTTTTAGTTAGGTCATTCTAATTCTAAAGGTGCGATATACATAACTAGTGGCCCGGCCCAGCTTCGCCCGGGTACAAATAGATTTCTGTACAAAAATATGTACGTATTATTATTATACATATAAACCTTCCTATATAGGCACGCTGCTGCCGCCCCGGCCGGCCAGTACCGCCGCAAGCGCTACGTCCCGCAATTTTAAATCTGTAATATCTTCGAAAATATTCATTTAAAACTCGTGCTGTAAAGGACCATATAGATCCATATTAAATGTGATAAGGAATGTGTTAATGCTGTATTGGTTAAAATCGCTTCGAAAATTAGCCATTATTTGTCGTAAAAAGTAAATGACAAAAAAATGTTATTGTGGGATATCCATAAGAAATAGACATATACCATCGCAGAGTTTTCTGTAGACCTTTTTAATGTGTACAAATAATTAGTACATTATTTTGATAAATCTCGTAGGGTTCAGCCTGCGTTTGCAATGTAAGCGGAAAAAAAATGATAATTAACGACATCACATTAGAAACCTCAAAAATAACAGTATTTTTTCACTATTTAATGGATGTTATTATACATGTAAACCTTCCTATTGAATCACTCTATCTATTAAAAAAACCGCATCAAAATCCGTTGCGTAGTTTTAAAGATTTAAGCATACATATATAGGGACTTTGTTTTAAACTATACAGGGTATCTCAACACTGCTACCGAAAACGAAGCCGAGTGGTAGTTATAGTGACTACAAACACATTGCAACTAAAAATTTCGCAAAGAAACGCGACAATTATTTTTTATGATTTTTTAAATATCGTCATTTTTGGGTGGTAATTCCATAGTTTTTGCTAAAAAAATAATTTAAACTCTTTTATACCTTAGAGTATTTATAAATAAAAGGGTATACACTATTATTTTAGGAAAAAAAAAATTTACTACCCAAATATGGCCATAGGAAAAAAATATAAAAAAAAATTGTCGCTTTTATTTGCATTTTTTTCTGTTGCATTGTGTCTAAAGTCGCTTAAACTACCACCCGGCTTCGTTCTCGGTAGCAGTCTTGATATACCCTGTATAGTGATAGTGATATAAATTGTGTAACAAAAGATAGCCAATTGCGAACTACCACAGATAGGTTGTAAAAGTTACAAAATCTAATTGTCTTAGTACCTTATTACTAATTACATTATGACCCGAGAAACTACATTTACAGGCGTAAAATAGACGTGCCCTAAAAAATTACAAGTTAACTGAAGGGGAAAGAGTAATATACAATTTTATATCAGTTATGACGCTCTTCAAAGAGGTCGCGAAGTATTTTAAACTTGCAACCATTAGTAAATGTTTCTTTCAGGCTGTTAAAAGGGTAAACAAGATATTTTCCCAGGCTATTAAAAGTTGTAACAGCTGACAATAAAGGCATTGCATATATAACGCACACAGCTTCTCTAATCTGAATATTAATGAAGAAATTCTGACTAAAATGATTGGCAAATCAGTTTTATAAAATCTTTCAAGATTTTTATGGATTAACATTTAAGTGCATTAAAGGTAATATACTTAAAAGTCAATATCAACAAGTTTATTTGAATCTGATGTCAATATTAATATTGGAGGTGTACATAAGATTTACTTAATAACATTTTGAAACTGGATTAAAGCTTAAAACTGTTGATCTAGACTTAGTACTTACGACAACTTGAGACAAACTTTTATTGGTTGGATTTATCATCGGCCTCCTTGCTGCTCCGGTGCATCTCGCAGAAGATGCACAAGTAGCAGACGTTGATAAGAACCAGTGGCAGAAAGTACATGGTGCAGAGACAAAAGGTGATATGTTAGTTGCACTTATCATCCAGCTCCTTGCTACTCCGATATATCTCGCAGAAGATGCACAAGTAGCAGACGTTGATGACGACCAGAAAGTACATGGTGTAGAGACAGAAGGTGATATGTTAGATGCACTTACCATCCAGCTCCTTGCTGCTCCGGTGTATCTCATAGAAGATGCACAAGTAGTAGACGTTGATTGTGACCAGAAAGTACATGATGCAGAGACAGAAGATATTATGTTAGGTGCACTTACCATCCAGCTCCTTGCTGCTCCGATGTATCTCACAGAAGATGCACAAGTAGAAGACGGTGATAATGACCAGCGGCAAAAAGTACATAGAGTAGAGACAGAAGGTGATAATATGTTAGCTACACTTACCATCCAGCTCCTTGCTGCTCCGATGTATCTCACAGAAGATGCAAAAGTAGCAGACGGTGATGATGATCCGAAAGTACATGATGCAGAGACAGAAGATATTATGTTAGGTGCACTTACCATCCAGCTCCTTGCTGCTCCGATGTATCTCCCAAAAGATGCACAAGATACAGACGGTGATAATAACCAGCGGCAGAAAGTACATAGCGTAGAGACAGAAAGTTTTATGTTGGCTACACTTACCATCCAGCTCCTTGCTGCTCCGGTGTATCTCATAGAAGATGCACAAGTAGTAGACGTTGATTGTGACCAGAAAGTACATGATGCAGAGACAGAAGATATTATGTTAGGTGCACTTACCATCCAGCTCCTTGCTGCTCCGATGTATCTCACAGAAGATGCACAAGTAGAAGACGGTGATAATGACCAGCGGCAAAAAGTACATAGAGTAGAGACAGAAGGTGATAATATGTTAGCTACACTTACCATCCAGCTCCTTGCTGCTCCGATGTATCTCACAGAAGATGCAAAAGTAGCAGACGGTGATGATGATCCGAAAGTACATGATGCAGAGACAGAAGATATTATGTTAGGTGCACTTACCATCCAGCTCCTTGCTGCTCCGATGTATCTCCCAAAAGATGCACAAGATACAGACGGTGATAATAACCAGCGGCAGAAAGTACATAGCGTAGAGACAGAAAGTTTTATGTTGGCTACACTTACCATCCAGCTCCTTGCTGCTCCGATGTATCTCACAGAAGATGCACAAGATACAGACGGTGATAATAACCAGCGGCAGAAAGTACATAGCGTAGAGACAGAAAGTTTTATGTTGGCTACACTTACCATCCAGCTCCTTGCTACTCCGATGTATCTCACAGAAGATGCACAAGTAACAGACGGTGATGATGACGAGCGGCAGGAAGTACATGGCGCAGAGACAGAACACGTTGTAGGCGACCTCTTGTCTGTACGAGCTAAATGCGTCGAACGACACGCACTGGTCGAACCCAGGGATGTAAGGATGACTCTTGACTCGGAATACTAAGCTCTGCGGACAAAATATTGTTGTTAGTATTATTATTTTCATACATGGTTATTTGATATCTTAATACATATTTATTTTTTCACTACTTCCTTGCTATACCAATATTCCGATGTTTCTTTTTTAATTAATGTCCAATAATTTAGGTTAAAAACTGTATTTGTGTGCTGATTGACGATTGTTAAATAAATGCATGAATTGCGCCTTTCTTGCTTGGATGCGAGTACCAATATCGATATATTGGTATACACAGGCCCCGCATCAAAGATTATAATTTGGCAAACATGTGCCAATTCCGTAATGTTGCTTACATTGTCTGACAATGTTTGACATTGAACTCTTCGCATCGAACAGTAATTGCTTTGAAGTACCCGCATGTTATTTTATACCTGGTTGGGGCAAAATGTGTCTAAGTAATAGGGAGGGAGTTGATAAACGATTTTCCAATTCTGTACTCCAGAGTATGCCTATTATAAATTGTAATGGTAAAATATATTTTTAAAATAATTTATAAATAGTTCATTCTCAAAGGGATCGCTCTTGGGAGGTTGGGCAATCTTTCCGAGCCTTTGAATTGACTTATTAGGAATGATTTAGATTATAATAATTTTATGACCCATCATACATTATTTCAAGAATAGATCTTCCACGCTAACACGCTGCCTTAATGCCGATTATTAGACGTGAAATAATAATAATAAATACATAGTTCTATCCCGACACTGAGATTGAGTCATGTCTCGTAGTATCAGAAAGTACGTGAGACTTTTTGGTCTCATAAACACCCAGACCCGAAGCAAATATCTGTGGTTCACACAAGTTTTTGTCTCGACGCGGGGATCGAACCCGTAGCCTCTTGTTTCACAGTCGGGGTTTTACCAAGTGCGTCATGCGTCCAGGCAGAGTATTGATTCTCATCAGACGGCAGTCCCATGCCAATCGATATATATCGATATATACGGCGGAAGGACCCAGGATTATAGGAAGGAGGGAACACGTATGACGGCAAATTGTTTTTATAAACTTAGGGTCTTATATAAAATTAAGCCATATTTAAAAGAAAGTTTGCGTTTGCAGCTTGTGGAAACACTAGTACTATCCAAACTAAATTATATGGATACAGTCATTGGTCCCCGTTTGCTAGCTAGAACTCAAAAATTAATTCAGCGAGTGCAAAATGCCTGTGCTCGATTTTGCTTCAACATTCCACTAAGAGCCCACGTCACTCCTTATTTAAATAGTCACAATATTTTAAAAATGAAACATAGACGGAAACTACATCTAGCTTGTCTTCTCTTTGGAGTGTTGAAGCATAAAGCACCCGGCTATCTTCATAGCAAATTATCCTGGGCATCTAGCTACACACCCTATGGGCCCCGGCGATGTGCAAGGCAACTCTCCACGCGTTGTCATAGCTCTGCTGCTTTTAGAGGAAGTTTTAGTTATGTTGCCACTAAGTGTTGGAACAATATACCTCCACCAATAAGGAATGTACAAAATATTTATAGTTTTAGGAAACAATTAATAAAATTCATCCTTGCTCATCAAATAACTAATGAAAATCTACGACATGACACCAGTGCTTTTTAAATAATGTATCTTCTTAATAATACTCCTACTATTTTATATTTATTTCAATAATTACCTAATTCACATAAATGCCTATACATATTGTTCCTATGCTAATTATTATTATTTTTCTATAATTTTATTACATTCATTTATATTTAATAATATTTAACTTCATATATTAAAAATTTCTTTATTTTATTTATTTATTTTTCAAATTATTATACAATTTGTAATGTGTATCCCTATGGTCTGGATGCCCACCCATTGCAACGGCAACGTGTACTCAAGTTTGAGGTTTCTTGGTGCAGGTATTGTACTACGCTTGTGTTGTCTCAATGTATTGGACAACCAAAATTTGTTAATTTTTATTATTATTTTTTTTTTCTTTTTGTTCTGATTTGTCTTAAGATAGTTATGAACATAATATATATTGTTTGTTTGACGCCCGTGACATCACATCACGGCCACACGGAAGACCAGCGCTGGTAACACCAGCACATGCTGAGTGTGGTCCGTTTTTGTAACGAGCACTATTTGTATTACTTATACTATAATATTTTGATTTTGTTACTGTTACTTGTTACAAATAAATAATTTTCTTTCTTTCTTTCAAACAATTTCAAAGCCTGACGGCGCGGCACACAAAAATAATTTACGAACCTTTTAATCTGACTTTGATATTGAATCCGTGGTCAACAGGGTTGATTGCGCTTTAAATTAATTAAAGAAACTTTGATATTTAAGTATAGTTAATGGAAAAGATTAATTGTTTGTTGCTCCTTAAAAATATATAAAAAATCCTTCTAAGTTTACGCGCACGGTAATTACCGAAGAAATTGTAAAAAATAACATAGGTTTCTAATATGACGCCCGGGATTATATCTATAAGTAACCTTTTAGATATAATCCCAGTCATTTAACTTAACAAGCTGCTTGTTTCAGTAGGAAGTAATTTCCCCGTTGCAGCGTCTAAATGGGTTTCGTGAATATGAATTTCGTAATAATTAATTAATTAAAATAATTCATTATGCAGTGTATTACATGAAAAACAAAACAAACTTCGGTAATTGGCAAGAATTTGTCAACTTCTTTAGTAACATTTATCAACTTTTTAATTGTGTTTGTGGTGTATTTGGAATGAAGTTGTAGATTTTTACAGGTGGTAGGTAGGTCCCTCGTTTGTGAGAGGCCACCTGGGTAGGTAATACCGCAATGTTTATTTCTCCCATCAGATAGCAATGTAAATGCACTCTTGTGTTTCGTAATGAAGGACATTGTAGCCAGAGTAACTACTGGAACTATTGAGACACAACATCTTATGTCTCAGGATGGCGAGCGTAGTGGAATGCCAAGCATTGGCATGCTCGTTTCGACATTCATTGCAATAAAAAAGTATGTAAATCAAGTATGATCTATAAATGTAATTACTGCGAGAAATTCACTCAAGTCAATAATTGACAGACCGTATATTGAATGGACAGGTCTCGGACACCTAAAACCACTAACAATACCTAAACGCCTGAATAATACTATTCATTGGTAATTGATATCTTAAATACTATCATGGAGCCAACGACAAGCTGTTTCCATGCATGACATGGGCGGCCCCTAGAACTACGTAACAATTATACAGGAAGAGTATAAGGCGATAGAATCTAAACGATTAATTACCTTCAATATCAAACAAACACTATAAAATAATATTGCATAATTCGTGGTATCGCGTAGTTTTATTGTTCGTCTAGGGGCGCCTTTAGGTTTTTCCTAGGGCAATGTTAATAGGAAGTACCTCCTTTATCTTTATTTGGTCAGATGCGGTTGCGGGAACCATGTTTTGTCGAAATTATACCTTTTTTTCGCGCGCCGCTTATCTTCCTCATAAATATTGTACTCATACTGATATATAATTTATATAATTAAAGAACCTGTCATTTCAGAAACTAATTAATTGTGTTTTATATTATCTTTTTAATTTTACAAATTGGCAGGTAAGTGTCATAAACCACGGGCTACAATAGACACATACCTTGTGATGTTTAATTTTTCGAAAAAATCTATCTCTACTTTCTATCCGTAATCACGATTTATTTCGGTAATATGTCAAAATTGAAATTTTTATGTCTGAGCTTCATTAGAATTTAGAACTTTCTCTGTTCGTGTGTCTGTATGAACAACTATGTACTATACGTCAAAAATATAATTTAACTTATTATAGGCTAAGGAATATTCCAAATATTTATATTGTATTACGTGCGAAGTGCGTGGTGGCCTGTTGGTAAACGGACTAGACGCGACTGCCAACATGTTCACAGTGGTCGCGGGTTCGAATCCCAGGGCACACCTCTGACTTTTCGGAGTCATGTGTGTATTGATAGTCAATCACTACGCACTAAAACGGTGAAGTAAAACATCGTGAGGAAACCTGCATACCATAGCGATTTATAAAAATTTATATGGTATGTAAGTCCGCCAACCCGCACTAGGCCAGCGTGGTGGACTATATGGCCTAACCACTCTCAATCGTGCTCTCGATTGTAGAGGAGGCCCGTGCCCTGCAGTGGGACGTATATGGGCTGATACAGAAATATCGTATTACGACGGTTCAAAAATCAAGCCGATTTAATTAAACAATCGAGTATACATATTTCCAGTTAACTGGCACCGTTTATTGGAATGTTTACTCGGCGTGTGTACGTTTGAAAGCGTGAGCTATTGTGAATAGTCGTTTGTTAAACAAGGCTCAATGTGAATATTTGCAGTATTCGATATATTATATCAGTTGCAAAACAGAGATTTTAATGGTCAATTTGCGCAAACATCCGTCGTGTTTATGGAATTGTGTGGTAATTAAATGTTTGTGGTACTGTTTATCCTACTAGTGATTGGTGTCTGATATTATAGTGGCCGCTTGGGTAGGTGCCACATGCCAGACCTGAAGATACGGTGAGCTTCTTCTTCTTTTTAAATGTAGTTTTTCTCCACCGTTTCATCGTTAATTTTGCCAATGTCATGTAGTGTGTTGAGGGTAATTTGGTGAGTTTATTCCGCGTAAACGAATCGCAAATACCAACCGATTTGAAATTACATTTTAAATTTAATAAATTAATTGTAAAATATGGGTAGATATATTTTAACGGTAAATGAGCGGATGACTAAAACCTCAGCACGGCCCGTAACCACGAAAGCTGTAGAGTAAGTTATATATAAGAACGTTAAAAATAGTTTTACTTTAATCTTACACACATTTTACCCTAATACAGAACACATATTGGGCCGTCAAAGTTGATTGGGACGCCTGATAAATTGTTTTCAATGTGGAATAAGCTCATAAAGGTTTCCCGCGCGTGTATTCCATTTCACCTGTTTGTACAACGACTAAGATTAATTGTTGTTTTCCTTTAATTATTGAGGTGATGTGGACCGCTATTCAGCTTTGGTTTTAAATAAATTCGCTTTGGGATTAATTGGAAGTTTGGAACTTTAGTATATTGTAACAATATTATGAAAGTGTTTGTTTTCGTTACTGACAAATTGTCTGTTTTATATTTTGTTTTATTAAAATACAAGATTATGGTGAAGCCTAAGCCTATGCCTTCGCATTGACATAAATATATAGTTAGGGTGGGAAGCATGTAAAGGACGTAAGTGGTGCGATCGCTCCAGTATATGTATATTTAAGAGTTATTAAAATTGGCCGTCTCTCACAACGGTTTTAAACATTCTAGCTTGAATTATGAGAGAAAGTTTAATAAAAATGAGGATTATATTTTTATCACCAATTAAATTGGAAGCGATAGACCGCGAAGGTCATTTTTTTGAAACTCTCATTGTATTGAATGGTCTATTCTTAGTCTTTACACCTATGGTCGAAGGTCAATAAATTGTGTTTTTATTATTAAAGGCTATTTAATCACACCATTGGAAATACATTACCTCAAGTTTTTTCAGGCTACTGAATATATTTTTATGTTTAAAACGGGATAAACCGACATTAAAACAAATATTACGAGAACAAAGTACATTTTTTTTCAAACCATAAAGCATGTCATGCGAGGTGTTCACATCCTTGTATTTTATATTTCGGCCAGAGACGTTGATTAAGACTGATCCATCGGATGGGGGACTGGCGGTACGACTGGCGGTCAAATTCAATTTATTTCCGACTGACAGCTGACATTTATCTAATAGTCGGTCCACTGACACGGAACATATTGAGACACTCTGTCTAAGTTGAGATGATCCATAGTTTTGTTATATAATCCAACCGATACACTAGGCTACACCCACTACAAGGATCAAGGATCATACTATTGAAATTCGTATAGTTATCTACATATGGTATGGAGATTGTCCCGCCCTCACACCCGCCACTGCAACTCCTGTGTCGCAGGATCAACAGTGGCACACATTTTAATGACACTGAGCATGGAAGCTCAGCGAATCTTGCGGAATGAGTAACATGTCTTTTACCCGCAACGAATTTAATCACGAGGTCAATAATATAAGAAGTTGTGAAGAACTGAAGAAAATATGCAGATTTGATCACAATGTTTTCCTTTATTTGAAAAAGTCAAATGTGTTTCCTAGGAATTCAAACCCGGGACCTCTCTCGACAGTTGCATTCAGTACTTTGGCAACAGTCCACTGGTCACCATCCATACAGCATACAAAATATATTCGTAATATTTTGTGTAAACATTATGATGTAAAGCATTGGCAAAGTTAATAAAATACCGAAATAAATAGGAGGAGTTTGATACAAATTACCATTCCCTTCAATAAACGATTTTCATCTCCGCAGATATACAATATTGGCTAATTCTCAAGGGCTCTCAATCTTTTTCATTCCCGGCGCACATGTTTAGTAATTTTTCTCGGCCTAACCTATCTTTCTGTGTTTCTCCCCCGATCTTATCAGCCACATGATATCCACTACTCAACATAGGCTTTTCCCAATGATCTTCACATCGATCTGTTGGAAGCGACCTGAATAGAGCAAATACATGCAACTAACCTAACCCATCTAGCTGGTCGAAATAGATAAATAAATATACTGAACAGTCACATACATAGTCCTGATCGCGCACCAAGACCGAATCTTGTATTGTGAATATAACGGACTACGAGAGACCTTCCGGTCTCACAAACACCCAGACCCTAAACAAATGCCTGTGAATCACACAATATTTTGTCTCTATACGGGGATCGAACCTCATGCCTCTCGTTATTAGCCAGTTAACCAACTGCGCCACGGAGGCTGTCATGGAGATAACATGAGAGATACAATTACATTAGTTATATAGATAGGCACAAAACAGTATCTTACTTCAAGGCAAATTAGTCCTGGGTCCTTCCGCCGTAGTGTGAAGAGGCATCTTAGCAGACCGGCATAATTGTATCTATTGGCATGGGACTGCCGACTGTTGCCAATGGATACTCTACCTATGCGGCATTTGCGCTTACCATCAGGTGCAATGTGGCCACTTTGCCGGGCTATATAAAAAAAAGGCGCTTCCGTCACTTTCTACGTTACACCAGAGCGCCGAGGCGCATACTTTGATAACCCCCGTCTTAGACTATTAAAGCTGTCACGTATATAAATAACGAATTTCGCCTTCTTTTCTGCCCAAACCTACCACTACAACTTATGTAAGCCAGGATCAACAGTGGCACACAATGAATTGACACCGAACTCCGGAACTCGGCGAGTCTCTCAGGGACACTACCAATAGTCAGCTTCAAACCGCTACGAAGTTAATCGGTCCAGTTCCTTCCAAACAAAGCGTGTGACACAATATTGCACTGAAAATATTTTCCGATATAATTATAGAATGATTGTAATATACTTATCCTTCGATATAATGATTTGATCGAAGATGTGTTTGAACCGTTCTTCGCCCTAATTTAATCACGTATAGGCTGTGAACTGAGAGGAATCGATAAAGCAATCTGCTTTGAATTACGAGTATTCTGCTTTCCTAATATTTCTTGACCAAAGCAGGGTTATAAGGATGAGGTCGCCACTAAATTTATTCAATTTGTGTAATAAAAGGTATAATACGCGATAGGTCGAGATGCCAATGGGGGATGAGACGAACAATCTCGATTCCGCTCACTTTGTTCTTTCTGTATCATATTAATGTGTTTAAAGCTAAAGAAAAAATATTAATTCATTTTTATTCTGACGGTTTTATTATGTTTATACCGGGTATATCAAGAGTGCCACCGAAAATTAAGCCGGGTGGTAGTTTTAGTGACTACAAGCACAATGCAACTAAAATTTCGCTAAGAAACGCAACCATTTTTTTAACTATTTTTTAAAAATCGTCGGATTTAGGTGGTAAATCCATAGTTTTTGCTAAAATAATAATTTAAAGTCTTGTATACGATAGCTTCTTTTAAAATAAAAGGGTAAACACTATGTTTTAAGAAAAAACTATTTATTTACCATACTAATAGGACGATAGAAAAAAAATTACAAAAAAAAATCTCACAAATTTTTGCACAAAATTTAGTTGTATTGTGCCTGAAGTCACTAAAAGGAATTTTTTTACAGGATGTTTTTGATGGGATACAATTTACGACAATACCAAAATATCTTCATTATCTGCCCACAAAATATAAGATTACATCTCTCGATATGGCGAAAAGTAATTACGTCTCGTGACAGATTATTGGTTTTTTTCCTCTCGATTTGCAAAAATGATTACGTGACCGACATCGACATATTTCATTATTTCTTGGAACGTGTTAACTTGTGGGATACTGTAATAATATGTCATGTTTTTCCAAAATTATTTTGGTCTGAGCAAATAATGAGACCCACAAAAAATATCTAGGTATTGTGTTTTTTGGATGGTTGCTATCGTATTGTCATGTTTGGCTAAAGCATTATGTTAATCGTACTGTCTAACAAAATTATGATAACAAGGAAACTTGACGCTTTTAAATTCTACTATAACGGGTTTTGAACTATCATGTACGGTGGACATTCGAGCGGATTCGAATATCCTACCAACCTTTAGGATCTGTGACATTCTGACTCACTTTTTTTTTGTTTTTAGCTATTTAATGTGAAGTCAAATAGTCGAAGTCAAATAGTGCTTTGGTCATAAAATATTATTAAACAAGGTATATCAAGACTGCTACCGAAAACGAAACCGGATGGTGGTTTTAGATACTACAAACACAAAGAAACCAAAAAAAAAATGGTGATTTTTTTTAAATTTCGTCGTTTATGGGTGGTGAATCAATAGTCTTTGCTAAAATAATTTAAGCCCTTGCGTACCATAGCATCTTAAAAATGAAACGGTATACTAATATTGTAAAAAAATGGTTTACCACATAAATGAGGCATTGGAAAACATTACAAAAAAAATCGTCGCTACTTTTTGGTACATATTAGTTGCATTGTGCCTGAAGTCACTAAAACCAGTAAAACTTCCATCCGGCTTCGTTTTCAGTAGCAGTCTTGATATACCCTGTATTTTCCACAATATCAAGGAATAAAAATTCATACATGCCGGCAATCGACATCTTGCATAATTACAAGCCAAAATTTCATGCGATTGTTCAGTGTCAATCCAAGCGGGAATATCCATTATACAATACAGAAGAGATTAGGTAAATTGACCGACTCTAATGAGATGCCAAAGTTCAATAGCCACCTAATTGGTTCGCTCTCCGAAGTGAAATATTGAATGGAACGGCATCGTTAATTTTGCAAACTATGTCACATCTTTGATGTCAAAGATGTCTTTTTCGGTCCTACCCAAACAACAGTGTAAATGCATTGGTGTGTTCCGGTTTAAATAACATTTATGCCATTGTTGTTTGGTTTTGCTACTGTCCATGTGCGGACGTTTCGCTTACTATCAATAAAAAAATAATAGATTGTATTTGTTTATCATGAAAATTTTATTTCAAAACTATCAGAGTTATGAAGGGAAAAGCATTAATGCGTAGATTGTAAAATGTATGTGAAGAAGCTGTGACTTAAATAGATTTGGTAAAGTTAGACATAGCGTGATTCAAGCTGCTTCAATTTTGTAAATCATGAGATGAGGATTTTATTTAGCCTTCCCAGACGAGCACGCGGCAATGCTGAAGGTAAGCGGTTGGAATAAATAGCAATAGAGATCACAAAAAGCCAGTGAAGTCAATAATACCATTTCACAAGTTATATAAATAAGCAAAATGATGCGATTGTGATTCACAAAGTCTTTTTAAGATATTTTTATACAATCTCGTGATGAAGGAGTGAGTTTTTTTACAAACTCCATTAAAGAAAAATCTGAAAAGTTAGGTTTGTATGTGTATTTTCAGATGTGAAAAATTGCTATATACATGGTCAGTTTTGTGGTGAAAATTTAAGTGGGGGGCAATTTGCAAAAGCAGAAATATATGTATAACATACTATGGCTTTAAAAAATAACGAGGTGGTTATGTTAATGTTAGCGTGGTGTATGCGACTGTATGGCCTAACCAGTCTCAATCGTACTCTCGCTTTGTAGACTAGGCCCGTGCCCTGCAGTTGGACGCATTTAGATATGTATATGGGCTGATACAGATACAGATGTGAATTTGAAATAGCAATAATTTCCATTACTAGTAAGGGGTCACAGCCGCTCATGGGCCCTTGCAGTAATTGATAGCGATCCAGCACGACCAAGTCCCTGCCTCCCGCGGCTTATGTTCAACAGTGGATTTATGCGGTAAAAGACAATCATTGTTTTACTAAATCTGGTGGCAAAATCACAAATCTTTTGTTTTTTATACTTACTCATAACTTCTTAAAACAAAACAAAATAAATCAAACATGTTTGAAACAAATACGTAATACGTGAACAGTTATCAAAATAAATACGAGAGTAGCAATTCAAATATCTAACTCAAATATGATGCTAGCGATAGCAAAGTAACGTGCATACAAAAAAAAAACAATGTGCATACACAAATCCAGTGAGAAATCATGTACAAGTTTTATTTTAGAGCACTATATGCAATATAAATTATTATTTTCGTTAGAGTATTCTTTTAATAAGAAATTTAGAGTTATTTAAAGAAACTTACAAATCTATTAATTTAAAAGTTTGTTTCTTTTCAATCAATCATTTTTAACAATGTTTATCGTGACTCAGTTACCTTTATATACATCAACACACGCCTTCTTACAAGGTCGCTCGGTCGGACGTCGGAGTCGATGGACATCGGATCGACCCTTGGACTAAAGTTAATCCTTCGCTTATCAGAGTTTTTGTTTTAATTATTTGAAGAAAATCTACTGACAAATAATATGGTTGTGTGGTGTAGTAAAAAGGAGAATGACCATTTTACAATGAAGCTTAGTATCGGTGTGAAGATTATTGTCCTCAAAGAAACCTACTTTTTTGAGTAGGGAAAAATATATATTTGTCGTCATCGAGTTGATTTTTAAATACGGAATGCCATCGCCCTCTATCTTGCCCTCTATAGGCGTTTGTTTAGTTAAATTGTTGTGTAATGTATGTTGATTGTTGCGTATTAGTTTGATTCGTTTTTATTTATTGTAGTGTGCTTCGATTTATAGGAAGAAACTGTTATGTTAATTTAAAAGGCCCTATTAGTTTAGGAAAAACTACGTATTTACCCCAAAACTACTGTATAACTTACTTGTACAATTACCTGAATGAGAATCCATTTCACCGTTTTCAAACAGCCTAGCCAGTGCGAAGCCCAGTCTAGAACTTCAATTCAGTCGCGTCATGCAATATTGTCAGTGGACTGAATGGCTTCCTGACAATAATAGCGGGTGAAATGAATAATGGAGATCCCATTATGTTTGGTAAATTAACTTCAACTTTACTAAGGTAAAATCTTTGATGGGAAATTTAAGTTGGAAGCAAGACGTTTTTTATTTAGTTACAGGTATTCATTCAAGCATTTTTTCTTTGATGCGCTTTATGTTAGTTTTGATTAAACTTAATTATTTTTCCCGTGAATGGCAAGTCAGGCATATCATTGATACAGCTTATGGACAGTAGAAAAACCAAACAACACCATGAATTTCAATACAATATTCTGAGACTGATAGATAGATAGTCTTATTATGTCCAGTAATTACTCCGGCTACAATGTCCTTAAAAATACAACATTGCATTTACACTTGGTGTGAGAAATAGACGTTGCGGTGATATGCGCCCAGGCGGCCTCCCAAATATGAAACACCATACAAGTAAATAATGAACCAATGTTATGTAATATTTCAAGCTTCCACACCTGTCACGCGCTGATGAGAATACAAAAATATCAGAGATTCGCCGTAATATTAAGATTGGAAAATTCAATTCATCCAAACGTTTTGATCGGAAAAATTAGGGTAATATTATTTACATTTTTATTTCTTACAAATATAAACGTATAAATTAGAAAGCAGATTAAGTGATAAAAGTTGGTGAATGAAATTAAGATATCGTTTTACAACAGTAGCAGTAGAGAAGATTGGGCAGTCCACTTATTGTACAGACATACATATTTTAACTCACTCCTCTTTCTCAGAAGGGGAAGACCAGGACACCTATGTTTTGTCTAGTATTTTCCGTCGCACGATGTGATAAGTGGCGTGTCTATCGAAATATTGGGCACAAATTCCTGACTGATAATGAATTAAAATCTTATATCACTTTGCCTGACCCACGATTCGAACCCGTGACCTCATTTGCCATCATACCGTAGTAATATGGATTGGTAATAGGTTGACATAATGATTTGGGGCGGAATCAAACAAGGCAAACTGTGAATGGTACTGGCGTCATCACTTATCCTAAGTCAAATACGTGGAAGTGACGTGTTGCTATTGTTAATCTGCTAATAACAAAATAGAGCAATAACGAGTCTTCACTTGGATTTGTTTAATGACCGTGGAATTGCATAAGGTTGAGTAAGTCGACAAATCGAAAACCTCTTGAATACGAAGCTGTTTGCTGCAGTCTTAATTTCGTGTTTACGGTCCTACAGTATGAGCTGAAGTTGAAATTCGAAATGGATTTCGCTTTAGTGTTAATCTATTGTATTGTTTCAACTCGCAGCGATGAATTTGCGTCCAATGGCTATGACTAAACTAGTGGCCCGTCCCGGCTTCACCCGGGTTCAGGGTTAAAGTTGAAAAAATCAATGTCGCGTATAGTTTTATATTTAATGTGATCGCCGTTGATCATATTGATTTTACCGTCCCATCCGGTTACATCCCGCTCTGTCCTACAGTCCCATGATGAAAAGTATGTAACTCTGTCCGCTATTATCCCGTGTCATCCATTAGAGTTTAAACGAGTAGTAAATATGCATATTTGGATTCCTTACTTATTCCACGATAACACTATATTTTTTGGAATAAAAAGTAGCTTATGTGTTCATCCAGGGTGTCAATTACAGAAATATTATTTCTGGATCTGGATCAGCCCATATACGTCCCACTGCAGGGCACGGGCCTACTCTACAATCGAGAGTACGATTGAGAGTGGTTAGGCCGTATAGTCCACCACGCTGGCCTAGTGCGGGTTGGCGGACTTACATACCATAGAAATTCTTATGAATCGCTATGGTATGCAGGTTTCCTCACGATGTTTTCCTTCACCGTTTTAGTGCGTGGTGATTGACTATCAATACACACATGACTCCGAAAAGTCAGAGGTGTGCCCTGGGATTTGAACCCGCGACCACCGTGAACATGTTGGCAGCCGCGTCTGGTCCGTTTACCAACAGGCCACCACGCACTTCATAATATTATTTATTATGGTCAATTTCAATTTTCTTTAAGTTCATTTTATTATATCTAATATCCGATCGCGGCTACGCTTAGCCTAAAATAACTCGAGTTTTTTTGGATATTCGATTTTTATTTAAAATACCACAGATCCCTTTTTCTGCCACTTAGGCGATAAGTGGCAATTTATTCATGTTGATAGGCCGAGTTTTTATACCGATCTACATTATTTTTACTGTCATCGGGCGACCGTGTTATAGCTACTTTTTTATCCTTCAGGAACTTGCTCTTTAAATCAAAACCACATTATGCCCGTTTTTCTTCCCTTGACGACTTGTATGTAAAAACATTTTTTTACATACAAGTTTTCAAGAGAACAAATGTAGTCGGTTGTAGAAAATTAAGAAATGTATCGATTCACGAGTCTGAGTTTTATTTACAATTATACCGGTACAGCCATACAATGGAAAACAGGGAGAAAAAAAGAGTTGAATAACCTCATTTTCCTAAGTGTGTTAAAAAGTACAAATGGAGGTGTTATCGATGTCACACACAATCTAGAGACGACATTTCGAGTTTGCACCTTTTTCCGTTTGTTTTTTGCAGACTTCATAGACTTTTTAAATTCCTGGCATTTCGGTTTCTCATACTACTAAGAATAAAGTTTATTAATTTATGCCAAAGTAGTTTCATGCATATCGAAAGAAGATAAGTTGTATAAACAAATAAAGTTGAACCATTCAACTCTTATTTGTTGTATGGAGTTAGTTTTAGCAAAAACTGCGCATGGTACGATATTCAATTTTGAAATTAATGACGAACTTGATTTTTGGATTCACTAGATTTGCCTAAGTCAAACCAGTTCTCCGTACAAGCGATGAACAAACCAGTATTGTTCAGGCTCAATGATTTAAAAAGTAAGTATAGACTCTTCATTTCTTTCGTAGAATCAGTAAGATATCCATGAAATGTAGCCATCTGTTAAATTGTTTCTCGACTACGGCGAAATAAAAATGCTAAAATATTATCTTTAACTTTTTACTAAACTTTCTGTCATAATACTAGCAATTTACAAAATCATTCCGAGCGAGGACTAATTTCTGTAACAATTGAGATAGGTACATTGGAGCGTCGCACCACTTACGTCTTAACACTTTACGCGCTTGACGACCTGTCCATATATTTTTCAATGCCTGGGCCAAACTAGTGTAACATTTGTATTTCCTACTAATTGTATGCAATTTCGAGAAGATGTTAGGAAATACATAAAAAATGAATGCTTTTGTTTAGAAACTAAATAAAACGCACTAGTAAACGGAGAATCAAAATTCTCGACGCAACGAAGCAATCGTTAGGGTATGTTAGTATATTTCTATTTTTTGTATGTATTTTTAATGTTGTTCCCTTATTTTGTATAATTTTAAATCCTTACATAACCGTCGCTTTGTCTACCTTTCTATAATTGTAGTCTATAACATCCGGAACACTCGATTTTAGGATGGGTAACTGGTTGAACATATTGGTATCAGGGTGAAATAGTTTGGCCTAGGATACTTTAGCTTGTCCTATCGCGTGTAAGGATAACTGGTTTGGCCCAGGCCAGAGCTCTGCAACCTTTTGAGTTCGAAGAGCCAAAAGTTACAATGTAAAACATTTCTAAGTTTTTAAAGTGCACCATTTTTTTTCTGACGGCTGTTAATCAAAATGAAATGAACATAATTTATTGAATCCATTAAGATTATATAGCTATACATTATTTAGATTGAGTCATTTTTTTTATCTACCACCCGGTTCGGAAATCGGTTTTCACTAGAGAAGAACGGGCAAGAAACTCTAGTGTCTGTTACGACGCCTTTCACGGGGAAGGGGTGCGGTGAAAAGCGAGGACAAGTGGCTGAGAGATAGAAATGGTGCCACATCCCCATTAATCGATTCAAAATGATTTCTTATTATTATTTTTTTAAATAAATATTAGCGTAAGGAATTAAAGAGACGCAGCTTCATATCCAAAGAGCCGCATATGGCTTGCGACCGCAGGTTGCCGACCCCTGGCCTATGGAGAACTAACTAGTTCATCCTGAAATCGGGTCTGGCCGGTTACACATTATAAAAGTATACAATTATGTGTGAAATTGTTGATGAAATAAATATCGTGCAATTAATTTCATTCCAACAATTTCGGAATGTGAATTCGATTTATGAAATCGTAGACTTCATTTAATAAACATTTTATTAGAATTCTTATTTCGGCTTAGGAATTATTGATAGAAAAAAAGGTATTTTTATATTCACTTAATACAAATACTACAGAGGTTTAAAAAATATATATGAAAGTAACAGAAAATACATTCTGTCGAGAAGAATGTATTCACAATATTTTTTACTCCGTGATTTTCCAAGTAAGCTTATTGACGTATCCTTTGCTGTTATGCATGCATGGATCATTCATGCGGCTCAGTGGCGAATAAAAATGTAGTACTTATATCGTAATGTAATATACATGTATTTAGTTTCATATTTAGTTAAAATAACACCCAACACTTACATATATAGTCCTGAGCCCACAATAAGATATTCACTCTATTATTATGAATAGCTAGATAGTAATGACTATATTAATAAAAATGTATATTCTTCAGCCTAACATGATAATCCTGTTATGGCAATCCACTGATTTTAAAAGTAAAAAGAACGGTCAAAATAAATTAGTCAATTTTAAAACTTTGAGTTTAATCCCTCGCTCATCCGAGTTTATTAATTAGACCCATGTTTAAGCATTGATTTGTAATTCAAGGCTTTATTTGGTTTTGCTACTGGTTATGAGCGGTCGTATCGCTTACCATCAGGTGAAAGGCACGCTCGCCTCGCCATTCCTTGCAATAAAAATAAAACAAATATATTAAAATCCTTGTAGAAATTTCAGTATTAAATTACTTAGTACAACTAACTTATACTTAGTTCATGTTAGTTGTACTGCGGTATTAATGCAAAGCTCTCGGATTCGAATCCTGGGTGGGGCAAAGTGAGATATGGATTTTTCTATTAATTGTCAACTCGGAGTCAGGAATTAGGGCTCGATATGGCGATAGGGGCCTTATTATATCGTGGGACGAAAAATGCAAGGCGACACCCTACATGCACGATATTACGTCATCCTTCTTTAAGGTTCATCCATGCGGAAGAGAAATCGAGTCTCCCCATCGGACTATTAAAAATATTAATATCTCTATCATTTTACAACCAGTTTTATTGCTGAAATATCTCAAACAACAGTCACATATATAGTCCTAACCCACAATCATACCAATTAAGTCTTGTCGTGGGTATCAGGAACTACGAGAGACTTGAGAAAATATTTGTGGACCTTTTACATTTCTCTCGGTGCGGGGATCGAACCCGCGGCCTCTCGTTTCACAGCCGGCATCTAATCAACTGTGCCACAGAGGCTATACATACATAGTTCTTATAAAAAAAACGAAATACCTAGCAAGTTTATGTATTGTAAGGATTATCAAAAAAATGTGTATTTTAATTGCAATTTAGAACATCAACAGTAGGATTTGAAAATCTCACATTATTCACTATTAAACGACATTAATTTGATATGTATTCCTAAATTACACATTTTTATGATAATTTTTTATTTATTGCAATGAATGGCGAGACGAGCATGCCGGTCGACTGATGTTAAGCGATGCGACCGCTCATGAACAGTATCATAACCAAACAACACCTGGAATTACAAAGCAATGCTTGGCATTCCACTGCGCTCGCCATCCTGAGACATAAAAAAAAACATAAGAAAACATAAGAAAGAAAAGAACATAAAAAAAACATAACATGTTAAGTCTCAATATGTGCAGTAGTTACTCTGGCTTCAATGTCCTTCAATCCAAAACACAACAGTGCATTTAAACTGCTGTTTGATGGGAAAAATAGACATTGTGGTGATACCCACCCAGGCAGCCTCTCACATATGAGAGACCTACCACCAGTAATCCTTACAAAACAAACTTTCAAGGTGTTTCAATTTTTCTGATAAGAAGTATGTAGTTCCAAATTTCGCCAGAAACCAATAGAAATTAGACGAACATTCATTATAATCCTTTGGTGTTGCCAGTACATACGAAATTAAATTTACTTTGCCTCGACACTGCGTATAAAAACACTTCCTACTTTATTGTGTTTCATTACAAAAACTTCCGCATCCTTCGTCCACGGTTTCCGCTTCCATGGATACCGAGTAATTGTATTCTTTCTTTTTTGGTCTGCATCCGGACATAATAAACTAATTGTTATACTAGACTGCCTCATGTCAGTAGTACAGTCAGCAACATAAGTCGCTGCACACTTCACATTTTTTGATAACCTTTTTATTAATTACAATTTGTACGTACTACTCTGTAGTCGTAAAATATAACCAAGTAAAGTCATCTATGCCGAGAAGTGCCATACGATATTGAAAATAATTATTATTTTGGATGATAAGACAATTCCAAATCTCGTGAATGTATAGCGACGTATGTTGCTGACTGTACGGTACAATTGCAATTTTGAGCTATCTAGACTGTCTAAGCGACGCAATTGTATGGTACGTTTACAATTTTGAGATAGGCCGGGCAAACTTGACCTTGACTTGAACTCGAATTTTCTATTCATTATCAGACCGAAGTCAGGAATTGGTGTCTAATACGTCGATAGGCTGGCCCGCTATGACATCGTGGGACGATAGATACAAGGCGAAACGTAGGATTTCTGGTAACACCTTATGGGAAAAAGACATGCGTTTATGTATGTATGTTTATGTATATTTATTACATACATATTATATACCTATATTATATTCAAGTGGGCATCCCGAAAGTTCACACTACCTAAGTACTAATCGCGTGAAAGCAATAAAGCGAGAAGGAGATAGTATAACCGCCCTTGAGTGAAAGAGATAGAATGATAAATAGTACTGTACCGCTCGTTTTGTTACATTTGTTTGTACTATCCCATCTAATGTAAGGTTTTATATCTACATATATATCCAAGGCAAAAAATCTGAAAGTAAATAGGTAACTTCATGTTCAATAAATCTTTCGTTGTGCTCTGTTAATTAATGTCAATACTGAATATAATAGACATTTCTCATGTGTGTAGATAATTGTATTTGTTTTTGTATCTTGTATGTGACATGAAATGATATAAATCACTACATAGTATAAAATAAAGTCCCTTTCTCTGTCTCTATGTCCATTTGTATGTATCTTTAAAACTATGCAACGGATTTTGACGCGGTTTTTTTAATAGATAAAGTGATTCAAGAGGAAGATTTACATGTATAATACGTACATATTATTGTACAGAAATCTATTTGTACCCGGGCGAAGCTGGGCCGGGCCGCTAGTACGAAATATGTTTTTGTTTTTCGTTTCCACAATAACGACCCATTGAAGCATTTTGTAAAAATACCTATTTCTATATTTAATAATAGCATGTGTTACATTTCTCATTTCAAGGGGAAAAATGAGGGGATTATTTTGGACTTTTTAGTATATACTGCTTATTATGCAGATGAAGTTGCTGGTAAAAGCTAGTAAATAAATAAATACAACCAACAGTTACATACATAGTCTTGACTTGATACTAAGAACGAGTCTTGTGTCGTGGGTAAAAGGAACTACGAGTGAATTTCGGTCTCACAAATACCCAGACTTGAAACAAATTTCTGTGGTTCACTCAAATATTTGTTTCGGTACGGGGATCGAACCCGCGACCTCTCTTTTCACAGCAGGTCTAAACAACTGCGCCACTGAGGCTTTCATATAATAACAAAAATAATTATCAAAGAGCATCGACCAACATCTGCAGAGGCTCTCAATTGGCTGTTATAATAATAATAAACACACACAATTTAAATAATACTCATACTGAAAAGATCTCTAAGTATACTGACCTTGCCATTGAAATAAAAACTCAATGGAAAATTAACAAAACCAAAACTGTCCCAATAATACTTTCGTCTACTGGAGTCATACCACATACCCTTCACAATAGCCTTAAGATACTTAACATGCACGAATCCACCTACATGCTCCTGCAGAAAGCAGTTATCCTAAATACATGCCGTTTGGTTAGAAAATTCCTATCCAACAATAATTAATTAAACCCACACAACTAAGCCCTTGGCTTCGGCCTGGCTATAGTTGATTTGCCTTCCAAATATGGAAGAGAATTAAAATTTAAAACAAGTATAATAATAATAATAAAACTTTATTTCAGACCATCGATCCATATTTATATTAAGAATATTAATTAATACTAATTTAATAACAATATAAACATTATTCATGGCTTATTACAAATTTCACCCAGTGCTTTCGAATAGGACAATCAAATCTTGCAGCAATCGCTTTCAAGATACTATTGGTACTCGTTCTCAAACGATGCAACATTGAAGCTGTTTTTTTACGCATTAATGCGTGAAAGCCGTCTGTTCGACTTTCAGTGAACATATTAGAGGCACTAATATGTTCACTGAAATCTGTTATGTCAAGAGTCAGATACAGAAGGCAGTATTACCGGCCCCGGCACGCATTGTGAGGCGGTTGAAATGAAAATGAAATGATTTTTTTTTCATTTTCATTTCAATGTATTATATATATTTTTGGAATAAATTAAACAAAGATAATAATAATTTTATGTAATTAAAAAATAATGCGGAGAACGGCTTTACATATTTTTCCGCAGCGATAAGTAAAGGGTCAGAGTGGTCATGTATCCTAGAAAAATAGCACGTAATGGGTTAACGACCCATTTATTTTTAACTTCACCCTCATTAGGAATTCTTATATCTATAGGTATGGATTACACAAATATTCCATACAACCATCCTTGCGTAACAAATCTGTGGTTTCACAACACAACTTCCTGCACAGAAAATTAATTTCGTAACCACCGCTGGGCCAAATAGACCTTTATAAATTTGAACTTTAAATAACCTTACAATGTACTCAACAATATCCATAAAAATCTCCATTTCCGAGCTCGCTAGATATTTTTTTAGCCCAGTGGCGCGGTTCACTTTGCTTATTTCCCGTCGTACATCAAAAGTTGGGTAATCTCGCCCCGCTTGTGGAAATATTCAATTGCGTTCCGGTGATTTACTGTGAAACATGTTTTCATTTCATACGTCTTTATTTCAATTGGTTTATTTACGTTTATTTATTTTTATAGTTTACAGGCTATGAGTAAAAGTCTAGTTTGTAGTATATTTTTTATTATTTCATTGAATCGCGGGATGAGTATGCCATTCCCCTGATGGTAAGCGATACGACCGATCATGGGTAGCAATGGGTAGTAATAAAACCACAAATAAAACCAAACAGGGTGTTGTTTGGTTTTGATATTGTTCATAAGCAGTCGTACCGCTTGCCATCAGGCGTAGGGCATGCACGTCTCGCCATTCATTGCAATATAAATAGAAATCAGCATCATAAATAACAATGCAATGTTTGGCATTGCACAGCGCTCGCCCTCCTACCAATAGTGACTCTGTATTCAATGTCCTTTAAACCGGAACACAATAGAGTGTTTACACTACTGTCTGGCAGGAGAAATAGACGTTGCAGTGATACCTACCCAGTCGGCATCTTACATATAAGAGACCTACCACCAGTATTTCAATGGGACGATACGAATAGGATGAGACGAATTATGAATACAAGCCTGCTTTGAATATGAGAATATTACAAGGAACGAGAAATAGGCCAAATAAAGTATGAATGGAATGTGTGAATGTGAATAAAAATGCTCGGTGAGCTAGAAAAACTCATGGATAAATAAGAATTAGCATGTTGAAACCATTAGGCATTAGGCCAGCGTAGTGAACTATATGGCCTAACCACTCTCAATCGTACTCTCGATTGTAGAGTAGGCCCGTGCCCTGCAGTGGGACGTATATGGGCTGATACAGATACATATGTTGAAACCAAGAGCACACGCCATTGACTTTTCGAATCTATTTATGAATTTGATTTAACTATCGCTTCTTTGCTCACACAAGAATTTGAAAATATCTGAAATCTATAAATTGCGTTTACTCCAGAGAACCAGTCAGTCATAAAATTACAAGACAAATCATGCTAAAAAAAGGCTGATATGTCTTTTTGATTTGATTCCATGTAAATGGGGAATAATGGCAGGCTTAAAGTAAGTCTTAATAAAGACGTCACTTAAAACAATAATAATGAAAATTTTAAATGTATGAACCGTATCATATTTAGTAAGAAAGAAAATTGCTCTGACACAGACGCAAGATAAAAATATGTACATAGCATTCGAGTGAAATTGGAAATCAACCACCTGCTACAACTAACAACGTACAATAATAATAACTGAATATGAAAACAAAGCCAAATTAAAATTTAAAAAAAAAATGGTATAAACACAAATGTAAAAAATAATTACAAAAACGTCATAATACCCAGCGGGTTGACGCCGAGATTGAAATTGCAAATTGATGTGCTGTCGTCTTTGTCGCGGTTCAATTTGTCGGCTTAGGCGGGCTGATTTACAGTGGCTGTGAACACAGTAATCACTTGGCTCTGTCTACCCTGCTCGTGACAGCCTTGTAATGGAACCAATTTTACATAAGCCTTAATGCCCAAAACCTCGCTATATTTGATTGTGGAGCTGTTAAGTACTTCGTCTGCCCTGTGTAATTTGAATGTGACAGTATTTTGCTTAACGTGCTTTTATTACCTCCGCATGTATGTTTAAGAAATGTTCGCCTGTGTGTGTAATGGGGTCCTTCAACTCGATTATTTAACACTTGAATACGTCAGATAAGTTTTGAAATGTACATTTATTTGGAACCGATGACAATGCAATAACTTAACTCTATAAAAGAAAAACAAGATTGAAAAATGTGAATTGTGAATATTTTTCGCGCCTGATAATTTGGAATATGGTGGTTTTTTTTCCTAATAAATAAAAAAAAATATTAAAAAATAAATCGTAGTTAAATAGGTTGGTGGTTAGGTCGGGTGCTTACAACAATAATTTTAATCATCCAGCACCCTACGCTATATTTTTGACAAAAAAATGAATGTGATGGAGCCACCATTTTGTAATATTAATTAATTATTTGTTCGTCTTTATTTGGGTCTTTTACAGAAGCTCTTTTTGATAATCAATCTATAATGATTATTATTATTATCATATCATTATCATTTTGTACGGCTGAGTTAAATAAAGTCATTATTCCGCCGAAGCAATGAAACATTTCAAAAGTTTTAAAGTATATTAAGTTAGACAACAAGTTAAATAAACCTTAAATTAATTAATATCCAACCCATGGCTGCCTGTAAGAAATTTCTTAGTGATAAGGCCGATATGATGTTATTTCGTTAAAGGTACAATTAATAAATAAGATAGGTAATACTTAGTGCTTTCCGGTGAAACTAAAAACAAGAAATTATAGGACATCTAAAAACGGTATAGAGCAATGTATGATTTAATTGATAAAAACAAATGTATTTGAGAATAAAGTAACATAAATCTATCTTTAAACACATTAAGGATTAATTTTATCCATTCCATCAGTGAATCCGTAAATGAATTCATTTATTATTCTCAGAACGAAAGCGAGTATTGAGAAAAATAAAATTGATAAAAAAATTGAGTCTTTTTAATTTTTATCATTACATTCCTTTTAGTAAGTACTGTGAGTTGTATCTGTATATGGAACAGCCCATATACGCCACATTGCAGGCCACGGGCATCCTCTACAGTTGAGAGTACGATTGATTGTGGTTAGGCCACATAGTACACCACATTGGCCTAGTGCGGATTGACGGACTTTACACAAAATATAAATTATTACAAATTAGCCTAGTATACAGGTTTTCTCACGATGTTTTCCTTCATGGTTATAGTGCGTGGTGATTGACTATCAATACACACATGACTTCGAAAAGTAAGAGGTGTGCCCTAGGATTCAAACCCACTACCACCGTGAACATGTTAACAGCCCCATCTCGTCCGCTCACCAACAGGCCACCACGCACTTGCTGTGAAAACGACTACTGCCTGGACGAACTCCGGATGTAGTAGGAAATTCCAATTTATATCGAAACGACGAAACTTTTATAGTACCTAATTTCAACATATTTAGATGAAACCTAGCTCTTGACTTAGTTTGAAATTAGTTGAGAATTGCGTTCTTGAAATATAGCTTGGTAAAAAAGAGTACGATGGAGTGACAATTGGCACTAAAAAATAAAATTATGACAACACTATTATAAATGTCATTGTGTTTGTTGAATAATTTTATACGCAGGTATTTTCATTTTTCCATCGTCTTTGTTTGTTTTCCATTTTAAAATAAACAAAGAGACTATTAACAACAATAAATAAATCAACAAATAAACATTTTACGTTGTAGTATCGATATATTGGCAACCCGATGTTTGGCATATTAAAATTAAATTCGATCTTAGCGCCCTCATTAAAAACAGACTATTTTTTTTACAAAGTATGTCCATGTATATCTATAATCTATCTATCTTTAACTAGAGATTTCATAAGATATTTTGATACAGTTTGTGTTTCAGTTAACAAAGATAAAGAGATATAAATATGGTGCACATGTTTAAAGATAGTTTGCTAAGACAAACCTATATTTCAATCTTAGTTTATTGAAGTGTAGGATTGTACCGACATAGTAATGGTATCTAGTTTAACCTCCAGTTAAAGATAGATAGGATATAGAGAACGGCCGTTAGACGTACAGCGTATCTTTCATAAATTAGCATGTGCTGTGTGGTGAATTTAGGAACTAAAAATAAAAGTTAAGAAAATGACGTATTGTCTGACATATCCTTACATAATTTAAACGAGCATTTATACCGTATATCAGACTCGTACTAATGGAAATATGTCTAATGTAATAAAATTTATCGAGAGAGAAAATATTCTTATCACTTTTCATAAGCGTGCTTTTAGGCGACAGAAGATTGTAGACGATCTATAAATTAACTTACGAAATCTTATTTTCATGCCGTTCGTTTGCCTGTTGGCCATTTAAAATGCGCGGAATTTACTATTCCAATTTGCATTTCCAAATCGGATTTCATTTGTGTTTATTTATTTATTTAAAACTTTGTACACATTTACAATTTTACAATAGTACAGTAGTACAGGCGGACTTAAAGCTTAAGGATTTTTTTTCCCAGTCAACCTTATGGTAGTGCAGAGAGAGGGATGAAAGTGCTTATTAAATATATGGTCAATAAATGACAATATGAATAATAATTAATAAAAATGTATACTAATATATAAAGCAGAAAAAATTGTTTGTTGTTACCTCTAATCCCAGGAACAACAACTCCGAATTGAAAAAATATTTTTGTTTTAGATAGGTCATTTATTAAGGGATGCTATGGGCTATATCGACGCAGGAAAGCGATTTTGTCGTATCTCAAAAAATGCGTATATGCGTGTGTGTTGTATATTATTTAATTCATAAAAAAATAACCGCATTGAATTTTCTCGTGAAAATGTAAGGTTTTATTTTAAAATGTTATGATTAAATGTATGGTATTCCTAAGTTTTCTAGTTTAGAGGTAATTCATTTTTTAAATATTTTTTTTTATTCTGGTGTAAAATTTCCCGTTTCCAGATACAACAAAATCGCTTTCCTGCGTCGATATATTATTATCACGCTATGATATACAAAAGGGAAGTAGTAGTGAAACATATAGCAAATACGATTAATTTTATTCGTTTTTCGTGGTCCAATTAGTCGATATTCTAAATTGATAGACGGAATTGAATATTTTGGCCGCCATTTTGAAAAGTATATCTGCACCCGGGTGGAGCTGAGCCGGACCCCTAGTAAAGAATATAATATGTATAATAAAGAGCTTATACATTTATACAAATAGTTACAATTGTTAGATATATATTGTGCCTCTTTGGAATTCAATATATTTATGTTTTTAATCCGCGTAGGCGCCCTTTAGTATCACTAAATTAATGTGTTACAAAAGCAATGACATCGTTTTCTGTTTAAATTGTTTGACTACGATACTGAGAATATACAAAAGCACGTTAGTGACCTTAAACAATATGTTCTTACATGATATTTTCAGCAATATCCGTAGTAATCAAAAATATCATTTTAGCTTTCAGAAGTTTATCTCTTATACTGATATATTGGAATGGCTAAAAATATTTTTTTAAAGGCAGAATGATGATGCATGCTTCATGTAATGCTTCCTCTGCACGTCTTCGGGTGGGTGTTATTATCGTCAAGTGGAACGCACGGTTTGTGTCAATCAATAGATTTTGCTTCTTGGATTTTACCTTGGATTTTACTTATAGTCCCACAAACTTATCTGACCCGGTGAGAGAGTCGCTGTTGTCGAATTTGGTGTTGCCATTAAAAATAGATATAGCAATAAAGTGGGTGAAGTAAGATTTTTCAATTCGATCAATAGTGTCAGGAAAATTAGTGGACCAGTTTCCTTTGCATGTTATTTTTCCTTCCCAAGATTTCTAACAAATCGCTCCCCATAGCCTTAAACAAGTGTATCTGTATCAGCCCATATACTATATGTCCCACTGTTGGGAACTGCCCAATTCTATAATCGAGAGTGCCATTGAGGGTGGTTAGGCCATATAGTCCACCATGCTGGCCTAATGCGGGTTGGTGGACTTGCATACCATAGATATTCTTATAAATCGCTATGTTATGTAGATTTCCTCACTATGTGTTCCTCCACCGTTTTAGTGCGTGTTTATTGCCTATCAATACCCACATGACTCCGAAAAGTCAGATTTGTGACCTGGGATTCGAGCCCACGACCACCGTGAACATGTTGGCAGTCGCGACTGGTCCATTCATCAACAGGCCCCCATGAACGTAACGATAAATTCTAGTTTATTATATGTACTTACATGTATTGTACTAGTACGTACAAAATTTTGTTTATGTGGTATTTATTTTGAAAAGCTGACAACACAGACCTGTGGCGGCAACTACGCGTTGATACAATTTTTCTAAGGGTATTATTGGTGCTTGACATGCTTTTCTTCCTTCATAAAATGTAATACCTGAAGTCTAACGTTCCTACCGCCACTTTATCAAGTTCTCGGCATATTTCACTAGTTTTAAATAATGCAGGTAAAATAAATACATTGAGTAAACAACCAATGGCAGATATGTCAGCGACTGGCAGATAGACTGACATTCCAAATGACGTTGTTGTTTCCACTTTTGGCCACCGGGCCAGATAACCTTCATTGTGCGTACCATCTGTATGCTGATGACTTGCAGCTTTACGCTCAGGCAAGTATCGATTGTGTATCCACGGCAGTCGACAAAATTAACAGTGATTTGGAACACATTCGAAGATGGTCTCATAGATATGGCATAACAGTTAATCCTACAAAGTGTCAAGCCATAATTGTGGGAAGTCAACGACTCATAAGCAGGTTGGACACAGCTATTATTCCACCTGTAATTTTCGATAATACAGTTGTAGCGTGGTCTCTTACTGTAAAGGACTTAGGGCTTCTCATAGACACAACATTAAGCTGGCGCGCTCAAGTCACTTCCGTTTGCCAAAAAGTTACTGGTGCCCTTCGTTCTCTATATCGCCTCAAAAACTTTCTCCCGTTCTTGACCAGATTAATGCTCGTGCAAACCTTGATCCTACCCCTGATTGACTATGGTGATATATCATCACAATCATCACAATAGTTTGTTACTTATATATTACTATATGTATTTATGTATGTATATATATATATATATATATATATATATATATATATATATATATATATATATATATTTATACCCATATATATTTAAGATATATATTTATGTCATAATTATTCATATAATAACTATATATATCCACTATAGTATATCATGTATTGACCCTTTATTTGTATGTATTTACATATTAGTTATTTATGTTTCTATTTATTTTTCTCTTTTCTCTAAAAATTTATACGCCCACTTGATCTCATCTCTGCATCACCCAAAGGTAGACTGGTAGATAATGCCTCTGGCATTAAGTCCACCTTGTATACAATGTATATGAAGTTTAATAAATAACTTTGTGGCTCTATATTATTATTATTTCATTTAAATCCTGCGTTCCACTTGATGATTGCAACAACCATCCGAAGACCTAATCTGCAGATACATCTGTTGACGTGCAGAGGAGGCATAAAGCCTATAGAATCTTTTGTCTTTTTCGTTCAAACTGCATTCAACAGTCGATCGAAAGAGACAAAACATTCTATAACTAAAACAGGTTTTAAAAATATCTACGATTAAAGTTCGCTAATAATAATAGCCTAATATCCAGAAGTTGTGGGTACTGATTTGAAAATAATACAATTGGAAAACAACAGTGCTTCAAAATTGATGCAAAGCAAGATATAGTCAAAGTAATAACAGGATGGGGACTCAGTCAAACATAAAAATTTAAACCTGTCACAAATATTGAAATCAATCGCCCCATGATACTTGGTAAACAAAAGCTCATATTTAATAAGATTTCCCTTTGGTACAAAGAAGTCGCGGTCGGCATTATTAAATAAACGAGAAGTACTGACTGTTGGACTATAAAACTTTATTAAGAATTCTTGGAATTGTTTTTGGTTTTTTACTTGTGTTAAAATCAGTTGTGCGAAGGGAATAAGATAAATAATATTTTAGTTAAAGTATTTAAAGGTTACCTTTTATAAATTATTTTTGGTTTAAAATGTATTCTCAAAAAGACAAAAAATAAGTCACTTACATGAGAATAACAAAGAAAACTTAAGTAAAATTTAATTCGTAGTACAGTGGTCGCCATGCACTCATTTAACATATTATTATAATTTGTAAGTATTACAAAGTTGCAGCGAACAATATATGTTAATATTTAAATTCTTGCAATTATTTATTTTCTTTAAGTAATATAAAGAGTAAGTGCGTGGTGGCCTTTTGGTAAACGGATGTCAATATGTTCACGGTGGTCGCAGGTTCGAATCCCAGGGCACACCTCTGACTTTTCGGAGTCATGTGTGTATTGATAGTCAATCACCACGCACTAAAATGGTGAAGGAAACATCGTGAGGAAACCATACCATAGCGATTTATAAGAATTTCTATGGTATGTAAGTCCGCCAACCCGCACTAGGCCAGCGTGGTGGACTATATGGCCTAACCACTCTCAATCGTATTCTCGATTGTAGAGTAGGCCCGTACCCTGCAGTGGGACGTATATGGGCTGATAAAGAATATAAAGATGTTGTGATTGATAAATTACTATTGTGGAAATCTATACATATAAATAAAATTGAAGTGTCTGTTTTAAGTGAAAATAAAAAACATGTCCTACTACATATCGTTATATACACGATACCTGTGCCGAAAATGATATTAAATTTTTTTTTTGTCTGTCTGTCTGTCTGTTTGTTCCGGCTAATCTCTGAAATGGCTGGACCGATTTTGACGGGACTTTTTTGTCAGGTAGCTGATATAATAAGGAGTAACTTAGGCTACATTTATTTTAGAAAAGTTCTTTTAGTATATCAGAAAAAAAAAGTTTTTGTTAAATTCCACGCGGACGAAGTCGCGGGTACAGCTAGTAATATATAAAGGTCGCTGGATGCAGGGGTTGCTCTATGATCCGGGGGTTACTCTGTATTCCGACACGACGACGTTCAAACATCGCACGTAAAACTGTAAATATGCCTAAATACGTATATGTATGGTATAATATGTATGGTTTGTTGTAATTTTAGAATAAGTGAATAATAAGTTTCATTGATAATAACATTGATTTTAGGAAGTGGAATACTTTTATCTTATATGTAAACGTTATTCGAACTTCGTGTCGAAGTAAAGAGTAAAAAGAAAGGAAATTCGAATGTTCGTATATTTGTACGTAAGATTGTATGAATGTGCCCAGATATTCCGTAAATTGTTTGAATTATTTATCGTACGTTGTAACTATGACCAAGTTCGGAGTGAATGATAAGTATCATAGAGAAAAGTATTGACGTTTAGAATTGGAAAACTCATAAATTAGTTCCAACGTTCGAACATCCGAACTTCGTTTCGAATGATAGTGTGCCTCCCTATCTACCTCCAATAGGTTCAAGCAATATTTTTTATATAACCCTGTATATATGCCTTAAAATGATGAATATTTTTAAAAGTTTATTAACCATTTGTTATTACTTACCTGAGGCAAACTGCAGGCTAAGGCGACGACCCACGCGCCATACAACATCTGCTTGCTACGTTTTCTTGCTTCTGATAGCCTCAGTGGATATATTACAGCGAAAAACCTGAAAATAAAAGGTATTTCAGTACCCGACCACAGTTCATAAATTCATTTAAAGTGAATTTGTAATTTATTTTGCAAACGGTTTATTAAACGAAATATTTCCACAGAAAGAAATATAATATTTTCTTTAATCCGGTGGATAAGCGGCCTTTCAGTGGATATTTTCATTCGAATGTAAAGAACGCCATTATTCAACATTACATAAACCTAGGAAAAATGTCTTGGAACTAAATGAATAAGTGCCAACCAAGGAAATGTAAATATACGTTTTATTCAAATATCCGTTTTTACTAAAACAAAATACAGTAACATAGTATGTGATGTACGTTCCTAATTTGAATAATCCTCGGCGCAATATAGAGTTACGTTTCATGCGGTTGGCACACAAACATAGATCTTAGGGTTGGCCGCACTGATACAAAATGGCGGCGCTTAGCCAAGCGTCATTTATCATAGACTGTGATTGATGGCTGATTTAAGATTATCATCGTTACGGTGACTTTGATATACTCGTTACGGTTATTAGTACAGTCATGTCTACGTACTGTAGTGATTGTTTTTAGATAGACCGTAATAGGTCTCATATAATATGTGAGAGGTCGCCTGGCTAATTAACACCGCAATGTATATTTCTCCCGCCGAATGTAAATACACTGTTGTGTTTCGGTTTGAAGGAAAGTGGAATTGTCAAGCATTGCTTTGTATTATGTTGTTTAGTTTTGCTATTGTGCATGAGCGGTCGTATCGCTTACCATCAGGCGAATGGCAGGCTCATTTCGCCATTAAACGTTTTAAAAAAAGCGTAGATATGTATGTTTTAAGATCGGCACATATGTAATAAGTATTTCTTATAAAAAACATAAATTGAAAACAGCATCAAAACTGGATGTAAAATGACTGAGATTAATATTTTTAATAGTGCGTTGGGGACAATCGCTGTCTCTTTCGCACACGTGCATTTTATGTAAGCTGACATCACGCCATGCATGTTGCATCCTTTTCTATTACTCCTGTCACCAACTTGTACACATATATTTGTAACTTGCTTATGACTTAACGGATTTTAAAAATTCTGATTTTTCTGATTTTGATTAGATATGTGATATCCGATGTAAACAATTCTAAAAAGTTATAAGACTAGCCTGTACGTAAGTGAAATGAAATCTGATTAAAGTATCTAGAGATGAGTGTACGAAATATAATTCTTTATATGAATTGCTATGAACAAGACTGCACTCAAAATATGTAGTTGATATGGAAGGGACTCGAAAAGTAATTTTAACCGCGCGAAGCTGTGCTGGGCTGCTATTACAAAAGTGAATGCAACATTTATAGGCAAACATATTGGTGGAAATTTTAACATTAATTGTTTGCGGGTATATGTGATTTTGCGACTGCTCAGGGTATATAAACCCGCTAGCCGTTGAATAAAAGTTCAGTCGTTACCGAGACTCTGACGACACCGGTCGTCGTTGAGGCTCGCAGTGTGCCGGTTTTTTAAGGTGGGTAGTACTATTGTCAATCATAAGTGCTGTTGTTATTTCAATAACAAACAAATATATATTTTTATCGCGTTCGATAAAACAATAGTGTTTGTGAGTGATATGAAAGCTGCCTTCAGCCAGGATGCTAGCGACGCTGTGTTCAACTGTCATCGGGTAAGTACTTTTATTTTCTTTTTAACCGACTTCAAAAGGAGAAGGTTATGGATTGGACATTTTATTTGTGTATCTTTGTTACGTGATTTCTCCGACAACACGAAGCTTATTTTGAAAATCTTACTTTCATCGAAATACATGGTAGGCAGGGTTGTTCCCATAAATAAATTGTGAAGATCTGATGAATATGTTGATATGGAGAGTAAAATTCCTCAATATTGTTCTTTCTGCATTAGGTGTAGGATAAAAGTTTAATTAATGACACAGATTAGTATTCTGTGCTAATGAGGAGGATGAGATGGGTATGAAAATACAAATACATGTATATACTCGTACTCAATATCTCCGGCAAGTTGAACAGATTTTAGTGGTTTCCTTTTTCAGCGGAAATAACATTTTGACACATTAGGCCCACCAACAAATTTTGAAGGTCTGATAATCTTCGACCCGGAGATTATAGGTACTAGGTAAGAATAATAAATAGTATTTTTTGCGTATTTTATTATGGAACGATATGGTGTTAACAGTGAAGAAAAACATAGTGAGGAAACCTGCATACAATGGCGATTAGCAAAAATTCTAAGGTGTGGTAAGTACGCCAACCCGCACTAGGCCAGGGTGATGGACCTGTGGCCTAACCACTCTCAATCGTACTCTCGATCATAGATGAGGCCTGTGCCCTGCAGTGGGACGTATTATATATGCTGATACACAAATGGTATTATAACTGTCTTGTAGGTGCCACAAAGTGCAATAAATATATCTGTCTACCTCGGCGTGGATATTAGCGTGCTTACATGTGAGATACTTGATTATAGTATAATCTTATTATATAATAAAATTTAATAATATGTAATATGTTACCGGCAATCTGTATAATCCGGTATTCTATAAAATATCGAATGCACAATTGGTAAAGTATGTAAAAGATCAGAGCAAAGAAAGGGAAGAAAGATTTTATTCACAAATACAGTTAGCATTTCTTGAGATGTTCACTCTTTGAATCTTCACACTTGAATGCCGAGACAAATCAAATTCTCCCTTATATATAGACACTCGCAGGTACAAAAATAAATAAACTTAAACATTAACCATGTTCCAGGTATTTGTAAAATAATAAATGCAAAACCTCATTTTTAAAAATATGTAGCTTTAATATAATTCATATAAATTGAGAAAAGTAAATAAATCAGGAAATATATTCATTAAAGTGCAGAAGGCTATCAATAATATTAAAAGTAATTTTACCTACATTATATTATTAAAACTAACAAATAATACTAACATAGGATGACCTAACAATATATTATAAATGTGATTGTAAGTTTGTTTTTTATGCTTTCACACAAAAACTACTTACGATGATCATGATACTTTGTACAAATATTCTCGGAGGTATTAGAAGTAACCCAGGATAATTATGTTTTTTTTGGAAAGATTATTTAGATGGAATTTTTCATTTTAACCGCCATTTTTTAAAGTATATCTGTACTCGGACAGAACCGGGCCGGACCGCTAGTTAATAATATTCTATACATTGCCTAGAGGCCCCAGGTATCTAATATTGCCTAGGTATTGTATAGAATACCTGAATCATACATACTGCCAGTAACATATACATACGTATAATATAATCTTACTAGAGACAAAACTCGTAAGTTCAGGAGTTTTTTAGCGACTAACTTTGAATTAGAATTCCTGGCAAATATTCCGTTTTGAAAGTTGAATGAAGTTTTCCTAACATAAATATTATAATAAGATTCTGTTTAAGCAATGAAAAGTAGCCAGCCCGGCTCCCCCGGGTTCACATATAGGTACTGTTTTGAAAATATTCTATCACCTATGTTCATAAGGTATAATAATAATTCTCATGGTGAAAGAAATACTTAGATCGGGCCAGTAGTTTCCGAGCCTATTCGATGTAAACAAACAAGCAAATCTTTCCTCTTTATAATAATAATAATCTTTATTTATTTTCTCCTCACAAAACCATAGGTACATACATACATAATCGTCACGCCTGTATCCCATAGGGGTAGGCAGAGACTATAGACCGCCACTTTGCTCGATCCTGGCATACTACTTTCGCTTCATCCACTTTCATCAACGTCTTCATGCATTCTCGTCGGTTCAGGGTACTTTTAACCTGACCCTTGTTGAGGGTATCACCGATTTGGATGATGTATGTTCGGTGAGGTCGAGCCCTACCGACTCTTCCATCCACACTCGCTTTATGTATTTGTTTCGTAATTCTCCTTTCATCCATCCTGTCTACATGACCAAACCATCGTAACATTCCTTTCTCAATTCTCGTCACTACATCCTCTTTCACTCCACAAGTTTCCATCACCACGCTATTTCGCACTCTGTCACACAAACTTACACCACATATTCCCCTTAACGATCTCATCTCTACTGCCCTAATTTTACTTTCATGCTTCATAGGTAACTAAGTACTATCAAAAATAACTAGGTACTAACTAAATAACATAGGTTATATTAAGTATAGATATACTATAAACTATCTAAGGGTATTTTAAAATTGGATAAAGCTTTACCAATAAATCGTAAAGGACGTGATGTGAAAAATACTAAATGTCTGTCATTTACATACGTACATTTTATCCCATCTGTGTAGACTTCACCTAATATATTTCCGACCCAAATGAGCTGTTTTTATATTGCAATACATGGCGAGACGAGCATGTAATTTTCTTGGATATTAAGGAATACGACCGCACATGGATAGTAAAACCAAACAATACCGTGAATTCGTGAATTACAAAACGCTTGGCATTCTACTGCGCTCGCCATTCTGAGACACACATAGATAGCAGTAACACCAAACAACATAATGAATAACAAATACATTTTGCCATTCTAATGCGCTCGCCATTTTGTGTTATGGGTAGTAGTAAAATCAAACACCTTGAATTACAAAACAATGCTTGACATTATACTGCGCTCACCATCCTGAGACATAGGATGTTAAGTCTCAATTTATCTAAAACACACAAAATACTTTTGCTTCACCTGCCTATACCAATATTGTGAAATATAACTCTTCTTACAGCGTTTATCGCAAAAATTTGTTTGAGTTAATGACTAACACTCGCGTAATTTTAAGAAACTATTATTGTGATAATGTCTTGAATTGTTCGCTAACAATGTAAATTACTTTAGTGTTTTGTGGCACCTTTCAAGGAAATTTGCTCATAGTTTCAATTCTTGCAAATATGCTTCGAAATATTGGTCCTAAGGATTATTGAAATTAGATTATTTTTCCTTTAAAAAATATGTCTGTTAAGGGCTAACATCTCAGACAGGTCATATTTCAATAACTAAATTATATTTATTTTTTTTAATTTATTGGGACAAAAAAACAGTTGAAAAATACAGGTTAGTAGAACATAATAACATACAATGAATATACAAATCTTCAACCAACAACATTGTCCACAGATTATTAAAACACAATTATTGTATGTATTTACAAATAGTGAATAAACTATTGTACATTGCATCGAGTACATGACTAATTAGGTTATGATTTAACAATAAGTTTACGAGTGACACTCTTCTTAAATTGGTACTTTGATAAGTAGAAAATATCAACATATATATTGAAGTATAGAAATACCGGTTGGCAAGTTTTTACCGATTTTTTTTACATCCTGAGCGTTTCCCGCTCCTCAAACAGGAAGGGAAAGCAGGAAAAACGAAGGGTCGTCTTATAAGAAATTTGTGTCAAGGGCAATTTGGATGTTTAATGGTGGTAGGTCTCTCGTATGTGAGAGGCCGTCCGGGTAGGTACCGCCGCTGTGTCTATTTTTCCCGCCAAACAGCAGTGTAAATGCATTGTTGTGTTATGAGTTCAAGGACATTGCAGCCAAAGTAACTACTGGACATATTAATACTAAATATCTTATATCTCAGGATGGCGAGCGCAGTGAATTTCAAGCTTACGCTTAAGTTATAATTAAAGGTATTGTTTGGTTTTGCTATTATTCATCAGCGGTTGTATCACTTACCATAAGGCAAACGGCTTGCTAGATTCGACATTTATTTACCAAATATGACACCCTCCGTGGCACAGTTGGATAGACGCCGGCTGTGAAACGAGAGGCCGGTGAGTCGATCCTCGCACCGCAACAAATATTTGAGTGATCCACAGGTATTTCGATTTCGATACAACTGTATAAGGTATTTAGTTTGGTTCTAGGTGTTTAGGAGACCGAATAGTCTCTCATAGTTTCTGATACTCACGACAAAAGACTCGATCTTAGTGTGGGCTAAGGACTATGTATGTGACTGTTGGGTGTATTAATTTATTTATTGAAATGAAACTAAATAGCGAATTGCTTCACGTAGGTATTTTCACTGGGAGTCTGTGGTACTTCTGCGGACGACCCATTTATACTAATTCGCGGTTCTACCTCTGAGCATCCATGTTAGAACTTGATCCTTCACTAATAACTATTTATCTATCGTTTATGAAACGTAATAAGTCAGCATTAAGAGTATGTCATTGCATATCCAGACTTGGACCAAATATTTGCGGATCACCTCACAAATAAAGGCAGGATTATCTGGCAACATAAAATTGATGTTTGGCAGGGTCATGTACATTATTCCACAAAATATTCAAAAGGAATGATTTGACGCTCTCTGTACGATGTTCCTATCAAAGAACGGGGTAGGAACTTTGAATCCAGTAGAAATATGAACCAAAAAAGGAAAGAAAATATTATTGAAGGCGATTCGTATTGCTAAAGGAGTTTTTGTCGTTTCGTCACACCAGCACGTTTCGGAGTTGGTTGTATTCTATGAAGTTTTAATAATCTACTTCTTAAAGTACAAGAATTATATTGCTAAACCTTCGCCTAAGGACTTTTACCAAGCAACCTGTAATAAGTGACTTGCAGCAGCTTGTTACACTGTGAACTAACTTGTAAATGGACGTCCAACGCTCAAATTAGTGTCTGCATTTAATTATTTTTCGACCCCATCGGCCTTTAATTGTGCGTGGAATAGAGGACTAAGTGAATAGGTAGTATCTTGAGCAAATATTTCCCCAAATGCGTGCAATTTTAAAACATAAAAACGCTATTTTTACTTTATTTGAAGTAGGGATTAGCCTCATATGATCGAATACTCACCTATCTATAGAGATGCAGACGAGGATGTTGGAGGACAGGTAAAGGCCAAAAGCCCGTAGTACCAATACCAGTTTGCATATCAGGTTGCCGGCTAACCAGGCGTTCGTGTACTTCCAACCAATCTGTGAACAAATAATGAAAAATGAAAATATTTTATCTTTTACAGTATTTAGATTCAGTAATTTTTTTTCTTTACCATCCGGTTCACATAGCTGTCTTCACCCAAGAAGAACGGAAAATAAATTCTACCGTTGCTGTTTTCAAAACGAGTTTATAATAGTGATTATATAGGAGCCCTTATAATGCCATTACTACTACTTCAGCCACAAAAACTCAGTTGAACCAAGAACTGAAAACTCAAATACACACATTTACACATAATTGGAAGTAGTAGAGTAACGGTAAACAGTCATGACTCAGCATGAAAGGGCAGGCTGGTAGGTGCTGGTAGGCCAGCAAGTAGCAACACGTCCATAATCCAAGCTTTGTGGATAATCAGTTAGCAGTGATCACTTATAATTAGAATATGATCTGTTTGCTCGCTTACCGAACCTTGCAAAAAAACACGTTTTTGAAGTTAAGACAACGTTTACTGTGTTTTTTATTTCCATTTTAGAAAGGCTTAAGGACTAATTATAAATATGAGCAGATGTAAAAAGAAATAGAAAAAAATGCTGATAAAAACCTTCTTATACAATTTTTACAAAAATAACCTACTTAGCATAAAAATCCTCTGAAAATCAAATGTTCTACTGAGAGACTAGCCTAAAGGTAAGCGTCCACAGGTCCGCATTGTAAGCATCGGACGTATCGCATGAAACGGATGAATTTTTCACAGTGCGTCCACTGCATCGGTAGCGATCGGATTTGCCGACGCAAGTACCAGCAATCGGATTGCCCGATGTCATTTCATTAGGATTTTCGTAGGGATCGTACCTACGTGCGGATAGTGCTTGTGAGAATGGAGGAATGCGAAGAAGAAATAGTTTTTATTGCTATAAAGAAAGGAAACATAAAATCTGGATACACGATCTATTCAATAAGAGATAAAAAAGTAGAGAATTTCACACACTTTTTTCTGATTTGTTTAATGATGACACAAAATTCTTTGGATATTTTCGTATGTCTCAAACTAAATTTAATATTCTTATTGACAAACTGAAAGCATGCTGAAACCATTCCGTATGACGTCATCAAAAGTTGCCTCTGGGAGCATAGGTGTCGGCATTGCCGATGTGCGACCCAAGTGCGATCCGTACAGTGCGGACTAGTGGACGCACTTGTATGGCTTTGTATACAAAAAATACTATAATCCGTTTCATGCGATACGTCCGATGCTTACGATGCGGACCTGTGGACGCCTAGCTTTAATCTACCACGGTGACTTTATGCGTGTTAGCGAACGTCACATATCATAGATAGTGTTGTAAATGTCTTCATAGTATACAGGATTTTAGCCAGGTCTGTAGCTGTTATGATATATGAGCGTAATTTTATAACCGCCTGGAACACAAACACTTCCGGGAATTTATCCCACCGTGCTGACGTAAAGCGTGGTGTTAGAATTTAATGAATTTATCTGTGTCGCAACATTTTGCTGGTGGCAGGTTTCACATATATGAGGGGTCGTCTGAAAACACATTATAGTTTTTCGTCTTACGCATAGAGTAAAGAAGCGGCCATAAATACTAGAGCAACGCGTCTAAGAACGATCTGAACAATGGATTCTTTTGTTGTGTGCACATTACAGGTCATACCAAGAAGCTTATACCCAAATGGAGATTGCATTCCGTATATAAAAGTGAAGCACAAAAATTTGACCTCGAATGACGTTGCGACTGATTGCTATCCTTTTCTTTCGAGTGACAATGAATGAACAAAAAGTCATTTTCATTCATTGTCACTCGAAAGAAAAGGATAGCAATCAGTCGCAACGTCATTCGAGGTCAAATTTTTGTGCTTCACTTTTATATACGGAATGCAATCTCCATTTGGGTATAAGCTTCTTGGGTCATACGCTTAAGAGGTGACCACAGACTACATAGAAAGAACCTTGTACGTTCCATTGTCCTGATTGGTCAGTTGGCCCCGTACTTACCGCTCTTTACTCTATGCGTAAGACGAAAACCTATAATGTGTTTTCAGCTTTCCTGTCCATGAGCGGTCTTATCGTTTATCATTCGGTGAATGGCAAGCTTGTTTGGCCATGCGGTTCTAAAAAAAAGGAATATACATATTATTTAATTAGCAGATATATGTAGAATATTCCATTTTCAATATTTTAAACCAAAGCAAAATATTATTTGATTAATTGTGACGTGGCAAAGCAAGTGAGTGGAGCGCGGCTGGATTTTATTTGGGAGTGAATTAGTTGCTAAAATTGAGTCGTTCAAATATGTGACAGTATAACCGAGTTACTTTATTAAATATGATTTAGCGATATAATCTAATAAATAAAATGTGTTTAATTAACCTAAAGGCGGGCGTATATTTGCTTCATACTTATCGGGTGCATCGCATGTAACGGATCGTAGTATTCTTTATATAGGAATTCGTACAAGTGCGTCCACTGTCCTGCATCGTACGGATCGCAGGAATCTTTGGTTTCCTATACAAAGAACACAACGCGATATTTACGATGCGGAAATGTGGATGCTGCCTAAAATATTCTTTTATTCCTCATGCGTATTAAAATGACTCAGCTGTTATATCTAGCTGTATTCCTGGCAAACTGGTTTCTACTGGTGGTAGGTGTCCCATATGTGAGCGGCCGCCTGGGTAAGTACCAGCACAATGTTGATTTCTCCCGTCAAACAGCAGAGTAAATGCATTATCATGTTCTAGTTTGAAGGACGTTGTAGCCTGCGGAACTACTGGACATATTCTGACTTAACAACTTATGTCTCAGGATGACGAGCGCAGTGCAGTAAGCAGTTTGCTACTGTTCATGACTGGTCGCAACGTTAACCGTCAAGCGAACGGCCGCGGCATGCGCGCCATTTATTGCATTAAAAAAGACAGCCGTGCATTTACACACCTGCTTGGCGGGAGAAATAGACTTTGCGGTGGTGCCCAGGCGGCCATTCACATATGAAAGAGCTACCACCAGTAAAGCTGTATAACCTCCTGCAATTTTAGTTAGGTCGTCCGTCCACCTAGGGTACACAGTAGGTGGGTGTCCGACACACGCAAGCCTGCTGCGATTTAGCTTTCAATTTTGGTTCTATTTTTCCAAACCAATTTTCACGTTTTTCATTAATGTTTTTCTGTCAGTTGTCGCAATTTGTTTTATTAAGGAATGTTGGTACACTATTCCACTAAAACATTTCGCTAAGTTTAGATAAACGTAGGCGGTGTCAAAATAATACGTATCTACAGGCTTCGGCTGGCGTGTGAGCCGCCAAATAAACGACTGTTAACAAAATTAGTTATTTTTGACTGGGAAAATTAATGCTATAATTTTAGAAAGGCGTAGGTTAACTCTAAATGATATTTAAATTATCTTATTACCGGAGTGTTTATATACAAAACAGATAAAAACAAGTTATGTATTTATAAAACAAAATCGGGATTTTTCGAACATTTTCTTATACTTCTTATCCTTTGAGAATGGATGGACTGAGTTTCATGTTTTTTTTTACAATGGTATGAATGGCGAGGCGAGTATTTGACAACAATTCCTTTGTGGTGTTCCTTCAATGAAACCGAATAAAGGTGACAGTGCTCACAAATAAACTAAGAAAGTTCAATCTACCATTCTCAAGAGTAAATAGCAAAAAATAAGATTCGATATGATTTTTTGCTTTAAGTTGGATTAATGAGGTTTGTAGTTGATTTTCTTGTGAAGCAAATTTAATTTATTTTTTCTCAGGACTTTATTATCGACTTTTTGTACACGGGATTTCTTTATAACTGCTAGTACTCTTAATTAAATTACAACCAATACAGCAACAGTCATATATATAGTCTTGACTGAACACTAAGATCGAATCTGGTGTCGTGGATATTAGAAGCCACGGAGGCTGTCAGTCAACTGGTAATTGGCGAGGGTTTTCGTAGGACGGATACATCTGAACATTCCTTTTCGAGGCCACCCACTGTTGGGTGCTAAGCCAGCGTAGTTAGGAATTGAATTTCAGGCTTTCATCTTCTGCGATTGTGCTGCACTAAACTCAGTTGTATTATTCAAAAAAATGAATCCGCTCCAAATACAAATATCGCACTTCCTCTCTCCCCCTTCACTTTCCCCTTCCCCTATCAGTAGTAAAATACAACTAGTCAAAATAATAAGCTCTGATACTGTTTCGCAAAAATGTCAAGCCGTTGGCTCGTTAAAAAATGCAAAGCATTGTGAAACATAGCTTATTATTTCCTGTTTTCCTTTTCGTTTTTAAAACAATGCCCTTTGCACGAAGTTTTAAAAATTCGCAACGTTTGAGCTGAAGTATAAAAAAGATGCTGACGAATTTAAATACTGAACATTTCTGCCACCGGTTAGGGGCGATTTACACTGAGCATTGCGATGATATGACGTAGCGAATTATTTTTACACACGACATAAAAGAGGGGTGTTTTAGGTTTGACATATATTTGTGTCTAATTTTGACATCATGGCTCTTAAATGAATGAAATTCAGTTTATTTTTGTTTGAAGCTGACTGAACATTCGTTATTTGAAATATGAAGTTACTTCGATTATTATATCCGAAGGTGTAGGCATAAGTAACAGTAATGCCACCCACAAATAGTCATTTATTTCCGTTCAAACGTGATAAACAACAAACCTATATCTGCTGAGAAATTCCAGGCCCAGAATTTTTATTCACCAGGATGATAATAATAATAATAATCCATATTAGTATCAAAACTTCAAAATACTCGGCATTCAACAACTGTAATAAATGGGTTACTTTTAGGTGTTAGCATAAAAAAATATGATTTTAAAATGTTTTTAAAACAAATCTTTACAACCTAAATCACCATCGTTAAAGTAAAAACAGGTGGAATAACCTTCTTAAGTTACCAAAGGAAAAAGTGACGAAATAATTGCCATTTAAAATAATACTGTAACAACGCACTTAGCCCGTAACCCTGGCGTAAACCGTAAACCGGGCGCGAGGGACGCCCACAATCACTATGAATTAATTAATATACTTAGGGCCTTTGCACACAACGTATTATGTACGCGCCGCGTTTTACGAACGCGCACTTACGGTGCTTTAGATGACCAAAAAAGAAGACTGTCGCATTTGTATCGAATTAAACACAGCGATCCAATGGCGCGCTAGTAATGCATTCGCAAGACTTTTGTATTGCATTTTTATTTAAAAACTAAACTAACTAACTACCATATTATATTTAGAGTTTCATAAAGATGACCGTAATTAAATTAACTTAATATAATAGATTTCGTATAAACGGTGATAAAAAATACTATCTACATTTTTATTCCCTTTCTGTCATAATACAAACAAGTATTTTCAAAATCGTTGCGAGCGCCGACTAACCTCAGTAACGCTCTACTAGAGATGTACTGGAGCGCGCGCACCACTTACGTCGGAACACTACGTGCTTTTCGCCCTGTCAATGGCATTGCGTTTGTTTATTATCGGAGAAAGGGATGTGAGGGAGGGGCATGCCACACGGTTGACAGCTCACTGCACATTGTTGATTTCAGTATCAAAATAGATACGCGTGAATTCATCGCGTCTGTTTCGTGTTAACGGCGTCAAAAATTTTTGTACGTATGTAAAGGTTTACTCACTGCGTCTGAATTGCGTTTAAAGCGCGCTATCGGGCGATTCTTGTGCGTCCTCGACATTTTAAAATACGCCGTGTGCAAAGATATTTACCAAAGATGTTACGAAAAACATCGCGCGGAAAACGCTTGGTGTGAATCAAGCCTTACCTCTTGTAAAATGTTGCCGCAGTCATATTAAATTTAAAATTTAAATTGCATTTATTGAGAATAAATACTTACGTTAAACAATCGTGAATCAACTGCGAATGTCGACTGATTGAGTTGCACAGCTCTTTCCTTTGTGATTTGCATTTAATTATGATTTTAACACTATTTACATGCATGCAGTTGTGGAATTTCACCAAAACCAAGCATGTCCGATTTTCCAGTAATGAAATGTGTTTAAAAGAAGGCATGTTGCTACTATGACCATAAATTAAAGCAAACTGATATCATGAAGTTTTTAGGTATTTTCGTGGATATACACAGTCAGGTTATAAGTATTGTCACACAGTAAAAACTTTTCTTTTAAAATGCTGGCCACAAAAAAGTTTATTGAATTCGAATTTCGAATTGTTCATGAAAATAAAAATGTATACTTTTTAGAATTTTACTCATTTTTAAATATGGAGTGGACGCTTAATAAAGACCACGTGATTTATCCGTATTTTGATAGATGGTTAATCATTGAAATAAAACTATTATTTACGAATTTTATCGCGGATTTGGTTTAATTTTACATTTTTTACTTCCCGACGCAACGTTTCGATGACTTCAAATTTTCGTGGTCACGGGGCGGACTGCGATATTGAGGCATACTGAGGTGGTTAAGCTTTGCAAAAGCTCGTGGCTAAGTACCACTTTGATTATTTGGCCACAATAAGAAAAATGAAAAAAATGAAAATGAAAAATATTTATTTCAATAACAAGTTATACACATAGTGAAACAGTATTTGGAGATTCCTTTTAAGCATATAATATACTTGTGTTAGGAGATAGAAGAATAAGAAGAATGAGAATAAGAAGTCTATAAGTACAGTTTATTTATTTCTTCATTGTACACAAACTTAAAATACTATACAGAAACAAAAAAAGTACAAATGGCGGTCTTATCGCTTTATAGCAATGTCTTACAGACAACCATGGCATGGATTCGAAATAAGGCGAGAGAGAGGGCAGTGTAAAAAATAAAGAATTACTTAAAGCTAAATAATACTAATTAAACATATGCATACACAAACATACTATACATACATACCAAATACAAACTTAAGTACATATATATATATGTATATAAATTATTATAAATTAATAGACATAGTACGTATAATATACTAGAAATTTCCAAATTTGCCACGGTTTATTTGTTTATTGTGTGAACGTGAGACCGTGATTTCGATTACGCATCGAGACAAATGTTTATAAGATCCAAATGTATTTGTTTAGGCCTTGGTGTTTGCGAGACCGAAAAGTCACTAGTATTTTCTGATACACACGGCACAAGACTTGAATCTTAGTGTGAGTTCAGGAGTATGTACGTAACTGTGAGGTATATTTATTTATTCACATCTAAAAGAGTTACTGTTTATTTAAGTATTTTATCACTACATAGTATAAAACAAAGTCGCTTTCTCTGTCCCTGTGTCCCTTTGTATGCTTCAATCTTTAAAACTACGCAACGGATTTTGATGCGTTTTTTTTAATAGATAGAGTGATTCAAGAGGAAGGTGTATATGTATAAAACGATTATATTATTGTACAGAAATCTATTTGTACCCGGGCGAAGCTGGGCCGGGCCGCTAGTTTTATATATTTTAGAAAAAAATCCAACTACCGTAAAAAATGTGTTAATAAATAATTCAACTAAATGGAGGTCTATTATAATATAAGTAATAATAATACAAACATCGGAAAGTTAACAAGTACAATAAAAAAGGAAACTAAGTAGGCTCAATGCACATTTCGCACGCCATTAAATATATTACCTACATATCGTTATCGTATAAGTTTATTACAGTTACATTAAAGTTATCAATATCTACATTCGATGAAACATCATTAAAAGATCTGCAACTTTGCCTCATTTACACGGGAGAGTTTCTACCCTCGAAGATACAATCATCGTAAGGATATAAAAAAGTTGCTTCATGTAAACAATTATCAGAAGACGATAACCTATGGCCGTTGTCATGCGATAATTGCATACGATTCTCGATTCTCGATTAATGACGATTTTCAGAGAAACTCTCTCCGTGTAAATGACTTTAAGTACATATTTATATGACCATTTAATAGATAAAGACGGTGTGGTATTTCAAAGCTACGATAGACATTCATTAAAATAAAAAAAAAATCTTTAATAAGAACTCCAAGAAAGCAGTCGCAATATTCCAGTTAACGGGAAATTGTTTTCACTATTCGAGCATTCAGAGAATAAGATCTCGGGATACTGGTGGTAGGTCTCTCATATGTGAGAGGCCATCTGGGTAGGTACCACCGCAATGTCTATTTCTCCCGTGAAACAACACTGCTTAAATGCACTGTTGTGTTTCGGATTGAGGGACATTGTAGCCAGAGCAACTACTGGACATATTGAGACCTAGCATCTTATGTCTCAGAATGGCGAGCGCAGTGGAATGTTGCTACTGTTATGAGCGGTCGTATCGCTTACCATCAGGCGAACGGCTTGCTCGCCTCGCCATCCAATGCAATAAAAAAAAAAATGACGACTGCATACAATTTCATTATGCTTTGTTACACTTCGTTTGTTTATCGTCAGGCGGGAAGTTTTGACGTTTTGCGTGCGATCTTTCCATATTTTGTTCTTTTTTTACCAATAATCAAAGCTATGGATATTAAATGTATTTGAAATGAAATGTATTTATTGGCCACGTAGGCAATTAAGGAGCTCTTATGACAAGTCAATATACATAGAACTTAATCTCTATATATCTCATCGATACCTATCAATGTCTCTTATTGCTGTGATAAGTTATTTTTGAATACGCTTTTATTAACTTACCTGTATGTATGTAACGGAATCTTTGAAGTCGATTTTCGCGCAATTCAAAATGTCGGATAGATTAAAAAAATTTCATGCTTATCCAGGACCAATGACAATACAATAATTTAAAAAATATATGACATCAACAATCATCAGATATTAAACTTTTTTGAAAAAAAAATAAAAGTCGGTAATTTGCGCGCAGCTGTCTTCCTTTGATAAGATAGCTGTAGTTATAAATGTTTTAGTGTAAGGAATTAAATTATAGTTTAAAAACTGAAAAAAAAAATACGTTTTCATAAAATATCCACCTAAAGAATAAAAAATAATTGAAAATGAGTTTATATTTAGAAAATGGAGTAAAATACATAATTTTTTTTGCTATAACGCGTGAGGTGCTTACAATAATTACAATCAAATTAAATTTCATTTCAAATTTCAAATTATTTGTAATGAATGGCGAGACAACCATGCATAGCAACATTTAACCTCAGGGTAAATATTTTCGGTTTCTCTCTCATTTGTCTTATCACCATCCAAAGGTTCCCTGTAAGGATTCCCTAGTGCAATAAGGCTGCCTTATGTACCCACTTTAAATATAGCGACATTTGTTTTGCTTTTGGCGTACGTATCTCATTTCTACATGGGGTTCCAGGAATATGGTTGAGTTCAATGCCAAGAAAACCCAGGTGTGTGCGTTCACGTGCAAAAAATCCCCGTTCTCTCCCCTCCCCATTCTTCAGGGTACTCCCCTCTCAGTGCGGAATAACCTGAGTATCCTTGGTGTGGATATCCGCTGTGATCTCAATCCAAGGAATTACATCGAGGGCGTAATATCTGCCACATCACGCAGGGTTGGAGTCCTGAACAGGGTGCGTCGGTTTTTCACGCCCGGTCAGCTTTGTCGCTTATATAAAGCGCAGGCCCGGCCGGGTATGGAGTACTGCTCGCACCTCTGGGATGGATCCGCCCAGTACCTGCTCGATGCCTTGGATGGATTGCAGCGGCGGGCCATCCGCATTGTGAATGATGCAGACGTTACGAGCAACTTAGAGTCGCTACAACTCCGGAGAGATGTCGCCTCTCTAAGCGTGTTCTACCGCCTGTATCACGGTGAGTGCTCTGAAGAATTGTTCAACTTGCTCCCCTCCTCTCCATTCCTAACCAGAACCACGCGTACTGGCTTGCGAAGCCATAGCTTGACGGCCCACATCATCCCGGCGCGAACCAAACGGTTCTCAAATTCGTTTTTGTGCCGCACCGTCAGGCTGTGGAATTGTTTGCCGTCTCACGTGTTCCCTCCTTCCTACAAACCTGGGTCCTTCCGCCGCGGTGTGAAGAGGCACCTTAGCAGGCCGGCATAATTGTTTCCATTGGCATGGGACTGCCGTCCGATGCCAATGGATACTCTGCCTGGGCGGCATTGGCACTTTCCATCAGGTGCAATGCCGCCACTATGCCAAGCCATTGTAAAAAAAAAAGTATAATAAAGAGGAAATAAATAGAAAAACAGTACGGCTGCTCATAGATAGTAGCAAAACCAAACACCATGAATTACAAAGCAATGCTCGGCATTCCACTGCGCTCGCCATCCTATGACATAAGTTTTAGGCCTCAATATGTCCAACAGTTATTCTGGCCTTATGTACATAGATATTTTTTGTATCTTCATCTATCTTCTCATGCATTTACGAGTACTAATAAAGGATTTCCTAAGTTGTTACTTATGGAACCAATTTGGTTAACAAATATTCGGTGAAGTCGACCCCTATCGATTCTTCCACGCACACTTAAAAATCCAGCCCCTACTGTTAAGAATTTTATTCTTCTGCCAGTTAGGCCGCTTGTCCACCGCCGCCGTCACCGGACCGTCACCGAGAACGAGATTATTTCGGGCCGAATTTAAGAAGACGTGACGGCGATCGTGTGTCCACCGCGCCGATATATATACATATCGTTTTATTTATTTTTTATACAAATTTTATGATAAACAATAAAAAAATACCGGCCCGTCATTAAACCGCGCCGAGTTCTAGCGGTCACGCCGAATTACTCGAAACATCGGCGGCCGGGATGACGGTTCTCGGGTGACGAGCGTGCGGTGGACACATGGCCATAGTATAGAGCCACAAACTTATCTAGCCCGGTGGCCAAAAGTGGAAACAACGACGTAATTTGAAATTCTACCTGCCATTCGCTGGCATATCGGCCATTGGTTGTTTACTCAATGTATTTATTTTTCCTGCATTATTTAAAACTAGTGAAAATTGCCGAAAACTTTAAGAAGTGATGCTAGGAATGTTAAATTTCAGGTATTAAATTTTACGTACAAATACAAATTATGCTGATGTACCAAAGACATATTTTTTCACCAAATAGCAATTTAAATGCACTGTTGTGTTTCAGATTGAAGGATGTTGTAGCCAGAGTAAGAGTAACATATTGAGACTTAACATCTTTATATCTCAATGCTTTGTAATTCAAGGTGTTGTTTCGTTTTGTTACTGTTCATGAGCGGTCATATTATATGCATATCGCATTTGATGAAAATTGTTTGATGAATTTATCATTTCATATTATTGCACTTAGCTCACTTAAGACATTTCACTATTCTTGCTATATCACTACATAGTATAAAACAAAGTCGCTTTCTCTGTCCCTATGTCCCTTTGTATGTTTAAATCTTTAAAAACACACAACGGATTTTGATGTGTTTTTTTTAATAGATAGAGTGATTCAAGAGAAAGGTGTATAATACGTACATATTATTGTACAGAAATCTATTTGTACCCGGACGAAGCTGGGCCGGGCCGCTAGTTGTATTACAAAGGAAACCAGTGAAAGGTATAAAAAGTTCCGCTTCAAATGATTTTAGATTGCAACCATCTTTACTACGAAAACAACAAATACTCCTTTGAGGAAAATGAATGCTATTTAATAAACAAAGAAGGAAGGCATCCCAACGATTTTAAACTGATTTCGCGTAACAAAATGTTTGTAACGAAGTAAATATCTGTTTGTGATTATAGGGTACAATTGAGTTTTAATTGATGAATTGTTGATAATTATTTTATAGCATGTCAAAAGGCTGCCTCCAACAGGTCTCTGTGGAAATCATTGGGGGAGGCCTATGTTCAGCAGTGGACTTCCTTTGGCTGATGGATGGATGGATGGATGATGTCAAAAGGTCGTGCTTTTATTTATGTAAACTATGAATTAAATTATTAATATCATTTGCAATTTACAATTTAAGTTAATTAACTCAGTGAAGCAATTGTACTACAGTATGATTGCAAAGCCGAGGTCTCGGGTTTGAATCCCGAGTCAGGCAGTGATATTAGATTTGTCTATTATTATTAATCCAGAATCAAGAATTTGTAACCGATATAAGCTCGCCGCCTATCAAATCACAAGGCGAAACGTAGGGGTCCTGGTTGCTACCAGGAGAACCTCTGCCTACCCTTTATGAGAAAAAGGCGTGAGGTTATAACTTATTTATGTAAGATTATCTAAAAGTAGGTTTTTAAGTATGGCTTTGTGTCAGAAACCAACAAAAAACTATTTTGCTTGTATTAAAATTTTATATTGTTTTAAAATTTGAAAAAACATAAAAATGTGTACCAAAGCGTTTATACGTAACAATAAATAAATAAATATGTACGCCATAATTTAATTACTCACACACAGACACAAAAGCACGCCAAAATTAAATGTATCTTGAGTATTACAAGTAATTCAATTTCAAAATTACTAAGCCGCTTAAATAAAACGCAAACACGATATACTAATGAACTCTATTCGTGTAATTATAGCTGTAAAACTTAAATCAGAACTTGGTTATAGATTAATGTTTCTCCACAAATCCAGTTACAACGGCAAATATTAAATGTTCAGTCGATGCGAGATATTGTATGTCCTTTTTGTAATTTCAACTCTATATATCAAGGGGAATTAATTGAACAGCTTCTTTTTAATGTGACGAATGAATTATCTTTGTGTCAAGCAGGTATTTATTCAATATTCATCCAATTATACTGCTACGTGGCCAAATTAAATTATATCGCATGCATTGTAGGAACAAGTAGAACAGTAAAATGTAAAGAATAAGTAAATCATTCTGTTTGGTTTCTTATATTTACGCGAATGTTACACATTGAAATAAAATATTATTTACAGATTTCATCGCGGGTTTGGTGGTTTAATTTTTACATATAGAAAACATCGTGAGGAAACCTGCATACCATAGCGATTTATAAAATTCTATGGTATGTAAGTCCACCAACCCGCACTAGGCCAGCATGGTGGACTATATGGCCTAACCACTCTCAATCGGTAGTCTATTGTAGAGGAGGCCCGTGCCCTGCAGTGGGACGTATATGGGCTGATACAGATGAACAGAAGATGGCTTTATTTTTTTTATTGCTATGAATGGCTAGACGAGCAAGCCGTTCGCCTGATGGTAAGCGATACGACCGCTCATAAACAGTAGGAAAATTCCACTGCGCTCGCCATCCTGAGACATAAGATGTTAAGTCTCAATATGTCCAGTAGTTACTCTGCCTACAATGTCCTTCAATCCGAAATACAACAGTACATTTACACTGTTATTTCACGGGAGAAATAGACATTATATGTTTGTATAAAAATAACATTAGTAGTGATACGTGTCTTTTAGCGGCCACTTTTCTAGCAAAATGCACTCTTAAATCCCGGAGTTGTGCTCAAATAGAAGTGCCGCATTCCACCTATTGCAGGTTCCGATGCACTCATAACCCGATTTTGTTTATGCTGTGAAATCTTCAAACTTATTCTGCATATCGAGCCACTTTCCTCTCAAAGGTACATAGGTAATACAATTGTGTCGATTTTTATCACAAAAAGGCTTCAATTTTCATCATTTGATTTATTTTCCACATAATTAATGAGCTTCCGTCTCTCTGCACTACGTTAAGGTTGGCCGGTTGAAATAGACATTAGGCATTAAGTCCGCCTGTACAATTTACGATTTTGGTCGCAGTCTAGATTCACTTTATTTACCGAAATTATTTACTTATTTTTTAGTTTATTATACTGACAAGCACAATTTTTCAAGCATAGTATTATGTATTCCTATGTTCTTATTTATATATGCATTTATATACGTATGTGTACCTATATATTACATAATATGTGTATTTATGCTTTTTATTACTTTTAATATTATTTGTATATGCAATAATTTTCCTTGGTAGGTTCTATCCTTTACACTTTAGACTGCCCTCTGTTTATCCTATTCTAAATCTATCCCATGGTTGTCTGTAAGACATTGCCTTTCGCCGATATGATCGCCAATTGTACTTTGTATGTATGTGATTTATATTTGTTGTTGTTTTCTTTTTAAACAATAAAATGTATATAAATTAATAAGAGTACAGGTGGACTTAATACCTGAGGCATTCCTTTATAGTCTACCTCAGGGTGGTGGAGAGATGAAGCATACTAGGTGTATTTAGAATAGCACATGATTAAAACTAAAAAGATATCTACATCAAAATACTCTAAATTAAATACATAAGTATATATTAATATATATTGTATACATAAATAAATATATCACGTAACATATTAACAAATAAAATCTAAAAATCTAAAAATTTACTGTCATTTGATATACATTGCGTGGTGGCCTGTTGGTTAACAGACTAAACGCGGCTGCCTACATGTTCACGGTGGTCGCGGGTTCGAATCCCAGGGCACACCTCTCACTTTTCGGAGTCATGTGTGTATTGATAATCAATCACCACGCACTAAAACGGTGAAGGAAAACATCGTGAGGAAACCTGCATACCATAGCGATTTATAAAAATTTCTATGGTATGTAAGTCCGCCAACCCGCACTAGGCCAGCGTGATGGACTATATGGCCTAACCACTCTCAATCGTATTCTAGATTGTAGAGTAGGCCCGTGCCCTGCAGTGGGACGTATATGGGCTGATATAGATAGATCGATAGATATACATTTGTTCCACTACTTTGCACGTATTTTCTCATGAAGTAATGCAAGTGTGTGTATTAGACTGTAGTTTTTCGATTTACCTCCACGATACGCTGGCCTAGAGCAGTGTTCACAAAAATAGTTCAGTTGAAACGAAATCCAATACCGTTATAAAGGAAGGACTGGACGTTGAAAACGTTTGATGTTTAAACAATTTTGCGTTCAGGAAACACACAAAATCATATTTATTGTGTACTCTAGCTTTATGAAATACTGCGGCTCAGAAACATTGCGTGTTGTCTGTGAAATACCATTCACCAAATTCTTCAACGGGGATGAGAAAATTAACATAAAATTACATTAGTTTGTTGGTTAGGTATCCACATATTGAGCCCGAATACTGGAACGCCATTCAAATAATAAGTTGCTCTTAACAGCGCACGGCCCACTTACGGCCGGGTGCAATACTCTGTCTGTCTTTTACTACCCGTTAAAATCGCTAACTCTAGTATGAGTTCTGTCATTTTTCGGTTTCAATAATCGTAGACAGATGAATAAACATATCTATGATTTGTATCTATCAATGGGAGGGCTCTCGCTAACCATAGTTAGGAAATTCCATACAAATTAAAATATACGCGTTTCGATAACGATTCGAACTACTGTAGTTATTCGTGTTTAACTAGCTGTTAACGTTTTCTAATATCGCTGCAATATGGTGGATAATACGTCGATTAACCCAGATATGTGGTATTTTTATGGAAAAAATCTGCAAAAAAAGTGACATTAATATATTCAGTGATGAAAGTGATAACGAAATGTTTAAAGCTGGTGTATTTGACGCCGATTATAATTTATGAAATCAAAAAAACTATGTGAATATTCTAGTTCAGAATTTATTTACAGATTTACTTTTTAGATGAAATAATACATCAGCTATTATATTTATTTCTACATTTAAACCCAGCCCGCAAGGAACCTTCCTCCTGGTAAGCATACATACCAAATATTTCATTAAGTTTTATAAGTGTATTGAATTATTCCAAAATCATATATTCTATAATAAATGTAACAGCTCGGGAACAATAATGTGTCACTGTTCCATTAATTGCTGCTATCATTGTGGTTTTACGTACTGGGGAGAATGCATGTTCAGTAGGTAACTATTTTTGGGTATAAAAAGCTACAGTCAGCCGAATCATTACTGATGTGCCTCGGGCTATAACTGAGCTATATTAGCAGTATGTAAAAATATTAGACCACACACAGCATGGGTTTCATAAAATTGCAGTTTTCCCAAGAACCTTTGGTGCAATTCATTGCACATATTATATTCCCATAAAGCCACCTGGTTAGTAATGACTACCTTTAGATATATTAGGATTAATCAATAATTATGTATTAATATTGTCTATGATATTAACATAAATCTTGGTATTATGTATCAGTTATCTGATCACAATGTATTAATCTTAATATTTTTATTTTTAGATTCAAATATAGGAGAAGAATTTAGGAAAATAAAGGCATTATTGTTCAAGAAATGTGTATTGCACAGTTACTTTTCATGAATGTATTGGAATGCTAGCCTGGGGCTCATTACACTACTATATTTAACAACTCTGCTAAAAGGTATTTATCTCATACTTTATATTTTGAAAGAATTCAAATTCAAATATTGTGGTACATAGGTGAAAATGGTGTTACATTCAATTGTTTTGTGCAGTTATGACCCGCCATATTGGCATACAATAATTTAAGATACAACAAATATGACAATTAAGTTGGAAGAATGGTTAAGAGAATATATTAAGATTAATACACATTTTTGTAAGAAGTTTCCTAATAATTCCCTAGTTTCAAAAGGGTACAGCCTGATGGAAATCATCAAAACATATTTTCACTTTAAATCTTTTATTTTTTGTAAATAACATATTTATTTTCAGTACAATGTGAAGAAGTTATATAATAAAATAGTAATAGATATCTAATTGGAGATAGTGCATATCCACATACTACTTTATTAACAACACTGCTCAATGTCTGCCATAGAGTATTGCAACAATGCGACTCATATAAAGTTATTATAATTAATATTTTGCTCTTCCATCTTTTACATCTTTCTTTCATCTTTATTTCAGGTCTTATGATGTTTGGAAAAGAAGATTTCCACACCATTCACTGAAAAAAAGTCTTTTGGGATTGCACACAACTTTAAACACAATGAGTGCCACAGCGGTGTCAGATAATATTTGAAGAATGAAAAGCATTGCTGATGTGGAACATGAAATTGACATACCAAACACTGCTAGACTAGACATAAATATTAATTACTTATTTGAAATTAAAATAAAGTTTCAGAACTTTGTCAATAATAAAGATTAAAGATTTTTCACAAATTATCTTTGATATTTTATTTACCCATAATACAATCTGCGGAAAAGGGGGTTCTTACATTTTATTTGTAAATACCATTGACTTATATTCTACCATTCTAACATTGATATCGATGGTAAATACATTTTTATGTGATACTAGCGGTCGGGCCCGGCTTCGCCCGGGTGCAGATAGTTTTTGAGTCCAATCCACATCAAGAACATATTATTTCGCGTGTCTACTAACTATATTTCCCGCGTGCCGTCGACTATATTTCCCTTCCGTAGGAGAGGACATCCCGTGCCAACAATTTGAATTTGAAAGAGTAGAAAATATGTATATTTGGTTTCCTGACTCATCCCACGGGAACACTACATTTTTCGGGATAAAAAGTAGCCTATGTGTTAATCCAGGGTGTCAGCTATCACTATACCAAATTTCATCAAAATCTGTTGAGCCGTTTTTTCATGAAAGAGTAACAAACATCCATACAAACTTTCACCTTTATAATATTAGTAAGGATGTAAAATGTGTAACAGTTGTTTTCTCTATAACTAGTCATTACAATTTCGAAAACTTCTAGCATAGTAAGATCACCTGAATAAATTATTATTCTTAATTAGATTTTTATTGTTTTAATTATTATAATATTCCTCAGTATTTATTTGTAGATAAGCACTGAAATGATTTCAGGTCTTTAAAGTCATATTGATTACAAAACTAAAGTAATGCAACCACGCAATGTTTTATTTTCACACTTTTCTTCGTATTTATAAATATTATGGTCTCTGATTCAATTTAAATTTGTAACTCTATCGCAGAAATAGGGCCGTAAAATTCATTTTTGAATTCATTCTTGTTGGTAAACATTGATACATTTAAACTTCTTTTTTACATTTGACATATTATAAACAGTCATACGATGCGTTTTGTTGTTCTATGTAAGCTTTGTATGAATTTTTATTTTGCCTTTATTTGTCACAATACTTACATTATTAATATATTTTATCGTTTTATTCTTCTAATTATACATTAAAGATGATTTATGATAATTCTAAAATAAAGTTAATAATTAACCTAATAAATATTGAACTCAATTAAAAGTGCAAATATTAAACGTTTGAGAGGAACGGTTCTTACCAGAGATATATGCAATATCTACGTTCATCGTTGATAACCTAGTTTAGTTTTTGTTATCGAAACATCGGTTAAACCACAGTTAAACAAAGATAGAAGACACGTATTATCGGGGATAATTTTTACCGCTTAACTGTCAATATATTATTGCACCCGGCCGTTAGCCAGTACATTTAATCGGGATTAACGTAGTTAAGCGCCATTTATATTTAAGTTGCGTTCCAGTATTTGGGCGTAAATGTGTCAGGATGGCGAGCGCAGTGGAATGTCACATTGCTTTGTGATTCATGGTGTTATTTGTTTTTTGCTACTTTTCATGAGTGGTCGTATACCATCAGACGAATGAAAAAAAAAACACCTTTGTAGTTTATACATTCAAAAATAACTACTGAATGAGTATATTTTTGGAATTACGATAAATAGATGATAAAAAACAATAAGTAAGACGGTTACGAGACTATTACAGCAAGAGTGTGGCTTTACAAGATTATCACTACTATTTATTTATATACATAAACTCACGCTTTTTCCCCAGAAGGGATAGGCAGAAATTGTCTTGGTAGCATCCAGGACATCCACGTTTCGGCTTGTGTGTTTCGGGGGGTGAGCCTATCGCCACATTATTACAATATTACTATTATTAATATAAATAGTCAAATAATAAGACCTTGTAAAAACAAGGAAGCGTATAGTATTGTAAGAGTATTGTTCAAACAACAGTGTTGTAAGTGTCATAACTGAAAATATACAAAACAGAGAACTAAGTATTCTGTATACTCAATTTTTTTTAAACCCAAGTACATAAACAAACTGTTCTCAGAAGCACTCTACTTATCATCCCAACCTTTACATACTAACATATATGTACTTAGTACAGTGTAGCTTTCCCGAATCCGTGACTGTTTTTTCCCTCTCGCTGAACACAAACTCGACGACCCTTTTTTATCCCCGCTAATGTCGCTTTAGGGAAAACAGTTTTTATTTAGTTAGTTAGAAATGAAAAAGAAGTGTAAAATTAATTTAAGTGGTTCGCGACGGTGGATTAAAAAGCTGAAAATGGAAATGTTATATTAAAGAAAGTAGTATTTTAATAAATTAAGATTTAATTTAAATTCTTTCCTCGGAAATCTTAAATATTCTATTAAAATGTATTTGTTCGTGGCTCTAAAATTAATGTGGTATTGGATTACGATGAAAAATGAGTGTTAAGGTTAACGCTCATTAGACTCACCCGGCACCGCCTCGTCGCTCGTGGCCCACTCGTTTTCGCAGGTGGAACACGTTTGGACACGTATCAAATCAAATCGTAGTATTTTGTACGACCAGTAGGGCGATTCACGTATTAAAATAAGTTCAGCTGCAGTGCAGTTGCGGTTAAGTTTCGATCAAAACAGCCCTTTTCGTATTCTCGTAATTTTGACAACCGCTGTCAAATACGCTCGCGTCAAGTTCGCGTGACGCAAACGTTTGTTTTAGCGTATTCTACTGCTGCGCGTATATGTCAATCTCAAACAAATTTCATACGTCTGACGTACAGTTGACGCGCAGCTCACGCGCAGTTCACGCGCAGCTAAACACTTACAAGAATACCATTTTGTACCAAAGCGTAAACTTAATTGTGACCGCACCGCAACTTGATCGGCGCGTCAAAAAGTTACGTGAATCGCACTACAGAACCACACTACAAACACTCCACGCAACGTAGCATCGCATGTTCATAGTGTAGTACTGTCGGTTTGTCTCGGTCGGGTCGTTTCCGACCTTATTCTATTCTTCACAATATATTGATACTGGTGGTAGGTCTCTCATATGTAAGAGGCCGCCTGGGTAAGTGCCACCACAATGTATACTTCTCCCGTCAAACAGCAGTGTAAATATACTATTGTGTTTGGTTAGAAGGACAATGTAGCCAGAGTAACTACTGGACATATTGAGACTTAACATCTTATGTGTTAGGATGGAGGGATGTTTTAGCATTACTTTATAGCTCATGGTGTTGCTTGGTTTTGCTACTGTCCATGAACGGTCATATCGCTTACTATCAGGCGATGCGTGCACATCTCGCCGTTTATACAAATAAAAAAATACTGTAAACACCATTGTCATACTAGAATAGGTTGCTTTACTGATCGTTTATTAAAACCACCTGTAACAATATTTACTCAAGTATTTGTAACTAATCTAATTTTAATTTGATCTGAGACGGATCTATTCCCACTTGAATAAGGTACATAAACTAACTGAAGAACTTACAAGAACACGTTAATCCAAGTTTGTCAACTTATGCAATTATAGATGGTAACCTTACTAGTTAAATTACGGTATAAACAAAGCCTTAACAATTCTGAATACGTGGCGAGAGCCGTTTTGATAAGTTAACAAACAACCTCCGTGGCGAAGTTGGTAAGACGCCGACTAGGAAATTACAGGCCGCGGGTTCGATCCCCGCACCGGACAAAATGTTTGTTAGGCCTACAAGAATTTGTCTTGGGTAAGGGTGGTTGTGAGACTACAAAGTCTCTCAAAGTTCCTGATACCCATGGCACAAGACCTGATTGACCTTTCTGTTAGTAAACCTTAATGGCTGACCCATTATCATGACTGTGCGTGGCTGTTGGATGTATGTATTATTTATTAAAAAACTGAAATAAAAGTAGGTTTAAATTTTACTGGTGGTAGGTCTTTTTTTAGAGACCTTCCCGCCCTCACACCCACCACTGCAATTCCTGTCAGCCAGGATCAACTGTGGCACACAAAGAATTGACACAGAGCTCCGGAGCTCGACGAGTCCCTCGGGGACACTAGCTTGTATTTAACCCGCATCGACATTAATCAGAAAGAAAAACAAAAGGAGGAGTTGGAAACAAATAGTTGTCCAGTTCCCTCCGTAGCAAAACGGGTGACGACAATATTAAGTTGAGAGGTATTATTACTGGTGGTAGATCTCTCATATGTAAGAAGCCGCCTGGGTAGGTACCACCGCATTGTCTATTTAACCCGTCAAATAACTCTGTAAATGCACTGTTGTGTTTCAGATTGAATGACATTGTAGCCAAAGTAACTACTGGACATATTGAGACTTAGCATCTTATGTCTCAGGATAGCGAGGGCAGTGGAATGCTAAGCATTGCTTCGTAATTCACGGTGTTGTTTGGTTATGCTATTTTTATGAGCGATCATATCGCTTACTATCAGGCGAAAGGCATGCTGGTCTGGCCATTCATTGCAATAAAAAAAAACAGTATGCGAAGTAATGTATTTTACCAGGATTTTATTTCAAAAGTATCAGTATAGGGCAAAGCCGGGTAGGGCTGCATTTAAATATTGTAATACACACATTGCAAGGACTACCAAGAACAGCCGTTATTTACCGTTACCGTTAATTTCGGATACAAACAATGAACAATCCAGTTGAAATGAATAGTCAACTAATACGTAGGGCAATGAACTGCGATTGCTGTAATCAAGGTGTGTCCAAACATTGAGCGGCAAGAGCGCGGCAGCAACACGCGGCGTTTGCAGGACACATTTCTGCCGCGTTCAAGTTAGAACGAAGCTGACTAATGTTTGCGCGGCAGTATTGCGCGGCACACACAAGGCACGCCGCGCACTTCAGTTGGCATCAGAACTAAAATGAAATCGGTTGCGTATGTCGTAGCTCTGCTTATTATTAAAAAAAATGCGGAGAAGGACTAAGAAAAACATATTATATTTTAATGAGGAAATGCTGGACGAACCTACTTTTTCAGCGGAGGTTACAAAATACTGAATCAATAAATTACCAAATTCATTACAGAATACCACAGTTTTTAAGATTTACTTTAGAAGAGTTTGAACATTTACATAGCCTGGTTGAGCCGTATATTAAAAAGAAGATATGTATTGGCGTAAGGCAATCACAACAAAAGAGAGATTGGCTATAACTTTGCGGTATTTGGCAACAGGAGACGCATATTCTAGCCTACAATACGTGTTAAAGATCCATACTTTTCAATTAAACGAATAGATGTTTCGTTGCCCATGTTTGTGCGCAGAAATACGTCCAAACACTAATATTGACGAATGTTTACTAAGAATGTTCGTGCGCGGTAGGCAGCCAGACGCGTTCACATGCGGCTGCCGTCCAATCATAGCGCGGCGGGCCGCGCGCGGCAGCCGCGCTCGATTGCCGCTCAATGTTTGGACACACCTTAACTCAATTAGACTCTGAAAGGAACTTCATATCTCGCTTTCGCCTGTGCTTACACATTTCCAGTGTGTGCCGACAAATAAACTGACGTGGCATGTTCGCTTTTATTACGACAGCCTCCATGTCGCAGTTAGTTAGACGTCGACTGTGAAACGAGAGGTCGCGGGTTCAAAAATGTTTTTATGGCTCACAAATGTTTGCGTCGAGTCTGGGTGTTGGTGAGACTGCAAAGTCTCTCGTAGTTTCTGATACCTATGTGACTGTTGATGTTAATATTAGGTTCTGCAAAAATTCCCACGTTTTGTCATACGGAACTGCGTGTTCCGTTACAGTATGTGATAGAGGGCGATTCCATCGGTATATTGGACACAAATTTCTGACTTCGGACTGATAATAGAGAAATCTAATATCACTTTGCCCGACCCGAGATTCAAGCCCGAGACCTCAGAGTTGTCATATCGTACCGTAAGTACAACTGTTATTTTTTATTAGTTTTTTAAATTAATTACGGGTGAAAACAAATGTTCAATGAAAATAAAGTAATTTATTCTAACTTAAATCTATTACTAGTCATGTGCCCAACAAGATTACGCACAAAATAACTATAGCGAATACTACATAAATTTAGTTACACAATTAATAGTAACAGAAAATGAATATATTTTATTACCAATTGCAATAATAGTTATCCATTCTCCAGGGAGATTTATATTTAATATACAAATAATACTTAATTATTCAATTCGTCGATTATTTTCTCATTCCGTGAAGCGAAATAGTTTTCTAAGAATGTGATTAGATGTGAAATTATACACGTTTCGTTGAAATTATACAAGTGCTGTGTTTAGTGCGAAAATATAAGACCGAGATTAAACTTGTTACTTAAGATATTTATTTATATTTTTCTTAAATTTTTATCAATTTTATTAACCAATAAAATGCATAGGCACTGTAAACTATACAACGATTGAAAAAAAAGAGCATGTGCATAATACTTGATAATATGTAACAATCCCATCAAAAACATCCTGTAAAAAAATACCAAGTCTCGCAGCTCAGTTTTTCTACTGCAAAAAGTTGTGAGATCCATGTAATACCAAGTCGATTAATTCATTTAGTCCTTGCTTAAGGGACGTTCTGTATAAAGTTATTACGTAAGTTATTATCATATCAATATTAAAAATTCTTTATTTTGTAAATAAAATTCAGGCTTCTTGCTTTAACCACAACGAACCAGATTTTACATACTAGGGGTCGCCCGGCGGTTGAATTTCGACCGCAATTCATCTACATATATAAAGAAATAAATATAAATACACCCAACAGTCACATATACCTGGTATATCAAGACTGCTACCGAAAACGAAGCCGGGTGGTAGTTTTAGTGTCTATGTTAGCGTGATAAGATATTTGAATTGGCTTCAATAGATCTCAGTATACAAAGTGGTAAAACGACATGGTTATATAATGTATTATGTTCCGAGATCGTCCAGATACATGCATCAGGTTCAAGCCGGCATAATTGTATACATTGGCGATAATTGGATATGTATTGTACGCATTATCAGGAGCGCAAACGAGCTGAAAGGCCAGTGACACTGACATACCCCTTCTGGCCTTCTCCAGGGTACAGAAAGATGAACTTATCAACTTTCCTCTTGAAATATAAAGACAATTAAAAACATAGGTGTGTGCTAATAATTTCCGTCTTTCGAAACTCTATCCGGTATTTGGAAGGTATTAAAAAACTAACAGAAATATTCAAATCGAATCAAATCAAAATATTCTTTATTCAAATAGTGATTCACAATCGTTTGAATAATGTCTCCTACCGAAACGGCTCAAGAAACTCCCTCAGCAATACGTATTATACTCGCAATTGATGTGCTGGTTTAAAAAACGTTATTACTTAACTAAAGTTTAGAGCTATATTTAGCACTAGACTTCCTGTGGCGGCAGATCATAATATGACGTGAATGTAATATGAATTAATATGAATTAATTAATATTACCAATAGTTAGCTATTTCTTTATATAGTAGGATCTCCCGCAGTTCTATTACTTACCTTAGCGTGTCTCGAAGTTCTGTTTAATAACGCATTTAAAATAATCTATAGTAGCATTTCTCGAAGCAGTTCACATAATATTTACCAATCTGAAATTAACATTCCCAATACACTACCCTTTCTGAAATTAAAACCGAAGCCGCTGCTTGCCCCAGTTTATTTTGTGCTCGATAATGTGTTTGCATTCTACCTTATGCAATGTGCAGTGTTTTCCAAATAAAATATCCGACTACAGAGAGATTACTGTCATTAATGATGACGGCAAGTTCAGTGGGGAAACTCTATTTTCTATTTGATAACCTCCGTGGCGCAATAGGTTAGACGCCGCCTGTAAAACGAGAGGCCGCGGGTTTGATCCCCGTATAGTGATAAAAATGTTTGTGCGGCCCACAAATATTTCTTCCGGGTCTGGGTGTTTGTGAGACCGAAAAGTACCTCGTAATTCCTGATAACCACTGCACAAGACTCGATCTTAGTGTAGGATCAGAATTATGCATGTGACTGTTGGGTGTTATTTTTTTATTGGTAACAATTTTAATAAATAAAATGGAACAATGAAACAGATAGAGAAAATAGTGCTGAAACAGATATTCTCTATGAAACATATAATTCACTCCAAATTCAGTTTAAAGATACGATGTATAATAGAAGATTCGGACATGTTGTGACATATTTAGGCATATTCTTACAGTTTTAATTGTGAAGTTCGAACATTCCTCGTCGCGTCCGAGTATAGAGTAACTCCCTTGAACAACAAAGTCTACGGAACATTTAATAAATGAACCTTTGTGCGGCCTCCATCCATAATTTGTTTTAATCACTTCAGCTTAATGCGACTTGGCGTATTGGCGTAGGTGAAAATTAGAATATTTGTCAGTTAGGGATCAAACTAAGAGTATATTTTATAATAAAGCGCTGTCATACATTTTCATCTTCAAAAACGTAGATATTTTCTTGTTCGTAATGTTGGTAGCGCTCTTATAATAGAATATGAAAACTGAACTTATTAATTAACAACAAATTACTATATATTTTTTTGATAAACGAAAGTATATTTAATTATTATCCTTGTAAAAGGCGTTTGAGTAGAATTACAATATAATTATTGCCCTATACTATTTATTGATATTTTTTTCCAAGTAATTCATGTTGGACAACCTGTCAAATATCAGCCAATAGGAGGGCAGAAAAAGGTGGCCTGGCACCATCATTTTTATCTACGTTTTTGATGTACTAGCGCTCCCTCTATAATATAAACTCTAAGGGATCAAAGTCCTTTTAAAGTTAATATTTTTATTGAGGTGTTATGTTTGTCGTGTATTATTTTACTATTACTTTATTGTTCCAAAGAGTACTTTATGCTATATTTTTTTAAAAATTTGACCCTTTTGGTTCACTGAACTGAACTGAAAATAAGTACAGAACATAAGTAACTCTCCAAGGAATTCATAGTGACATAATATTATTGTATACCGCTTTAAACTACTTTTTTAAATGAAATGAATGACGGGACTAGCCTACCATTTGCCTAATAGTAAGCGACACGACAACTCATAGACAGTAGCAAAGACAAACATAATGACTTATAAAGCAATGCTTGAAATTCCATTGCGCTCGCCATCCTAAGAAATAACATGTTAAGTCTCAATATGCCCAGTAGTTACTCTGGATGCAACATTCTTAAAACCGGTAAATAGCAAGGTATTGAAACTGCTGTTTGGCGGGAGAAATATACATTACGATTTACGGTGGTACCTATGTACCTAGACGACTTTTCACATATAAGAGAGTAAAAGTATATTTTTGTATTACCTAATATTCTACCAATTAAAAGTAAATTTTTCTATTACTTAACATTCTCGCGTAAATATAAGAGTTGTAATTATTGTGCCGTTAGTTTTGGACTTTGGACAAATGATTGATCTGTTACACATTCGTTCACATCAATATGTTCCCCGAAAATGTTCTGAGAAAAATAATTAGACTCGGCAAACGATATAGAAATAATATTGATATATTTTTTCATCTGCTGTAACTGTAAAGTAGCTTTTATGTATGGAAGATTTATTTATTTACGTATTTCAAATTATGTTACGTAATTCCCATTAGTAAAAATATTTCATGTTTCCCAATTCCCATTTAAATAAAATATTTCGATGAAATGTAAATTATTTGTGTGAATAAATTATACATTTGGCAGAAACAAGGATGATTTAATAAACATTTCAATATTTTTACTTTGATGCCATTGTAAAAACAAACGGGGTGAATTGGGACGTACGTGGGGCACTGAATAGGTTGAGTTGTAAAGTTCGAAATATGAAATTGCAATATGTGTTATTATCAAAATATAAAAAAGTTCTGGAGTGGAGACCGCGTCTTGGCAAACGTAGCGTGGGACGCCCTCTGGCTAGATGGCGGGACGACTTGCACAAGAGGGCCGGCAGTGATTGGATGCATTATGCAGTAGACTGGGCTCTGGTTCTGGGAGAGGCTTATGTCCAGCAGTGGACTGCAACTTCTCAGTGAAATGAAATGAAATGTATTTATTGGTCATGTAGGCTGGTTCTTATGACAAGTCAATACACATAGAACTTAATCTCTATATACAAAATATTTTCTATACTTAGTATTATTTATACTAATTTCTTAGTTTAATTTATTTATAAATTTTATTTATATATTTTTTTAATTTATTTAATTATTATTCATATTTTATTTAATGTATTAGTTACTCTATGGTAAATTGTTATCCAAAGAAAATAAAAAAGTATGTAAAATATACTCTATGCTGCAACTGATGATGATGGAGGCTGTGTTGATATACCAATTTTAACTATTTCAATCTTAAATTACAACTGTTTTTGTCCCTACTTATTCTTGCGTCCTAATTTCACGTTTGACGGGAGTATAACTTATTCAGTACCGAATGAAATATTCCGTAGTTAATTATCGTTCATTAAAACCGAGAAGGAAAACATATTTTCGCGGGAAAATGTTAGGTAACTACGGCGTACATGTACGTTTGAAGTCGGCTTAGTGGTTGATACTCTTTGGTTAATGTATGTACTGGTTGGCGAACGGTAGAGGGCGTTGGTGTTTGAACTTTTCGCGCCATTTTACTCCTGGACCTCAATCGTTGATTATTGATTGTATAAAAGCTGGATTTTATACAAGGTGATATTGATACATGGAACTTAATTTAAACCCAGATGTTTCATTACCCCAAGTTACATTTTACATAATTTGGTAAAAATATGAGATTATTTAAAAAAAATCGTGATTTTCGTTTTCAAGATTTTTAGGCATGCTGTATACTTAGATACAAACTTCAGTTCGGTTCGGGAACTTACCTGAGACGTGGAAAGATTTGGTATCTATAGAGGTTGATAAATAGACTTGAAACCTAAAACGCGATTTTTAATAACGTTTCAGAAAGTTTTTGTTCAAACTTGTAAACAAAATGTTACCTGGGGAGGTTTGAAACATGTGGTTTAAATTAAATACCATATGTCAATATCACCCTGTATATATTATTAAGGCGACTATCTAAAAGTGTTCCTTCGATAATCCGACACTTATAATGGTTCTTTCATCTTACTGGTGGTGGGTCTCTCATATGTGAGAGGCCGCCTGGGTGGGTACCACCGCAATGTCTATTTCTCCCATCAAACAGCAGTGTAGAAGCATTGTTGTGTTTCGGATTGAAGGACATTGTAGCCAGAGAAACTAAAGTACAAATTGAGACTTAACATCTTATGTCTCAGGATGGCGAGCGCAGTGACTATTTGGCAACTTTATTATGGCACTGAGGCCCAATTAGCACGGCGCTATAAAAGCGATGACTGGCGGTTTATTACCGTTCCCAATATTAGTGTTTACACAAAATTAAAAATTAACGTCTAAAATCCGACACCGCTCGATAAAAAATTGCCTTCGTGTGAACAGTAATGGATTTAAATTTACTTCATCGCAACGTTTTTTTGAAGCGCGTTGAAATACCCGTGCGAATAGCCCTAACTGTCAACAGAGCTGAGCGCTTGCGTCGACACGCCGCGCCGCGCCGCCAACATGTCGGTCCACACGCACGGGCGATTAATAACATGATTATTTTCTTATGAGCTGCCGGGTTGTGGCGGACTGTGGCGCCGGGTCGGCGAGTTTGGTGTGCAATACACCTCTATACGTAAGGTTACTTATAGGCGTAGGTACTACATACCAACCACATTTTTGGAGGTGCAAAAAGGGTGTATGCTCTTACCTGCGGCTTTTTCAAACTGACATAGTATATTATATACATACATAAACGCTTTTTTTCCCAGAAGGGATAGGCAGAGGTGCAACTACAACACACAAATTTCGCCTTGTATTTTCTTTCCCACGATGTGATAGGGAGCGAGCCTACCGCCATATCGGGCATACATTCCTGACTCCGGGCTGGCAATGAAAATCCACTATCACTTTGCCCAATCCGGGATTCGAACCCGAAACAACAGTCATATCGTGGCACAACTGCGCCACCGAGGCACATATTATATTACATTCTTAGGATATAAAGATATTTGAGGAAGTAATTAAAGTTGAAGATAACTTTATTCTTGTTGGTTTAAAGTCCCTGTCAATTTTCTATTCAGCACACTATTATGTAGGCATCTCCACACTCAATAGCCCGAAGTTATCGATTTCCCGTTGGCTCTAACTTCATTATATCTACAATCTAGTACGGAATTTCACGCCTGTTTCAAACAAAGGTAACTACTAAGAAATTATGGATCTCCATTTTGCTCGAATCTAATATACTAGCTGTTGTTAAATGTGTGTTATGGATATTCGCTATAAGCTAAAACTTATCTGACGCATGTTTAGGGTTTCACTAATTTAATTAGCATAGATTTCGTCAGGTATACCCTAATTTTGCGATTCAAGCTGGCATTTTAAATATTAATTGGCCCAGCTCCGCCCGAGTGTAGATACTTTTTGACTCTAATCCACATCCGAAATATTAATCCGTGTACAACATGACAACCATCCTCTACTGTTTATCCCATCCCATCCCGTTAGACCTTTTAAGAGTAATAATCCCGTCATACATGATTGTATCGTAACTTCAACCGTTTACACAACAAGCACAACGAACACTCTGAAAAGGAATAGAATATCAATATACTTGAAACATTTTTCACGAATGCTTTTTATTATTAATAATAATAATAAATAACAACTTGCAGCTTCGATCAAATATACACTAGATACACAGTTCCCTGTAAATGTTCTATTAAAAAGTGGCACAGATGCATTGAAACAAAAAAAGTAAACAAAAAGATCACATAATTCAAATAAATTAACACAAATTCCACCTTATTCCTGAAGTTTAAAGTAGCTTTTCACATAAAGTTGTCTAAAGTTCTGCGACGTTTTAGAAGCAAAGGTCGGTGCGTGACTGAAGGCGAAAGAGTGCTTAAAACACTCTTTTTTGGTTCCATTTTCTAAGCGCTCATGTTGTATATAGTGTATATTTGATCGAAGCCCTACAGTCACAATTCACACACATAGTCCCGACCCCACACTAAGATCGAGTCTTGTGTCGTAGGTATCAGAAACTACGCGAGACTTTTCGGTCTCACAAACAGCCAGACCCGAAAGAAATATTTGTGAGCCGCACAAACACTTCTCTCGTTGCCGGGATCGAACTCACGGCCTCTCTTTTTACAGGAAGCGTCTAGTTTCGCTGTCTAGGCACGTATTTATTACACATCAATAATTTCATCTCGATAATCACGATACCTAGATTTTAATTGAATATTTTAATTGAGTATATTCATTTTATTACATGAATTCAAGGGATTAATCGAAATCCTTTGAGGAAAATTGAAAGGATTATTTTATAAAGAATCGGTCAGGTTCTAGTCTGGCTCAGAATTTGAGAGCTAAGTACATAATAACGCACTCTAGGGTCTAATTCAGACTATAGTTACTCTAAGCTAGATGCTTCTATTTGAATAATAGCAGTAATCCGCTTTTGGGACGGTACAAGTATAAAAGCTGAAAATCAATTTTTGTTGATGCACAGAACTTTTAAAATGATTGTTGCTTTTAATATATTTTGCTAAGCTACGTATCGTTGCACCGTATTTTTTTATGGTATTGTCCAGCAAACGAGCAAACAGGTCACCTGGGGGGTTACTCTATAATCCGACACAAAGTTGGAATGTTCGGATGATAAACGTCACGTATATGACAAACGTTTTCCACGTCTAAAAATCAATATTAATCTCCATGAAAATTATCGTTCGCTACGAACTTAGTCGAAGATTACGACGTACACTACATTATGCGCACATTTTGTAAAGTATGAAGGCATATTCGTACAGTTTTACGTGCGATGTTCGAACATTCGTCATCGTGTCAGAGTACAAAGAAAAGATGAAAAGAAAGAAAAGAAAATGATGATGATGGAAAGTGAAGTCACTGCCGCCCATGAAAATCCACACCGCTTGGATTATACAAGGTATATCAAGACTGCTACCGAAAACGAAGCCGGGTGGTAGTTTAAGCGACTTTAGACACAATGCAACAGAAAAAGTTGCAAAAAAACGTGACAATTTGTTTTTTGTTATTTTTTACCATATTTGGGTGATAAATAATTTTTTTCCTAAAATAATAGTGTATAGGTACCCTTTTATTTATAAATAATCTAAAGTATAAAAGAGTTAAAATTATAATTTTAGAAAAAAACTATGGATTTACCACCTAAAAATGACGATATTTAAAAAATCATAAAAAATAATTGTGGCGTTTCTTTGCAAAATGTTTAGTTGCATTGTGTTTTAGTCACCCAGCTTCGTTTTCGGTAGTAGTCTTGAGATACCCAGTATTTGTTGCTGGCTCATGAAATCTGGAGGGGACTGGGAAGAAAAAATGGTGGGAAGAGGGTAGAGAGAAGGGGTGTAAAATCCGGGAACAATCTCCCGTGAGCGTATACAGCCGTATACATCCCAAACAATTTAACCAATCACAGTCCTGCGCAGATCAAATGAAAATTTTAAAACCATTTACTCTACGGGTAGTAGGTCTCTCATATGTGCAAGGCCGCCTGCGTAGATACCATCGCAATGTGTATTAGTCCCACCAAACAACCATGTAAATGCACTGTTGTGTTCCGGTTTGTACGTTATAGCCAGAGTAACTACTGGATATATTGACATGTAACATACGTTTCAGGATAGCGAGCTTAGTAGAATCTCGAGCATTGCCTTGTAATTCAAGGTGTTGCTTGATTTTTCTTCTGTGTATGAGTGGTCCTATCGCTTATAATCAGGTGAAGGGCAGGATCGTCTTGCCATTAATCGCAAAAAAAAAACTCATCCAAAAAACCCGACTTAAGAATTAAAGCCAATGGCAAAGTTTACTACTCATAATCCCTACTACTAGATCAATGCGACGACCAATATGAATCCAGTCTTTGAACCCTACCAAATTCTCAAATGAACAAACGGATATATTGAAACGGCGTGTTTGAAGTTAAGTTTCTCAAAGGTAAATCAATAGTAATCATTGGAATCAATCATGCGCTGACACGTATGAAACTACTGAGTTTCCTACCAGCTATCTCCGTTTTGAGAATGTAACATTTAACACATACATACATAAACTCGCGCCTTTTTCCCAGAAGGGGTAGGCAGAGGTGCCAGGACACCCATATTTCGCCTTGTATCCGTCCCATGATGTGATAGGTGGCGAGCCTATCGCCATATCGGGCACAAATTCCTGACTCTGGGCTGATAATGAATAGAAGAATCCAATATCACTTTGCCCAACCCGGGATTCGAACCCGAGACCTCAGCTTTGTATCCGTACCGGAGTACAACTACGCCACCGAGGCAGGGAGATGTATAACATTAATTATGTTCTTAATTACGTATAGTGGAGGTCCGACCCAGATATGCTTGCAATAAATACTATAAAAGGAAATGTTATTAATGCAAAACTCCCAGACGGCTAATAAAACTAAATACACAGTAATATTTCACATGGTAAAATATATTTTTTAATATAAGATGATGGAAGTCAGGATCTAATTTGTTGCATAATTTTTAGTTTATTTTTCGTTGGTAGATTGTAGCTTTTTAAACTTATTTTTTATTATGTTGGAATAAAGTGACAACAATTAATCTGACAGTGAATGTAGACAATCCAAAGTGGCAGAGCCACGCTATTGTCAGTCATATCTCAGCATGAATGGGCAAGCTTTTGGATTTTTCCATTTATATTATCAGCCTGGAGTCAAGAATTCGTGCCCGAAATGACGATAGACTCACCTCTTAACATATCGTGGGAACACACAAGAAGAAATGTGAGTGGCATAGTAGCACTTGTGCCTACCCTTTCTGGGACAACGGTGTGAGATTATAAATTAATGTATGTATACAAAAATGTATTCTTATACATAATGTGGTTGTTCTTTAAATAAACTAAGAGAGCTACCTAATATTCAACCCACAATTAATAAAGGTGTGAGTTTAGTTATGTATGTTTGTATGCAAAAATGTATTCTTATACATAATGTGGTTGACTGCCTCGGTTGCGTAGTTGTACTAGGGTATGCTTCCAAAGCTGAAGTCTTGGGTTCGAATCCCGAGTTGGCAAAAGTGATTTTGGATTTTTCTATTCATTATCAGCTCAGAGTCAGGAATTTGTGCCCGATATGGCGATAGGTTCGCCACCCATCACATCGTGGGACACCTATCACATATAAGGCGAAATATGGGTGTCCTGGCACCTCTGCCTACCCCTTCTGGGAAGGAGGCGTGAGTTTATGTAGATATGTATGGTTGTTCTTTAAATACACTAAAAGAACTACCTAATATTCCGCCCACAAATCCGAGCTGGGAGTGGGTAATTGGGTGCGAATAATGTCGTGATTTGGATGTTTGGAGCGCCGATTAATATTCCGCTTGTCGTCCATTCCATTGTTTATTCGCGCGGAGTGTTGAAACAAGAATCGAGGTCGCAGCTTCCGTTCTCGAAATCTGTGTTTGGTAATTTTGCATGCTTGGATTTATGATGTATCTATATTTAACGGCCTAATTCAGCTTCAAAACTTTGATATAAAACTTTTAATTACCATATATTTTAACTTCCCGACTCTTCGATTACTTTACAGCTTTCGTGGTAACGGGGCGGACTTTATTTTAATGTATAACATTCGCGTAAATCTAAGAAGTTTTAAAACTTATCTAAGTTTCAAATTTTCTGTCCTTTTCGAACAACTTTTAAATTCAGTTTGAGTGAGGAAGACAAAACATTCATTAAACAGTTTAAATAGGTTTATAAAACCGTCTATGAATAAGGCGTATTTTAAGGTGTATTTTGTTTTAAGGCCCTAATACTCTCGATTATGAAATGAAAATGAAAATAATTTATACAATCCATTATAATGTTAAATAGCATTTAGACTGAGTCATTTTTTAATCTACCATCCGGTTCGGAAAGCGGTTTTCACTAGAGAAGAATGGGTAAGAAACTAGTGTTGCTCTTCCAAAACCAGTTACCAATATAGTAATTATTACAAAAGTTATAAGTGGTTTAAATCAGAGCAGTTCATTAACAAATATTTTTTTATTTATTAGCATTATACATTTTAAATACGAACATCCTCTGCTTCGTCAACGCAATGAATAATTCACAATTGTGAAAGCCTAAAGTAATCATTCAATCATTTACAATTTCAGCAAAGTGGCAGTCCTCGCTATCAGCACCCGTTATTACAGAGGAAACCCTTGCCATATTATTAAATAGGAACTCCTAATTGTATTGCGTTTAATAAAATATAATGTTAAAATAGTTTTTCAAGATATTTTTTAAATCCCCAAGTAACTTTATAATCCTTTTGGGAACGTCTTGATGTGAAAGTAATACGGGGTAAGAAATTCCCTTAGCGACACGAAATCATTTTTATAGTCTATTTTCAATAACGATGAATTAAATGAAATTATAAAAATACCCAAAAATAATATTAATTACCTATAAAAAAATTGTCCCTCCATCAATCTGCATTTGTCAGCGTGATGATAAATGCGACCCTGACGCGCCATAAAAAGGCCGTCAGATGCAAAATAAAAAACGTTATCTGCGTTTTGGCGATTTTCAGATTATAGCAGTAACTAACGGCCTAATTAACGGTTTCAAATCCTATTTAGCTATTGGATATTTTGTCTTCTTCGCTCAAAATGAATTCAAAAGTTGTTTAAGAGAGACAAAGCATTTACTAACTAAAATGGGTTTTAAATCTGTCTATGAATAATGCTGTAAGAATATTGAGATTTCAAATCAAAACAAATCCAAATTATTAATTTGTAGACGCAGGTGTTTTTACAAGATGATACAAATAAGAATAAATTATCCACATTTGACTTGTGAAAGTAGACAAAAACATTTTGATTTAAGATGGAAAAAGAAAAAATCACTAAAATATCCTATTTCTTATACTTTTGTCACGTCAAAGAAGACACGTACACATTTTTTCTAAACTTGCATCGCGTAAATTCGTTTTTATGCCGTTAGTCAAATCTACCCCGGCCGTTCTTGGCGCGGGCGACACGCGTATTGAGACAGGAGCATTTAAAAATTTACATTTTAATAATATTTTGTTTAAAAAAAAACGGTTATAGATGTAAATATCTTCTTAGTTTTACAGGAACTGAAATAAAACTATGTTTTACAGATTCTAGTGCGGATTTGGTTTGATTTTTTTCACGACATTTCGATTATTTTTCGGCTTTCGTGGTCACGGGGCGAACTCTTATTTCAATAGCGATGTAAATTTCAACAAATTTGGTTCCAGTTTAGCAAAATGGGAACACTTTTTCCTTCCATGAGCTTTACTGAAAAGAAGCTGTTTTGTATATTTTACTTCGCACTCTTTGGTTCGCATTATTAAACGATTTCATTTTGAAGATTTCAAGTAATGAGAGTTTTTATTGAAAGGTTTATAAGATTTAATTTTCTAATTACACCGTTATTGACAGCCTCTGTGGCGCAGTTGGTTAAACGCCGGCTGTATAAACGAGAGGCTGCGGATTCAATCCCATTCCTAGAGTAATGTTTGTGTGCTCCATAGTATTTATTTCGGATCTGGGTGTTGGTAAGACCTAAAACTTTCTCGTAGTTCTCGTAGTGAATTAAGTTTTCACCATTTTTGGCCATCCCGTATACGGAGGTACAAGTATTTTTACCGTTTAGCTGAACTTCGAGTCGGTTCGGGAATTTTTCTAAGCGATAAAAAGACTCGAACACTATATGGGTTCATTAACCTTGAAAGCTAAAATAGTGATTATTTCCTTAAGTACTAGGTTGTTTATTTTCATACTTGGTATAACATAACCTTGGATGATTAGAAACAAGTGGTTTAAATTAAATACTTTATGTCAATATCACACTGTATATGTGACTGTTTCCTGTTGTATTGTTAACTTTGACTCCAATTACCTAGAAATCCTGTGAACTGTGCGATATAACTAAATTAGTAATATTTAATTACCGTCATTAGACGCTATTACCTTGAGACGCTATAATCAAAACCTACTCTACTTAAATGTGCGTAATCCAAATCCATTACATCCAAAACACAGTTAATCTCCGCCGTACATAGCTGTAAATAAATGGAAATTATGTGGTGTACAATTTATGTTGAGTTTTGTTGGTTTGCATAGGTTAATATCAAGAACGAACGGCCGACCTTAACAATTAATGGACATAAATAATAAAGAAAAATCTATTTTAATTTAAGTATGTAGATAATGAGTTATCAGCTAACTTCATAATGTTTTTTGGCTATGGTAGTGCGCGCGCATATTAAACATTTTAACAACACAACAACAACAAGCATTTTTGTCCAAATGCGCCAAAAGAAGTATATCTTCAGAAATATTTTGTTGTTTAATAATCTAAAGAAAATGTTGGGCCAATAAGCATTGTGATTTAGTAAAAGCAAAGATAAATTGTAGTGATTGGATATTTTATTTATATTTCCCCATAGAAATAATAACTTAATTGTGACGCTGTGAAATTGGCTTAAACATAAAGTTCTATCAAAAATTAACATTTATGATTTCAAGTACTAACAAATTTAGCCTTATACATTGCTAATAAATATATTTTTTAAGCTTTTACCGCTGGCATGAGTCATATTTCTTCCTAAAGTCTCACATCTAGGTATTACAATTATGTCTTTCGTTTATCGGCACAAAAATATCTTATCTTCTTTTTTACTTGACTTCAGCAGAGTATAAATGGATAAACCTTACTATACGATACACAGTCCCGACTCCCCTCAGAGACTTAGAAGTATCAAAAGCTGCGAGAGACTTTTCGACCTAAAATACACTGAGCTCTGAAACTAATACTTGTGTCAATATTTGTTTAATACAATTAGTATATTATAACATTCAAGAACACAAGAAACAAGCCAAAACATAACACAAGTTAAATCTTTATTTGAGCACCAGAGTTCAATCTTATACTTACGTTTTAACTTTATTTTGTTTTCCTTCTGCGTGTAATTTAGTTTTAATGCTTTGTATGTATTTCTTTTGTTTAATAAAGTTTAGTATTATTAGTATTTACATAAACGTTATCTATTCGTGGAACGAACTCACGACCTCTTGTTTCTCTGCCGGCGTCAACGGACTATGAGAATTTAGTAAGAAAAATGTTTAAATAATTATAAATAAATATAACCAACAGTCACAAACATAGTTCTGACCCCACATTAAGATCAATTAAGTTTGTGTCGTGTTCATAAACTAAGAGAGACTTTCTGTCTCACAAACACCCAGACCCCATTAGTATTTAATCAAGATCATGATTATTACACCGAGTGTCCTATAAACTTCGGACCCTCGTCTGCCACAGTAGTTGGAAAGGGGTTGACAGCGAATATTACAGTAATCACGAAAGCGTACATAAATAATTTCTAATCTTCGGATGCCTTAAACACTAAAATTCTTAGAACAGAAAAACTTTTTTTTTTCGGTTTAAAAAAACAATGTTTTACATATTTTAGCTTGACAGCCTCAATAGTCCAGTAAGTTTGATGATGACTGGCTGTGTAAAGAGAGGACTTGGGTTTTGATCCCTGTATCGTGATAAATGTATTTGTTATTCTTAAATTATTCTTGCGGTTTCGGTGTAGTGTGAAATGTCCCATATTTTTTGATAACAAGATTTAATCTTAGCATGGAATCAGAAAATAATTGTTTATGAATCACACGAACACTTCTCTCAAAGCGCGAACCGATCCCTTGGGATTTCGTTTGTCAATCAACGATTAATGAACTGTAGACGCCTTAGCCGAAATAAAAAGCAAATTAAAAAGTTAAAGGTTACAGGACCAAGAAAGAAAGAGAACAAAAAGATCCGTTTAAATAGTAAGTTTGGAACTGTAAGGCCCCATTCGCACGGGCGCTTAAAAAGCATCGACTTTGACGGTTTAATACCGTTTCCGATATTTATGTTCGTATGAAATGTTATTATACGAATATGCAATAGTGTGTCTAGTCTGTGGTTCGATGTCGCGATGACGTCACTCAATATAAATTGTGTACGGGTGGTTTTGAGAGGCGCTCGCGGATAATAAGTTTTTGCTAGTCGTAATTGGTTGTTTGCACTGATTGTATGACCTGAATAATTTAAACACCGTTTTATTGTTCGTCTTTGAAGTTCCCTGCCAACATGAAATGAAAATTGAATACCCAGCGCTCAACGTGGACATCTGACAGCGCTCGATAAAAAAGAGTTGCGTTTTAAAACCGCTTTCGTGTGAACAAACTAATGAATTTATATTTGTTTCATTGCAACGTTTTCTAACGTGCGTTGAAATAGCGCCAGTGTGAATGGGGCCTTAGGGTCGAGATTTCTGTTGATATGAGGATATTAAAGTTGATATTAAACTCAAAAGCGAAGGTTGCATTCTTTTATACCAATTTCGTTTATACGATATCTAGTGCACTTTGATGCGTTTCGTGTTCTATATTCAGTAGTATATGGTTCATTTCATGTATAAGCTGGAAGCGCTCTGGAATACATTAATTTACGCCTGTGCTCCAGAAAGGGTTTGCCACTACCTTTTTCCGCCCTCGCATATTGTCTAGAATTGGCTATTTGTTATATAAATTGTTAGCAATAAATTAATCAACATGTACATGTACAAGTATAATTGGACTTGACTAGCCAACAAACCATATGAATAACCCAGAGTTATAAAAACAAACATAAACAAGAAATACATACAGTCGAATTGAGAATCTCCTTCTTTTTTGAAGTCGGTTAAAAAGGAGATAACTGAAAACTTTACTAGTTTTATACATTGTTGGTTTACGAAGTTCTAACAGTGCGCCCCCATCTAATCCGGAGACTTTGTCTCTTCAAATCTGAACTATACACAAGTAGTTTCAGCACGATCGCGATTCGTCTTATCTATTTAAAGTTTTAGTTTTAACCGATTGTTTGCTTTGATTTTGTCCATGATAATTTAACCCTTTATATTCGTCTCTGCGGCTCTTTGCCTATACCAATTTGATTATCTTTTTAATTTTATTGTAATGAATGGCGAGACGAGCATGCCGTTCGCCTGATGGTAAGCGATACGACCGCTCATGAACAGTAGCAAAACCAAACACCTTGAATTACTAAGCAATGCTTAGCATCCCACTGAGCTCACCATCCTGACACTTAAGTCTTAAGATTTAAGTCTTAATATGTCCAGTAGTTATTCTAGCTACAATGTCCTTCAATCCGAAACACAACAGTGCATTTACACTCCTGTTTGCCGAAGATATAGAAATTGCGGTGGTACCTACCCAGGCGGCCTCTCACATATGAGAGACCTACCACCAGTTATCTGTATTATCTGTGTCGGCTTCAATTATCTTTACAAAACGCTGGTAGAAACAGAAACAAGACTGTTCTGTAGGTGAACGAATAATGAGCAGTTAGTAAGAAAAAGTTTATTTCTATGTTTATAAATAAATAAGTACGCCCAACAGTTATATACGTAATCCTGACCCCACATTAAGGTCAATTAAGTCTTGTATCGTGTATCAGAAACTAAGAGAGACTTAGGCCAAACAAAGACCCAGATTTGTATTTTAATCATGATCTTATTACATGGAGACACAGTACCTTCACAATACATAGGGGGGTTACTCTATAAAAACGATACGAAGTTCGAATGTTCGGACGCCGTACGTAAAACTTCACTAATGTTCCTAGATACTCCACTAAATGTTGGATTCTTCCATCGTAAATCGCAACCATTTTTTTTTTTTTTTTTTAACGAGAGTAAAGCTCCTTTAGCCTTCCTTCCGACACTCGTGGGAGATCGGAAGGGGCGTGTCGGGGTCTCCGGCCTTCCAGCCTGTTATCAGGCTGGGTCCCTACCGAGACCTAAAAAGATCTTTTGCCGGCATACCGACTAAAACCTCTCGGTGGCCATCACGCGCGTTATGGGTGACAGGCGATGTGGACAGGCGAATGGCGCCCATTTAATTCGCCGTGTCACCCGGCGCACTGCCAAATATGGCTCCTCACATGTTGGGAGGGCGCAGATGCCCCCTCTTTCCCTACTTCGGACGCCCATGGTGAGATGGGCGTCCGCGACAGACACGAGGCCACACGTTCTGCCGCCCATCTCAATCGCAACCATAGATTAAGTTCGGAGAAAAAGATAACTCTCTCACTATCATCTCTCATTCTCCTATTATTATATCCATCCCAAGGTTGCCTGGAAGAGATTGCCCAATGCGATAAGGCCGCCTTTTGTACTTTTTTTCAAATTATGTTATTTCTTTTATGTAACTATTTCTGTGTATGGTGCAAAAAAGGATAAATAAATAAGTATAATAGAGAATAGAGATTTTAAGAAGTGGAAATCTTATATATTTCTCCGGACGTCGAGCATTCGAACATTCGAAGTTCGTATCGTTTTTATAGAGTAACCCCCCTGAATCCGAATCACGACCTTTCATAGGTCATTACAATGGGTTACGTGTTGGTTTGTATGGTATTTTGTCCGCTCATTATCCAAGCGGAATATCCTGCCGCTGATTATATTTTTTAGCCTTTATTGGAAAGGGCTACAGTGTTAACCTTTGATCGAAAAAGTTCATGCGTCCGTCATGGAACGCTTAGGTTTATTTATATTTCACATCCTTTATTAATAAATATACAGGATTAAGGATAAAATAGGGAAATGTTTAAGGACAAACCAGTAAAATGCTATATGAATTTTAAGCAGTATCGGTATAGGGATCAACGATATATTTTACTGATACTACGAATGGCCATTCCCCTTTATAGTTGACGTTGTTGAGTGTCATTGGACAACTGAGTGATCGTTTGTGTAGCTGACATGCCGCCAACATGTCGACAAGCAACACGTGCAAGCTCTTGTCGACATGATTCTTTTCTAATGTCCCCTTTACATGATGGGCTATCGCGATTGTCCACTATGATGGCCCATCGTAAAAGGGTGTAGTGGCGTATAATGGCTTATGTATTGGGTCTTGGATGGGCGTCGTTGTCGGATTTTTCGACGCACATCAAAGTGGGTGATCACAACTGTATGTCGCCATCGTGTAGGTAAATGCTTTTCCATCATTCACATGGCCATTCATGGCCAATTCGCTGGACCATCGTGTAGAAGGACTATTATAGGCCGCTGGATTTTGTGGGTCGGGACTTTGGTACAGAGTGCGCTTACAAGTAGATATGTCTCGCCATTCATTGCAATAAAAATAAATGTCTACCTTTAAAGATAAAGGAAAACGTTATAGGTAGTTCCGTAAATTAAAACGTCAAAGCTGCTATTCTACGTGGTATCTAAAATTTAATGAATCTAGTTGAGCTATTTTGTTAGCAATTAAAGTGGCGTCTGGCGCGTAAAGTATTTTTGTCTTAACGTGGGCAGAATACAAAGTGAATGCGGAACAAGAACCTATTTTCAACGGAATCCGGCTTATTTACAAAATCTTATTCTATCCAAAAGCCCTTTAATCTCAGCAAAATATGGTTTATATAAAATTCATGTTACAAAAAGTAGTTTAACGGTAAAACATGGACTTTTTGATGGTTTATCGCTAAACCTGACCGCCCCCGAGTTTAATGGTTGTCTAAATCCTAAATCTCGAACCATTTCTTTTGGAGTTAGTATCGATTTCATTGTGTTGGGTTATTTTTACTCTAAAAATTATATTAATTATGATGGATTTAATCGATATTAAGGATTTGAAGCAGTTAAGCGATTAAAAACCATTTTGGCCGAACAAAAAACCTATACGAATATGTCTTTATTAGTCCGATGAAGATTATTTCCTTTTGTAGGTCTTCCAGAACAAGATATTATTAAATAACGTTGTACTATGTTATTACCTAAGCGAAAATTGATTTATATCGCTTCTCTTTATTAACTTACTAAATACATTCCAATGCTAAATGCATAAATTAACTTTTTGTTAATTTTTATGGTTTTCATGCACACTAAAACATTCCGCTGCACGCGTCTAAATGTTTTACAAGCTACTACAACATAAACTAAGAAAATAAAATAAAAATTTACTGATTTCATCGCGAATTTTGGTCTCGAGGCGGACTGACTAAAACTAAGGACTGACTAAAGACTAAAAGTTACAAAGTAATCGAAACATCGAGAAGTAAAAACATGTAAAAATTGAACCAAATCTGCGATAAAATCCGTAAAAAAGTTTTATATTAAGATATACCCAAGAATTATTTCGTCTTCCGTGAATGATACTTGGATCAGTGTACGAATAATTCTGCATAATGCATTCATTTCTTAGGGGGAAATACGACTGACCACCCGATATTACTCACTGTAACTCTTTAGAGAGTTGCTATTCCACCATGCTGTTGTTAACTAAATCCGCGATAAAATAGTTTTATTTCAATTTGTAACATCCGCGTAAATGTAAAAACCAATTCAACATAAACCAAGTAATAAAAAATAAACTGTAATCGACATAACAAATGTTAAAAATATTCAAGCAAAATATCCATCCCTCAATAATTTTAATACTCCTAAACATTATTTAATCGTTGACATTTTATTAACACTAGAAGGGCCGGGCTTCATGCTATACCTTCAAAGACCGCAGCGGTCAATTTGACGGTACTAGAGATTAAGTGAGAATACTTATGAAATTATTACACATTTTAAATTAAAATAAAATAAAAATAATACAAATTTATTTTTTATTAATAGAAAACAATTTAGCATTAAAGTTCGTAACATTTGTAACAAGTAATAATAGTTTTTTAGACTCTTGTACATTTTCCACAAACAGCTTTTTTACAGATAGTGCAACTTTCACAATTTTTTATTTTACTATTGATTTTTTCACATTCTCTTTACGTAGTTCGCTCACTAGTTGAAGGATAAAATCATGACGAGAAATTTTTATTCCTGTGACTTTTTGATATAGAATTCACGAGTTTATAGCTGCTAAATCAAGTATATTGTAAAAAACGTGAACAGGCCATCTCCGACTTCCAGCTCTTACGGTGTATTTGCGTGTGTTATTTGATCGATGATGTCTACACCAAATTATGTTGCATTGTAAAATTCAACTGTTTCAGGCAGCATTTTTTTATCAGTACCTATGCTTACGTTGGGGTGCAGAGTACTCTAATGGATCTACGAGATACCCCGCGTCCTCTGTGCGAATTTATAATAATATTGTTATTTGTAGTAGATGAATCTACTTCGGAGTCTTTTGATGAAGAAGTGCCCTGTTCGGGCTGAAATTCTGCATCACGGTTTTCACTAACATTGTCTATTATATCATCACTACTTTCATCACCTGACACATCTTCTTGTACGAGTATATCCCGATATCGCAACAATTATTGTTCTATTTCCGAATTTGAGAGCCGGCGACTCATTTTTTTATAACAAGTTACGACTGCTCACCGAACGAAACAAATGTCTACTGTAAAATGTAAACAAGCTAGGCAGCAACAACTTACTCAGAATTCAATTCAACATAAATAAAAACAAAAGTACCAACATTAGTTTGAAAAATTCGTTGTTTACAATTCTTATCGCTGCCTTTATATGTATGCCGTCACATTGACGGTGCGCGGTCTTAGTAGGTATTTGTTAATGAAACTCATATACAATATATTTTTAATATTTTTTTTATATAGATTTAGCTTAACAATAGCAAATTAGGAAAAGTCATAAAATATGAAAAGAAACAAAAACATAGTTTGTGAAATATTTAACAATGAAATTGCCTTGCCGCTAATTTGACTGCCTTGGTCTTTCTAGTGTTAAAATGTTTTCTGTTCTGTTTATATGGAACGTAGCGATGGAACGGTATCATGTTGAACGAATATTGTTTGTTTTAATCTGTGGTTGATCTATAATCCACGTTTCAAAAGAATTTATATACTATGAGAACCACGGTTTATTTTTGTTTTATAATACAGAATAATTTTATTTTTTTATTGCAATGAACGGCGAGAATAGTATGTCGTTTGCCTGATGATAAGGGATATGACCGTTAATAAACAGTAACAAAACCAACAATACCTTGAATTACAAAGCAATGCTTGGTATTCCACTGCGCTCGCCATCCTGAGACATAAGATGTTAAGTCTCAATATGTCCAGTAGTTACTCTGGTTACAATGTTCTTCAATCCGAAACACAACAGTGGATTTACATTACTGTTTGACTGGAGAAATAGATATTGCGATGGTACCTACCCAGATAGCTTCGTACATATGAGTGGTACACTGGTGGTAGGTACCAGTGGTTTTGCAAATAAGACTGTTTTTGTGAGACCAGGTTTAAACCAAGGATTATTTAGCTTTTCGTAATAAGACCGAATGTATTTGTAATAATAAAAATTACTTCAAATAGGAAATCATGCTCAATAAATAAATCATCATTCAAATAAGCCTTATGATGCATTCACACCGCGGTAAGTTTTTGTCGAGCGACATTGTCCAACATCATAACATTCAGCAACAATCTATAACTTTGTTGCTACTTGTTATTTATTTAAATACTTTATTATTAACCAAAATTTCTAAAAGAGAAACCATAAACAGATAGAATACTTAAAACTAAAGGCAGGGTAACAATTGGCGGCCTTATCGCTAGCTGCGCTCTCTTCCAGGCAACCTTTGTTATTATTTGTTGAAATTTTTATCGCGTCAATACTCGTAACACCAATAACAAAATCAAACAAAGATCAACAACATTCTGTAACAATGTCATCGATTGTTGCGAAATTTTGACTGGTTTTCAAAAATTAAGCAACATTCCTTAACCAATTAATAACATGGCAACATGTATTAACATTACATGTTATGGGCTAAGTGATTAATCGGGCATTATTCATAATGCCCGGGCAATATGAATAATGCCCAATAAGAGCGGGCAAGGTGATTATAACCAATAAATTTATCACATTGCCCGGGCATTATGAATAATGCCCAGTGCCTATTGGGCAGAGTGATGTAAAGCGAATCGAAATCAAAACAATGAGCCGAAGTGGCATCTTGCGGCTATTGCAAGGTCACGCACCTCCCCTGGTACCACTCCCATGAAAAGGTAACGCACCATTCCTGAGAAATATCAATTATAGTAACCTAACCTCAAAACACTTGTTGTCAATACAAATTTGCTTCTGCAACGTCTCCGGCTTTTTATATACACTCTAGGGTTGGTAGCCAAAAGACTACGTGAAGTCGGGGTATCCCGAGTCGGTTTTGGGGCACAGTCGATCTAACTGATCCATAAAGTGGGTACACTAATTTCCTTCTGAAGATAATGTTTCGGGCGTTAAAAAACAACTAAACATATCTGTATCAGCCCATATACGTCCCACTGCAGAGCACAGACCTCCTCTACGATTACGTACGATTGAGAGTGGTTAGGCCATATAGTCCACCACGCTGGCCTAGTGCGGGTTGGCAGACTTACATACCATAGAAATTTTATAAATCGCTATGGTATGCAGGTTTCCTCACGATGTTTTCCTTCACCGTTTTAGTGCGTGGTGATTGACTATCAATACACACATGACTCCGAAAAGTCAGAGGTGTGCCCTGGGATTCGAACCCGCGACCACCGTAAACATGTTGGCAGCCGCGACTAGTCCGTTTACCAACAGGCCACCACGCACTTTTTACCACCACGCACACGGGGAAATAAATATTTTTGCGATAGCTGATAAGTAGATTTCGCACCACATAAAACGTTCCAATTACTTCTTAAAGGAATCTTAAAATCGCCACCACGTATCAAGTTTAATAATACAACTGTCAAGAGAAAGGAATCTTTTTGCTATCTTGGCTTATTTTTGGAAAGGAATTTTTCTTTTCTTGAGCATATTAAGAACGTCGGGGAAAAATCGAAAAGGAACTTTTTCGCTTTGACAAGAATATCAACATCAACGTGGGGATTATCTTTTAATACATTAAAAATCATCTATGGAGCAACTTACTTAGGGTGTATATGTTATGGATCCCCCGTATGGGCTGATAGGGCTACTATCGGTGCTGTGCGAAGAAAACTGCTCCAGAGCCAACGTTTGGCGTTGATATTCTTGTGTAAGGCATATAGAACTGTTAGTACCGAAGCATTGCCTGTCCTGGCGGGTGTACTTCCAGTCGATCTGGAGGTGCAACGTCGCGCCGCCATGTATTACTCTACTAGGGAGAATATGGATAGAAGATTTTTAACTCCACGTGAAATTTTAAAAGTTGACAGATTATTTAAACCGCCTTCAGTGGTATATAGCGAACTATTAGATGAATGGCAAAATAGATGGGAGGTATCTTTGAAGGGACGTCATTTATACCAATATTTTCCTTGCGTGCGTGATCGTTTGACAAAGACTTGGCTAGATGTCGATTATTGCGTATCACAGTTCCTTACGGGCCATGGTAACTTTAAGGCTAAATTGTACTCTTTTAAGCTCGTTGATTCGCCTGCATGCCCATGTTCAACACCTAATCGCGAATATGAACAGTCCGCGCATCATATACTTTGGGAGTGTAGTATTTGGCAAAATGAGCGTAAAATCATGTTTGATAGTATGCAGATATCATCCGGAGTCGTATACTACATGGACCTAGTGGAGACTAGGACGAATTTCCGTGCTTTCCGGCGTTTTTGCCATACCTATTACTGGAATCAAGTATAACAGCTCATACAATAGGTCCCATTTAAATGTATTCCGTGGTGCTTTACAGCTGGCTTCTCCGGCTGTAAAAGTCTCTTTGTGAGGTTATTTACCTCTTTAGTTCAATGTTTTGTCACCCGCATTGCACGGAGGGAAGTGGACATTATTTATTTCCAACTCCTCCTATTAATTTAACTTTCTGATTAATTTCGTTGCGGGTTAAAGACAAGTTAGACATTCCCGGAGACTCGCCGAGCTTCAATGCTCGGTGTCATTACATTGCGTGCCACTGTTGATCCTGGCTTACAGGAGTTGCAGTGGCGGGTGTGAGGGCGGGACAGTCTCCAAAAAGTAGATTTCGACCGAACCGTCCGTTTTAGCCTCTACTAAAATATGAGTTTCGTCTTAATTTTTGCCCTAAATGGAGAATGTAGCCGAAATTCGGTCTTATTCTCGGCCGTGAAAATTAGTTTCGATCGAATTCTATCGATACGTTTTGGATCACATTTCAGGTTCTACGCTAAGCTTTGCGTGTTGTCTAGTATCGCGCCGGATTATCGCGTGTACCGAATTATTGAAATTCCTGGTAAATGACACTACTGTGTATGCAATTGTAGAAGCAACAGTGAAATACAATGCTAGCTCTTTGATTGATGATTCTCTCTGCTGTGTGCGTATGAACTAACCCTAAAACACTAAGACCCAGTTGAATCAAACAATCATTTACTCGTGGTCTTTCATAGCCGACTGGGTATGTAGCACCACGATGCCTTTTCCCCCGTCAAATAGCAGTGTAAATGTACTGTTGTGTTCTAATTTAAAGGAAATTACAGCCAGGCTAACTACTAGGCATATTGAGACTTTACATCTAATGTCTCAGGATGGTGAGCGCAGTAGAATGCCAAGAAGTGATTTTTAATTAATGGTGTTTTTTGGTTTTGCTACTGTCTACCAGCAGTATCCCTTGCCATCATGCGAATGGCATGGTCTCGCCATTAATTGCAATTCAATAAAGAAGGCCCCAACTTTAATTTTTGATAACGACAGCCTCAAAAATTGGTATCTTAAATGTACAGCGCTACCATTGTTAAAGTCGTGGTCAAAATCACTGCAATGATGAATATAGCCAAGTTCCTTCGACTATATCTCAGTCCTCCTCATAATTTTGAGATGCTAATAGCTAGTAGTATCAAGTAATTATCACCGTAACTTTGGCTTAGAAAATAGCAATCTCCTATTTATTTATTTATTTATTTATTTATTTATTTATTTATTTATTTATTTATTTATTTATTTATTTATTTATTTATTTATTTATTTATTTATTTATTTATTTATTTATTTATTTATTTATTTATTTATTTATTTATTTATTTATTTATTTATTTATTTATTTATTTATTTATTTATTTATTTATTTATTTATTTATTTATTTATTTATTTATTTATTTATTTATTTATTTATTTATTTATTTATTTATTTATTTATTTATTTATTTATTTATTTATTTGCACAGTACGATTATTAGCATCAATTACACTATTCAATTACCTATTATAATATAAAGAACAAAACATAAAACTTTACAAATTTTAACGTACATTACAAACAAACTTATACTAAAATAATAATATTCATTTTATATGTACCTATATAAATAATAGATAGCTTACTGAGGAATATAATTTTCGCTAAAATTAAGACAATTCCTAACAAGCGGCTTCCATTCGTCGTTGAAGATATCGAATTGCGGGTAAGCTTCCATGAAAGCATTTAGCTGATTAAGAACTCTTGGGACTGGCGACATGTCCTATATTTTACAATCTCAAATATAAATAAATAAATACACCCAACCGTCAGATGAACAGTCCTGATCCCACACTATGATCGAGCCTCGTGTCGTGAGTATCAGAAACTACAAGATAATTTCGGTTTTACAAACACCCAGACCCGAAACATACCTCTAAAGCAGACAAATATTTGTTTCGATGCTAGGATCGAACCTGCGGCCTTTCGTTTCACAGTCAGCGTCTAACCAACTTGTATTGCAATGACATTGTCATAATAAAAGTTACCGTCTTTATGCCCAGACGTATAACATCCTTAACATCTATATGGTATCAACACGGCTCAAGTAAAAATAGAAGTGAAAATTATTTGATGCCAAAATCCTTAAATCAAAGTACTATAGACTTTTCCCATGCTTTACGGTTTGAAGCCTGCCGTTATTCCACAGTCAATCAATTAATTTCAGCAACAGATATGTAAAAGCCACTAATACGAATGATGCATTTTGTAAAACCAGCTTAATCTGACCTGTTTTCCCGGAATTTGTATAAAATACGATACATTTGTATATTTGGATGCCAACTTATTACAAAGTTTAATTTGATAGTGTGATTGGTTTATGGCACGCGGGGTTTCTGCTTACTAAGTTGTTATGCGAAGATGAATGCTGAGACAATTTTCTCCTATAATGTGCTATGGAGAACATATTGTGCTTAATCTCGCTATAAACTGCCTCTAAGGGCTGATTTTTCAATCCTCGATAAAATATTGTAAAAAAATATGAAACAAAATGTTAAAACAATTCGACGCACGATCGGAATTTTTGGTCCAAACACCTGTATTTTTTTTGTTCATATTGTATTTTCTGAGAAATAATTTCTATTTGACCAATAAATATCGTTCCATATATTTTATGGTTCTGATTCTTTATCACAAAAAAGGGACTGCAGAATATTTTAGTTTAAATATCTTGCGAGGACTTTGGATAAATATTGCTTAGAATTTTACTTGTTCCATACCTTACCTTTTCAAACTTTTTAAAAGGTTCTTGTTATAAAGAGAAGGCAAAGTAAATGCCAAAATAATTTGAATATTTTGAAGCTACTTTTAAATATATTGCGTCGTTAAAAGCCAGCCAATTTACGAGCCGAAATATGTTACCCCGGAGCCTGAAGTATCACATTCCAACGACAGAGCTCGCACAAACTAACATTTCTGTGGCTTCCATCCGGTATTTAGGAATATATAATACTTATTTTTGAAGAAATAAGGTGAAAATAGAACAATCTTTCATCTCGAAATTTAGCTTCACATAGATGTTTTGTTAATCACAGAAAAAAATAACATTAAGGCTTGGATCGAACTCAAAGGTTTTTGCTTTGTAATAAAATCTTATCAACTTAGCTGCGAAGGTTCTTAAAGACTATGATTGTAAGGTGTTACTCTCTTTATCTCTCTCTGTCGATCTGTCATGTCTGAGGATTGTGGTCTCAACATCAGGGTTGCCTCTGGAGGAAATGATCTGCCTCTACCGGTTTCAGTCCAAGCGTCTCTTGTATCCGTGTGAAACTTAACGGACGAAGAGTCTAAGGTGTAAGGCATCATACAATATAATAATTATTACATTAAAAAACAAATAATATTAATTATAAATAAATAAATTAAAATATAAAATTAATATAAGTAATAAAGAAATTATTTTGTATATAGAGATTAAGTTCTATGTGTATTGACTTGTCATAAGAATTCTTTAATTGCCTACATGACCAGTAAATATATTTCATTTCATATTTTTAGACCTGTACAGGAAGTCTAGTGATGAATGAAGTCTAAGCTTTGTATATGAACGCTAAAATCCCTAAATATATTATAGAAGTGTACTCTACCTGACCGTAAATGATGTAATATTTTTACGCCTTAATTTCACATTTACATGGGCTCGAAATGATTTTTAACTGGCCATAATAATTTGGACATCATCCTTTTCGAATTGGGTATTTTAATCACTTAGGATTAGTAAATATGTATATATTTTTTATTGTTATGAATGGCGAGACGAGCCTTGCCATTTGCCTAATGGTAAGCAATACGGACCGCTCATGAACAGTAGTAAATCCAAACAACACGTTAAATTACTAAGCAATGCTTAGCATTCTACTGCGCTCACCATCCTAAGACTTCAGATGTTAAGGCTCAATGTGTCCAGTCGTTTCTCTGCCTATATTATCCTCCAAACCGAAACATAACAGTGCTTTTACACTACTGTTTGGCGGGAGTAATAGACATTGCATTGCTACCCAGGCGACCTCTCACATATGAGAGACCTACCATGATTAAAACTATATTTTTTTATTGCGTTACATTCTCGAGTAAATAATGCGTGTTATAATTCTATATGTAAAAATATGAAATCGATTGTACATTTGGTGAAACAATTGGCGGCCTTATTACTAACAGCAGTCTCTTCCAGACTACCAATCAAGCAGGTAAAAAATGTCAGGAGACATTGGCGGTACTTAATGATTAAAAAAAATATATGTATATATATGATAAACATAAATCCTCCAACTATTTACCTCCAAAGGAATGACTCCGCACGTAACACAGACATCAGCGATAGCCAGATGAGTCATCAGTAAGTCTACCCTGGATTTCCTGCGCCTTGATGTGGCCAGGGTGATGAGCACTGCCACGTTCCCTATGCCGCCGATGATGAGGAGTATCCAGTAGGTGACGATCACTGTTGTCTGGTCTCTAGGTACGGCATCAGGAAAGGTTAGGTTGTAGCTAGGAGTCACCGCGACGTCGAAATAGTCCCAGAATTTTCGGTCGATTTCCGATGTGGTCTGTCTGTCCTCGTAGTCGTTTAGCACCATTTTGATATTTTTTACATCACTTTTAAATTTATTTTTAAATTAATTATTTTTGAAATTTGTTTTGAATATAGAACACATTAAACATTCACTTGGTTTATTAGAAATTAGTTTAAATTTAACTTACTTGATTTTTAAGCAATGAAAAATTATTTTGATTTTTAAAGTATAAATTATTATTTTTCTATTTTTAACACACTTTACGAATTCAATATAGAAATTAAACAGCTTTTAAAAACTTCATTTTTTCCGTGTTCAATTGACTAGATATTTTTAAATTAATTAAACGATTTTCTTTTTTTACGCACTAAGTTTGTTTACGAACGGAAAGTCTACATCGCGTAGTACGCTCGTCTGTAGACGTGCGTGCGTGCTACGCGGGCTCGTAGCGACTACTAACTGGGTTATCTCGGCGCTACGACGCTTCGTAGACCACAGGGTAAGTGGCTTAATGTTAGTGATAATATTTTGTATGGTTTTGTTTTATTTGTGCCGTAGGCGCTGATAATTTGAAAACGCTTTAAGTCATTGTTGGACAGCAATATATATTTAATGTTATAGATAGAAACAATATCTGAAGAAAATCATAGTATCGAACATCTATCTAAATAGTTAATGTAAACTAACATTGCAACCTGAATATTATATCAGTAATAATATGAATACAACCTTTTTATTATTATTGGAGATGGAAGTAATATTTCAAGATATTTCGCCCAAGGTAATGTTAATTTACGTTAAATAAATCACCAAATATTTAAACAAACCTCAAACATTTGGACACAGGATAGATATTCCCTCCCTTCAGCCACAGGAAGTCCACTACTGGACATATGCCTCCCAAGGATCACCACATAGACCTCTTAGAAGCGGCCTGTATCCAGCGACTTCCTTAACTCTCACCAGGTCGACTTTAACCAGGTCGCCTTTCCACCTTATGGGTGGGCGGTCGACACTTCAATTGCTAGTTCGTGGCCGTGTTCCAACCATTCAGCCCCAGTGGCCATCAATTCTACGTGCCCGACCCACTGCCACTTCAACTTTCAGAGTTGAAGTATAATAACAATAATTCTAACTTCACAATATTCGCTGAACAATTTCCTCTCGACAAGCTGGATAGATTAATCTGTATCTCGATAGCTCATTCCCATTAGTTTCGATACAGCCGTTTGTTGACGCAAACTGTGACACTCTCTGCGGTACATTCGTGCGTATATGCTCGGTACAGTCGTCGACAAAAGCTGTTAGTCGATTAAACAGATCACTATAACATATAGAGATTTCTATGAAGTGCTTCAATATCCGTATTGGATTGTTACATAGTGACTATTGTATGTCGGGTCAAATGACAATATCTTCTAGATAATTGTATGGGTCAAATATTGTCTGGATAATTGAATATTGACAGCCTCTGTGGTGCAGTTGGTTAGACGGCGGCTGTGAATAGGAGTTTGATCTTCGCATCGAGACAAATGTTTGTGAGGCTCGCATGTATTTGTTTTGGGTCTGGGTATTTGTGAGACCGAAATGGGATTAGGGCAGATAAAAGAAAAGTAATTTTATTAGAAAATGATTTTTTTTCTTATTAATACATGTTGCTGTATTAGTTGAAGTTAAGTAATAATGCGTAATGTGTAGTAACTTTGGTATATTTTATTGTTTTATATTATCGACGGACGCGAGAACAAAAATATTGGTACATAATGTCACCGCGTTGAATGTTGCTCCTCAAAAAGTTTTAGCGATTTGAATGCACAATTACAAATCACGTAGAGATTAATAATGTAGCTATGCTTTATATTTTTTTATATGTAGCTTCTCTTAAAATTAAAATAAATAAATAAATACAAAGTATAATGGAGGACTTAACACCTTCGCTGCCGAACTGATTTTAAAGCACTTTTAGACAGTGTTTCAGAGACCTACTAGATCTCGGAACCACCGTAATCCGTAGTTCATTATATTTTACATGCCGTACTGGCTAAAATCTCATTAGAGACCTTTTAGATCTCGTGACGTACTGAACGTGTTAATGCCTAAGGAATTCTCTCCCAGTCAACCTTTGAATGATGTTGTGTAGGCGATACAACAGTGTTTACTATACACTGCCCGTGTATCCTACCTACTAGCATACGCCACCGTTAATGTATTCTGTATCAGCCCATATACGTCCTACGGTAGGGCACGGGCCTAATCTACAATCGAGAGTACGTTTGAGAGTAGTTAGGCCATATAGTCCACCACGCTGGCCTAGTGCATGTTGGCGGACTTTACACGCCATAGAATATTTACAAATCGCTATGGTTTGCAGGTTTCCTTATGATGTTTCCTTCACCGTTATAATGCGTGATTGACTATCAATACACATGACTCCGAAAAGTCAGAGGTGTGCCCGAGGATTTGAACCCGCGACCATCGTGAATATGTTGGCAGTTGCGTCTGGTCTATTACCATCCACCACGCTCTTTTTACTGTTAATAATTACGATGGATAAATCATCTTCATTGCACAAGAGCTTCAACGTCAAGTAGGATTTGACAAGAAAGTAATCAACGCTCAAGTTAATGAAAGGCATATTTTAATATTAAACAAGCATTTACTTTGTTATTAAAAGAATAATTTATTTTCAGATAAATTCATATTAATGATGTGAATATTTCTCTACATTAATTGGGACGAATGAGAATGCATCAAGTTGATAAAAGTGTACGAAAAAAATAATTAAATGTAATAACTTATATATTATTTATAGGTGACATATAAATGAAGAAATAAATAAATAATAAAATAAACTTTGATAAGGTCAAGTAACTGGCTACTCTTGGAGTATAATGATTTTTGTGTGAATATTAATTTGAAAATGATCGAGAACAGATTTAGACTATCTTTACATTAAAGTTTCTTGGATTTACGCGAATGTTTCACATTGAAATAAAACTATTACTTACGGATTTTACAGGCGAACGGGATGCGTCTCGCCATTAATTGCAATAAGAAAAACGTAATATTATGTCACGGTTGTCTGGCAGATATCCCTTCAAGCGATAGGACCGCCAATTTTAACACTATTGTTATTGTATTTTGTTAATAATTTCTTATGTTTCCTTATTTTATTTACTGTAAAGAGTTCTTGTATTGTATTATTTATTTTTGCTGTCATTAGTAATTTACATTCGCTAACTGAAACAAATTAAGGTAACCGCCCACTCGTCTCTAAAATGTACACGTGTAACAGCTTTTTGGAATTCCGTGAAATCGTAACGTTGTTCGTTGAGCAAGCAGAACTAATACAATGTAATAATATTAAGGAATTCGTCTGCTTTTCATGTGTAATTTATAATAAATTATAAGTGAATAAATAACATCCAACAGTCACATACACATTGAGTGTAGTGTCGTGGGTATCAGGAACTACGAGAGACTTTTCGGTCTCACAAACACCCAGACCCGAAAGAAATATTTGTGGGCTGCACAAAAAATTTTCTCGGTGCAGGGATCTCGTTTCACAGGCAGCGTCTAACCGACTTCGCTAAGGAGGCTGACCGTAGTATTGGTTACCTAGTAAAAAGCAAGATTAAATTAAATTCAACTTTGTAGAAATCTTCAATACTGATTTTTAACGGAATCCCAGGACCTTGCTACACTATTTAAAAAATGCTGGCCCTAGACCAATGAGACAGCAAAACACTTCTATAAAAAAAAAACAGCCACGGTACCATGAAAACTGTAAAGTAAATGAAACATCGGGAATTTAATAAATGTAAAAATTAAAACAAAACCTCGATAAAATAATTTGTATGTAAATTCGAGTAATTCTAAGAAACCATCATAAAAATGTAAGAAGATTTTGGCTTCGATACAGAACCTTATCCTTCCATTCAGCTATTCATCTGATTATGTAGGACGAAGTTATTTTAATATTTCTGCGCCGAAAGCTAAAAAGTATATTTATAGAATGACACTCATATATTTAGGCCCTACATAAGGCGGATCTTTGAGTTGTAAACCAAATCATTTCTCACATCTTAATTAACTTTTAACTAACATTAACTTTTGGTTCTATCTACATTAGTCTATTTCACGTACTTTTCCGTTTATCATAATAATTTGGTGTGTAAAGTCCGCCAACCTGGACTAAGCCAGCGTGGTGGATTATATTGCCTAAACACCCTTGATCGAATTCTCGATTGCAGAGTACGCCTGTGCCCGTGCCGTTGAAGTGGGATGTATATGGGCTGATATAGTTAGGTACATTATGATTTGGCATTATAGCAAGTTGAAGTGGCAATGGGCAGGGCACATAGCGCGGAGAACTGATAACCGATGGGGTCGGAAAGTGCTCGAATGGAGGCCACGTAGCGGAAAGCGCAGCGTAGGACGTCCACCCACAAAGTGGTCAGGCGACCTGGTAAAGGTCGCGGGACGTCCCTGAATGCAGGCTGCCTCCAACAGGTCTCTGTGGAAATCATTGGGGGAGGCCTATGTTCCGCAGTGGACTTCCTTTGGCTGATGGATGGATGGATGGATTATATCACATGCCTCAAGTGAATTTTAAAACAAGCAAAAGACATGCACCTATAGATTTAAAAAAAAAAACATGTGGCGGACTTATCGCTCTACAGCAATGTCTTTCAAACAATCAAGGGATGGTTTTGTTAAAGATGTTATCTTACATGCTTAACCAAGAATTCACTGTATATATCCTGGAATATATTTTCTACTATGGCAACCCTTAGTTCTCCTCCAACGCCCACATATTCGATGACTATTGATGCGTTTACGGGTCATCTCGCATGATCTACAAGATGACCACATTATGCATTAAGCAGAGGTCAGACTTGACAAATATGGATGTATATATATAGCATATACTAATCTTTAAACCAACCGTTAAGCGTATTAGTGCGACAATTAATATAAATATAGATCTAACAATAGCATTTTGAAATGTTATTTACTAGTGAAGTTTCTTGCTATTTGACCTTAAGTTAACTAGTCTAGTAAAAAAGTCTGAATAGCAATATTTATAATAGCTAGTATAAGAGTTTATATTTATGCAGTATAGGCAGTATCAGAAATACTTGACTTATAAAATTGTACCAGAGACTTTCCTACCCACGCAATTTTATTAATTTTTTACATTTTTAAACTATTGAAAACTATACTTCATAGTTTTCTCGCTCGAGAGGCGTATTGATTTCTAGGCAAGATTTTTTTAAGCGATCGTGGACGTATGGAAAGTTTTGGTGAAGAAAGCGCCTCTGACGACATATCCCACTGATTCAGTTATTCATCAACTAATTCAGAGTAGGCAGCAAAATAAGATTAAATAATCGACAAATCTTCAAAAAGTCTCGTGACGCCATCGTGATGCTGTAAAGTTTGTGTCTATTGTTTCCCTAATTAAACTAACGCGGATAACCGTGACAAGTACAAAATAAATAATTTACCCCATCGATAACTTTCACTTTCCACATTGTACTACTCGCTAATCAAATGTCACCGTTACCTTATTCGCTCAGTAAACAATCAAATAAATGTGTGGAATATTGCCACATGTGCCCCATAGCAGTACGTGCCGCTCATGCGTTTGAGAGGGGTTTAAAGAAACTTAATTAGTTTAAAGAAGACTTAGTTCAGCTCCCTGGCTTAGTGCGGGTTAGTGGATTTACTACCCTTCAATTTTTGTGAAACTTGTGGGTAGTAAGTTTCTTTGCAATTTTTGTTTTATTATTAAAATTCGGAGAAGTGACTTTGTTAATTAAAGCTACTTTTAAAACTATTAATATAGGTTTTATGCATAGGCTGTTTGAAAACTGTTTTGGTTATCGATTTTTTTGTTCTCTTCGCTCAAACTGCTATCAAAATTTATTGGAAAGGGATATAACATTCGATAACTAAAATTGGATTTAAAATTTTCTATGAATAATGCCATATATTTATAAGTTATGGAGACTGTCCCGCCCTCACACCCACCACTGCAACTCCTGTAAGCCAGGATCAACAGTGGCACGCAATGTAATGACACCGAGCATTGAAGCTCGGCGAGTCTCCGGGAATGTCTAACTTGTCTTTAACCCGCAACGAAATTAATCAGAAAGTTAAATTAATAGGAGGAGTTGGAAATAAATTATTTTCCACTTCCCTCCGTGTAAAGCGGGTGACAAAACAATGAACTAAAGAGGCAAATAACCTCGCAAAAAGACTTTTACAGCCGGAGAAGCCAGCCGTAAAGCACCATGGATCAAATTATTATTACCTTAAAATGGGACCTATTTATGTGAGCTGTTATACTTGGTTCCAGTAATATGTATGGCAAAAACGCCGGAAAGCACGGAAGTTCTTCCTAGTCTCTACAAAGTCCATGTAGTATACAACTCCAGATGATATTTGCATACTATCCAGCATAGTTTTACGCTCATTCTGCCAAAGACTACACTCCCAAAGTATATGATGCGCGAATTGTTCATATTCGCAATTAGATGTTGAACACGGGCACGCAGGCAATTCGACAAGCTTAAAAGAATGTAGTTTAGACTTAAAGTTACCATGGCCCGTGAGGAACTGTGATAAGCAATAATCGACATCTAGCCAAGTCTTTGTCAAACGATCACGCACGCAAGGAAAAAAATGATATAAATGCCGTCCCTTCAAAGACATTTCCCATCTATTTTGCCATTCATCTAATCAGAATCAGAATCAGAAATCCTTTATTTGCATAAAATGTAGGTAAACGGCATAAGGTGTTACAATGTTATATAAAATAGTTCCTGTACATTTTGCCATGTGGCGTGCAAAAGTTATATTGTGAACTTATAAAATATTAACAGAGGCGTCCTAAAATAATATTGTTATATAAAATAAAACCTTATATCATAAAACCATAAAGAATAAAAAGAAAACTAGAATAATAAACTCTTATAGTGATTATTAAAGAAAACAAGAATACAATGAACAAAGTAACATTATTTAACAGAATCATCATTTAAAAAGTCTGATATGGAATAATAGCATTTATCTAAAAAAAATGTTTTCAGTTTGTTTTTATAATTATTTATGGGCAATTCTTTTATGTGTTGTGGTATTTTGTTATATATTAATGGTCCCATTGTCAAAACACTTTTTCTTATTAATGCTGTTTTGTAATTACCCGTATGCAGCAAACTTTTGTACTGTGATCTTATATATTCTGGACGTGTGCTCATGGAAGCCATTGACGTAAACAAATTTAAATTATTTCTAACAAATATTGCAACTTCTAACAAATACAGACATGGAAAAGTAAGTACTTTTTTAATTTTAAATAATGGTATACAACTATCGCTACTTTTGAGATTGAACATAGATCTTAAACACCGTTTTTGAGCTTTGAAAATTTTCTCCCTGTCTGTGCAGTTTCCCCAGAAGATGATCCCGTATCTTAATATTGAAACTACTAGACCATGATAAGCTGTTAGCAGAGTATTTTCATTAACCTTTTTTGCAAGATTGTATAATAGATAAGCCAATGAGCTCAATCTGTTGCAGATATTATCTGCTTGTTGTTTCCATGACAACTGCTCATCGATTATGATACCTAGGAACCTACTGGCATTAGTTCTGTCCACGTTTTGCCCTTCATAGTTTATATGGTATTCCTTAACCTTTAAGCGTTGGTGGAAATGCATAATTTTTGTTTTTTGTATATTTATAATTAGATTGTTCGATATAAGCCAGTTTATTATAATGTGTAAGGTATTATTGATGTCATGTTCATACAATTCTTTTTCAACACATTTTATTACAGCCGTACTATCGTCAGCGAATAGAACCATTGGTTGACGAGTGTGACGAGGTAAATCATTAATATAGAGAAGAAACAATAATGGACCTAAAACACTGCCTTGTGGTACTCCGAACTTTATTTCTCTTTGGCCAGACCGATACTTTTGTTCACGTTTAGTATGTAGGTTTACTCTAGAAATTTCGGTGTATTGAATTCGTCCGCTGAGATAGGAATTTATTAGGTTAAGTATATTACCTCTAATGCCGTATCTGCTCATTTTTTCTAAAAGTATGTCATGTCTCACGTAATCGAATGCTTTTGTCATGTCAGTAAGAATTACACATATTGGTATTTTATTGTCAACACTTACCATTATATTTTTAAGTAAATCATATATTGCCATATTTATATTTTTTTGTTTTCTAAAACCTTTCTGTTCGTCACATAAGATATTATTAATAGTTAAAAATTTGTAAACTGATTCATATATATATTTTTCAAATATTTTAGAAAAAACAGAAATTAATGCTACTGGTCTATAGTTTGACATGTCTTCTTTGTTATTTTTCTTATGCAATGGTTTAATAATTACGGTTTTTAACTTTTCAGGAAAGATGCCAGAACTGATACTTATGTTCATAATGTGACTTAGAGGTCGAGATATGATATTGGCTACATATTTTACAACGCTAGTCAAGATTCCGTCATAACCATGGCTCCTTTTATTTTTGAGTATTTTTATGATTTTGATAATATCTATTGGAATTGTCGGTGGCATGAATAATGACTTCGGATTATTTGTTATTGGTATACAAGAAAAGTCACCTCTCTTATTTGATACCGCTTGTATTTGATCTATAAAGAAATCGTTAAAAGATTCGGCTATGTTTTTTGGATCTGTAATGACTGTGTTTCCTTTATTAATTTTATAAATTGGTTCTTTAAATAATTGTTTGTTATTGATTAATTTCCACGAGGCTTTACATTTATTATGAGCAGTGTTGATTATGTAGTTATTTTGCGCGGCTTGAGTCAGTTTAATAATTTTTTTAAATCTTTTGGAATACAGTTGAAATATATTTTTATTTTCTTTTGTTGGTGTCAATCTATATTTCCATAGTAAACTTCTTTGTTTCCTGCTACAAATTTTGATTCCTTTTGAAATCCATTTCATCTTTTTGTCAGATTTAACATTAATCCATTTAACCGGGAAACATAAGTTATATAACGTAGTAAAAATGTCTAGGAAATTATTATATGCGATATTCGGATCCTCGGTATTGTATAAGTCTGAGAAAGATAAACTAGATAAGGATTTTTCGAATATTTTTAAATTGTTTTTTGTTATTATTCGTTTCTCTGCACGCCAACGATTGATTTTACAGGTTTTACTGACTTGGATTTTTAATATTTGAGCTGAATGATCTGATAAGGCAAAATCTATTACTTCATGGTTACATGTTTGTCTGGAATTGTGAGCAAAATTATCAAGACATGTTTTGCTTTTTGGCCTTGTCGGTTGTTTAATTTCTAATTTAAGATTATAGCTATATAACAAATATTCAAAATCCTGAGTATGTTTATTACGATTTAAGATGTCTATGTTGAAGTCACCGCATAACACTACATTCATATTTATATTATTGCAGAGGGTTTTAAGAATATTATCTAAATTATCAAAAAAAGAACAAAGATTTGAAAGATAGGGCGGTCTGTATGCACATATAATAATAATTTTTTGTTTAATTAATTCTACTGCACAACATTCTATAATACCTGGAACGGAAAATTTGGCTATGTTCGATAACTCTTTGAATTCATAACCACTTTTAATTAATATGCAGGAACCACCCCCTAATAGTTCGCTATATACCACTGAAAGCGGTTTAAATAATCTGTCAACTTTTAAAAGTTCTCGTGCGGTAAAAAAACTTTTATCGATATTCTCTCTATTAGAGTAATAAATCGCGGCGCGACGTTGCACCTCCAGGTCGACTGGAAGTACACCCGCCAGGACAGGCAAAGCTTCCGTACTAACAGTTCTATATGCCTTACACAAGAATATCAACGCCAAACGTTGGCTCTGGAGCAGTTTTCTTCGCACAGCACCGATAGTAGCCCTATCAGCCCATACGGGAGATCCATAACAAATACATCCTAAGTAAGTTGCTCCATAGATGACTTTTAGTGTATTGAAAGATAGCCCCCACGTTGATTTCGATATTCTTGTTAAAGCAAAAAAGTTTCTTTTCGACTCCCACGTTCTTAATATGTTCAAGAAAGGAAAAGGAAAAAAAATATTTATAAGTTAAACAAAGGAGAATGGGCCCTACTATATTATATGTCGAAGTTTATATACGACTAGCTGTACCCGCGACTTCGTCCGCGTGGAATTTAACAAAAACTTTATTTTTCTAAAATAAATGATTTTTTCTAAAATAAATGTAGCCTAAGTTACTCCTCATTATATCAGCTACCTGACAATAAAAGTCCCGTCAAAATCGGTCCAGCCATTTCAGAGATTAGCCGGAATAAACAGACAGACAGACAGACAGACAAAAAAAAATCTAAGGTCATTTTCGTTATAGGTATCGTGTATATAACGATATGTAGTTGGACATTTTTTTTTATTTTCACTTTACAAACAGACACTTCAATTTTATTTATATGTATAGATACGAATGTACCTACATATACTTATGGTCGTTATTGACTTATGGTCGTAACCATAGACTTATAGTTATAATGTACGTTATACAAATTCGAATTTTTGCAGAGTAGATACATTCATATCGTATAAAAAACTTCGACCGTCCGAAGTTTCGAACTTCGTTTCGGATGAATTTAGTAGGGCCCAATGCTCGTTCATAGTATCGGTAAAAATATCGTTGATTCCGATACCGATATTAAAATTAACTATAGCGTTTTTAATGGTTTGTCATGCCCATATCATTATAAATTATCCCCACACGTTTCTATCACAATATGTAAGCTCCTAATTCAATATTTCATCAAAATGAATATTAAAATACTGCTGATAGAATACATGGAACCAGTACAAATTTTAAAAATGGACGAGCCATATGTGTCCACAATATACTCGTACAAAAATAAAAAACACTCCTCTCGCAAAAAACGATCTATTGATACAACGCTTGTTTCATTTCAATCCATAAAAAAATATTTTTGAATGTATATTTTTCATGCCATACCTTCGTAAAGGCTAAATAAAGGAGACGAAATTATATTGAAGAATACGAAATCAATGTTTGTTTAATTCCACCCTAAGTGGAACGATTCCCACATACAGGTTATGTCAAGACTGCTACAGAATATGAAGCACATTGGTAATTTTAATGACTACAAACACAATGCAACTAAAAATGTTGCAAAAGAACGCGACGATTTTTTTCCTATCGTCGTATTTGGGTGGTAAGTATAAAGTCTTTTTATAAAACAATGGTGTACATCCTTTTATTTTTAAAGACGCTATGGTACGCCAGGGTTTAAATAATTATTTTAGCAAAAACCATGGATATACCACCCAAACGCGAAAATATTAAAAACACCCAAAAAATGGTCGCGTTTCTTTGCGGAATTTTTAGTTGAAATGTGTTTTTCGTTTGTGTTTCGTTACCAGTTTTGATATACTCTTTATATACTTCTCATTAAAAAAAAATTTACACCTTGCAAGATTATATTTTGTAAAGATTATCAGAATAATATGTATACATTTAATTTTAATTTAGAACATCAACATTAGGATTGGAAAACTCATATTATTCACAATATTTATTTTCCGTTTTTCTTTGTTTATAATCTATGAATACGGTCGTTTATATACAAACACGAGAAAGCAACTATAAATCATTTTAATCTACAAATAGTGAATGGTAAATATTATACAAATGCTTGGGTCACTTTGACGTGTATTGTACTAAACAAAAATATATATTTACGAACTAAAAGATATAGATTTAAATCATAGAAGCTAAGTTACGAGTGCTCACTTAATAAGAGCTTACAGTGAATAAATAAAAAACTTGAAATTTTTCAAGGGCTCTTAAGTCGGATTTGAACTTTTGTATGTTTATTTTTAAGAAAACTTCTTAGAAATATATCTTGACTTTGAAATATGTATGACAATAGTAAACTATTTAGACTTCATTAGCTGCAGTTGCTTCGAGCCTACTATACCAAGTATCGTGGGTTCTATTCCCGTAATTTTACAAAAAAAGACGAGACCATATGAATCGCAATGTCTGAAGTTATAAAATCTCATGTATAACTTCTTACTCTTCACGCCCTAACTCTACAAGGCCTAACTTTATAAACTCTATACCTTAATCATTAGTGGCTGGCAGATAAAAGCCTCGTTTAATTTCTAATACCGGCAATACGAGATTTATCTTAGTGTGGCGTCAGGACTATGAATTTGACTGTATGGTTTTTACATTATCTTATGTTGCCCTTAATTTAGTTTTATTGCAGCGAATGCCGAGGTTAGCATGCCGTTTGCCTGATGGTAAGCGATACACCCGTTCATGGCCAGTAGCAAAACCAAACAACACCAAGATTTATAAAGCAACACGTGAGACGGCAAACAATTCCACAGCCTGACGGTGGGGCACAAAAAATAATTTCAGAACCGTTTGGTTCGCGCCGGGATGGTCTGGACCATCAAGCTATGGCTTCGCAAGCCAGCACGCGTGGTTCTGGTTAGGAATGGAGTGGAGGGGATCAAGTTGAACAATTCCTCAAAGCATTCACCGTGATACAGGCGGTAGAACACGCTTAGAGAGGCGACATCCCTCCGGAGTTGTAGCGACTCTAAGTTGCTTGTAACGTCTGCATCATTCACAATGCGGATGGCCCGCCGCTGCAATCCATCCAAGGCATCGAGCAGGTACTGGGCGGATCCATCCCAGAGGTGCGAACAGTACTCCATACCCGGCCGAACCTGCACTTTATACAAGCGACAAAGCTGACTGGGCGTGAAGAACCGACGCACCCTGTTCAGGACTCCAACCCTGCGTGATGTGGCAGATATTACGCCCTCGATGTGATTCCTTGGATTGAGATCACAGCGGATATCCACACCAAGGATACTCAGGTCATTCCGCACTGAGAGGGGAGCACCCTGAAGAATGGGGAGGGGAGAGAACGGGGATTTTTTGCACCATGTAGAAATGAGATCCAAGGTCCGGTTGAGCTCAATGACAAGATCTTCGCGTCCCTTCACAGTTTCGACTCGGCAACCTGGAGGCCCGCAGTGGTATCGCCCATGGACCGAGCTGTCATCTGCATAGCAATGAATGTTGCCAAGCGACAACATGTCATTGATGTGCAGAATAAACAAGACGGGGGACAGCACCGAGCCCTGTGGAACTCCGGCATTTACCGACATGAGCGCCGAAGCGTGTCCGTCGACGACTACACGTATTCTACGCCCGTGCAGAAAGCCGGAAATCCACGAACACAGGTTGCTGGGCAGACCGTATGCCGGATTTCTTCTTTTGAAGGGTGCGACTGTTTCAAAACGCGGCGCCAGTTAAAGATGTTTAGGTCGTCTACGTCAGAGATGAGGCCATGCGCCCTGTCGCTCATATCCAAGTTGCTGTAGGTAACGGCGCACCGCCCCCTGCACAGTATGCCCAGCCCAGCGTAATGTCGCCTCTTATGACGGTTAGGTAATACCGTGGCGAAATTCTCATACTCTACGACAGGTTAGAGGCGCCGCAGCGATTCAGTCATTTATTGCCCGGCAACCCTTTTGTGCAGGTGGCAGTGAGCGGGATCGTTCACCTCGCGATCCCGTCTCGTGCTATTCTTCTGCGAGATCATGATCTCACAGAACGAGAGTTTTGCTTGCCAAGCCTTGCCAATCTCGACCATCGAGGGCATCACGACCGAGAGCGAGAGGTCTACTCTATCTCTAAGTGTTCTGCGCTCGTCACCCCAGAGTGGGCACTCCGAAAGAGTGTGTTTTTTCACAATGATGGCACACAGCGGAAAGAAACCGTAAAAGGCCATCGATTGCACAACTCCCGCGTACAGCCTCTGGTAAGGAGTGCCAGAATCTTCGAAGTTGAGTTGGTTAGACCAGGATCTCCCGAAGCCGAACCCTTAAGAAATTATAATTTTTTTTTACGATTCCCTCAGACCAGCCCCGAATAATAGATTATCAGAAAAACTCTTTTTTAATTAGAAAAGAAAGAAAATTATTATTTACTTTTGGTTAACTGATAATGGGAAGAATGTGCTTGCTTTTCTGAGCAAAGCTTCCCAAAATGGGGCTCCAGTTTGGTTCACTCGACTCGATCGCCCCTGGGACAATGCTGCGACGCCCCAGGGCTTCGTGACGCTTAGTTTGGGAAGCCCTAGGCTAGAGAATGCGTCTGCTGCCTTGACTAGTTTCGATCTTAGGCTCATGGCAGGACATGAACATTCCACCGACTATACAAGACAACTCTAACATACTTCACCAGGAGATGATAAAGACCTCCACGCCATCAACTGTGATGTGGGCCCCTGCAAGTGGCTCCTAGACTCGTGCAAGCGCATAATCTCAAATTTATCCGCTACGAGGCCCAGCTACCGAATTTTAGAATTCATTATTTTAAAGAATGAGACATTATATTTAAAAAACTTCAAAATATACTATTAGTATTATACAAATAGCTAGATACAAGGGTTGGTAGTTATTTCTGGATACAGGTAGATTTTGTGTGCTTTCTGTGGGTGTCTTTGGCACCCCCTGGTGCTTGGTACCCGGGGCGGACCGCCCCCCCCGCCCCCCCTTTACGCCGCCACTGACTGCAGGCCACGGGCCTCCCCCACAGTCGAGACTACGATTGGGAGGATTTAGGCCATATAGTAAACGCTGGTTTAGTGAGTGTTGGCGGATTTTACATACCATAGAAATTAAAATCCAAGAACTTTAAAATTCCAAACAAAAATATTACGGAAAGAATAACCTGAATGTAGCCTTCTTCAGCCCAAGAAATTGATTTGTGATTATGAGTTTCCCTGATATTTCCACAGCAGTGAAAACGGCTTGTGTCGAGGATTAGGCTGTAACCTTTATCAGGCATTCTAAATACCTTAAAAGTTATTTAGAACTTGACACTAATTTCTCTGTATCTCTGTCTCTTCAGCCACAGGTAGTCCAGTGCTAAACATTGTTATATTCAGCAGCACTCGCATGTCACCAAGTTAATTTCCACCCTGAATAACAGGGGGCAACCGATCACCAACATTATTTTTCTAGTTATAATTAAAAATAGCTTTATAGACATTTTCTACACTGTCAAGTCTTCTTAGAATATATTGCTTTATAAAACGGGAAACACTTTATACCCTAAATTATTTAAGTGGGCCATGATTTTGATTGGAATTATTATGTTTGGAAATGGTAGAGCAACGCTGTTGTCAGTCATGGCTTAGCATAATTTACTGAACATACGTAGGCCTCTCCCAAGGATCAAGGAGTTGCTGAATGCATGATTCCATCAACTTGTTGGAACTTCCTGCAACCTTAGCCAGGTCGCCCATCTACCTTATAGGCAGGCGTCCGAAACTTCACTTACATTCTTGTGTCCACTCCATAACCTCATGAATATAAAGTATATTTTATCTACTCTCGTCTAATTACAATTATGTTTCTTTAAATATTAGTAGCAATTCCGTCTTATTCTACAAAGGGAATGCAGTTGACATAACGTCGTTTGTTTGAAGCTTTTCTTTGCGCACGCAACGCGAAAGAAAAGTAAATACTAAAATATGAATCAGCTTTTATAAGATTTCTGGGTCCTGTGATTTTATTCGCTATTTTTTTAAATGCAGCTAATATTTACACACATAGTTATGATGCCAATGGATATACGAAGTTATTTGGTGTGGGTGGTTTTTTTTCACCATATGCAAAGTGATTATCTCCATATATTATTATCAACAAGAAATAAAACGCAGGTGTTGCACATCTCTTAAAATAGCAAGAGATGATAAGCTAAATGGACGGAATAAAATCAATCCAACTAACAAAGTCACAACATCACTTCAAATCCATTTTTCGTTGGACAGGAGCATCATAAAATTAATATTTGAAACGGTATTCGGTCACTTCAAGCTTTTTTTTTATAAAATAGGCCCGGCAAAGGATCAAATAGGTCACCTGGTAGTACGTCCAAAAAGCTTGGACGATACATGTGCTGCCGACCCAACAAATCGAGAGGAGAGCAGTAAGGAAAAAGTATGGGACGAGAAAAAGGTTTTAGGGCATCCGGCAATCTACCTCACCTAACGAAACGCGACTGCTGTCACTTCACATTGATCTCTTGTGAGACAGTGGTACAGACGTGCCTGCCCATTCATGCTGAATCATGGCTAGCTAAAGCGATGGGTCTGACACTTTAGGAAATGGCTTTTGATTGCATTATCCACTATGAATATTATAGTTAGTAAAATCTGAGACGAGAATCTTGGGATTGTATTGGTGCTTGGTATGGGGAACACCTTTGATTGCATTTTGCAAATTATAGCAATACTGAACCTCTACGTTCAGGCGTGTTCATTATTATATTATAGATAACTTTACAAATTTATTTGTTAAACACACACATACACACACCAACAACTTATGCATTAATGATTTACAATAACGTTGTTTTAAATGCAAATGTATTTTAAAAGTCTGTATAGTAGGTACAGCAATTCTTACAGCAAGGGTAGCATACAATAAAGCAAAACCTTGAAACTTAAATAGTAGAATAAATGCACTGTTGTGTTTCGGTGTAAAGAAAATCGTAGCCAGAGTACTGGATATATTGAGACTTAACATCTTATGCCTCAGGATTACGAGCGCCGTGGAATGCCAAGCATTGTTATGTAATTCAAGGTTTTGTTTTGCCACTGTTCATGAGCGGTAGTATCGCTTACCACCAGGCAAACGGTATGCTCGTCTCACCACTCATTGCAATAAAATTATATATAGGAAGAATTGGAAATATTTTTGTCCACTTCCCTCCGTAGCAAAGCGGTATTATAATAGTAATATAATAACTCCTCTATCAACGTGCCGCAAGTGGCAATGAATGAAGAGCTTAAAGATTATAACTATCGCAGCAGGATAATGTATTCATCACAAAACGTTGGTGCGGTTCTCGGAATTGTGTAATAAATGTATTTAACTCTTACTCTTTTCATTGTATTTAAGTGTAATATAATTCTTGTATTTTTAGACGGCACTGACAAGGGGACGGCACGACCTTGGGGAAACGGATTTGAATGAAATTTCGTGAAGTGGTAGTATACCATGTGGGTACTACCACTGTAAAATATTTCCGTCCAATGCCCAGTAAGAGCTGAGAAAAACGCATACAAAGTTTAGCTCGCACTTTATGTATAAGTTACATTTGTTGCCACGCAGAGCGTGCCGAGGCGTGAGCGGTAATGCTCAATTTTTTTTCCTATCTATGCCCCTTAATATTCTATGTCCCCTTGTGAGAATAGAGTTTATGCTTCCCTGCAAGGTATAATATTAACATTTGCTACCCAAATAAACTAATAGGTAATTTCAATAAAATTTTCCATAAAATCAAATTCCATGGTTTTACGGAAAATGTTATTGAAATTGTGTAAGTTACGTCTACGTACCTATTGGTTAAGATGGATTTTACTTTACACTAAATTAAGATGGGTAGTGATCAATATTTCGGGCCGTAACGTATTCATAGAGACGATGCCACGTTCCGCTGTGTATTAAAATCACTGTAACTTTGCTCATTGCTTGCGTGTTTGTTCTCGTTTCCAAGTACCTACTGACTGCAGAAATGCTCGTTTTGTCACACCGGTCGGTCACCTTATTTTATTTATAACCATAATAGGCTTCCTCGGCGGCGTAGTTGACCATACCGTAATACGGTATGGCTACATAGCTAAGGTTTCGGATTCGAATCCCGGGTCGGGCAAACTGCAAAGTGATATTGGATTTTTCTATGCATTATCAGCTCAGAGTCAGAAATTATGCCCCATATAGCGATAGGCTCACCCCCTTATTCCTAGCCACTCCTGGTAAAATTGTACCAAGTGTGAAAAAAAGCTGCTTGGTAATTTTGTCAAAAATCGCTGTTTTAAGGCTTTTGGTCAACCCGTATAAGTACGAGTCAGTTCAGGTAAAAGGTAAAAATACTAATTTTTAAACAGGATTGCGAACAATCGTGAATACTAAAATCACGAGTTTTTACAAAAAAATATCTTGGACTTTTCTTAAATCCTGTACGCCTGGGATGATGAGAAACATGTGGGTTAAATTAAATATGTCAATATATATCGTATATTTAATATTAACTAGGCAGAAAAATGGACAGGAGCAGTCTTAGATAATTAGAAATACTGACGCCTGTATTACCGACCTTTAGAAATGGAGTCTGGATCTGGATCAGCCCATATACGTACCACTGCAGGGCACGGGCCTACTCTACAATCGAGAGTACGATTGAGAGTGGTTAGGCCATATAGTCCCTTTAGAAATACAAACAAAAAAAATTACGCGCTTGAGGTATTCAGAGCCAGACAACCACAAACAGGCATTATATTGTTTAAATAATAATATAACATGTACAAGAGAGTTGACGACGACCTTTTCAAGTCTCATATTATATTGATATAGTATGTGTGGTTCACATGTCGTAAAATGGCAAAGGTGAGACACAAAAGTATAATAATTACGAGCGGTCAGGGGTTTAATTACATTAGCCCACTTCATATTTAGTGACACCAAATCTTAAATAAAACTGACAGATTATATCTCGCTAGTGACCGGGCCCGGCTTCGCTCGCTTACAGATATTTTTCAGTCCATTTCACGTCAACAGCATATTATGTCGCGTACTTACTGTTTTATCGACGAGGACGAACTCCCAAAGGTGGGTAGATCAGGTTTCCAAAACAATGAAGGTCCCCATTAATGCAGCATTACATCAAGCAGAAGACCGATACCGGTGGAGAGAGGTCATCAAGACAACTGAGAGTCACGATCCTCAATAATGAGAGACCGACTGAAAAGAGAGATTGTTTTACATTTAAACTCAATGTGCCGTCTTCCACGATATTGCACCTGCCCCTGCCGTACCCTTATACTGGGTATCTCAAGACTGCTACCGAAAACGAAGCCGGGTGGTAGTTTTAGTGGCTACTAACACAATGCAACTAAAAATTTCGCATAGAAACGCGACAATTATTTTTTATGATTTTTTAAATATCGTCATTTTGGAGTGGTAAATCCATAGTTTTTGCTAATATAACAATTTAAACTCTTTGATACTTTAGATTATTTGTAAATAAAAGGATATACACTATTATTTTAGGAAAAAATGTATTTACCACCCAAATATAGCCTTAGGAAAAAAATAACAGAAAAAAAATTGTCGCTTTTTTGGAAACTTTTTCTGTTGCATTGTGTCTGAAGTCGCTTAAACTACCACCCGGCTTCGTTTTCGGTAGCAGTCTTGATATACCCTGTATATCATTCTGACCCATCTCATCCTGTTCCATTTGATTCAAGGCATGCAATCCTCTCCTTTGCGATTAATTTCAATTAAAGTCGTCCTAACATTCAGGCGGTTTGCAATCGGACTGAAAAAACTTATGGCGAAATGGAAAAACAAACTGCGTTCGTCAAAGCGCTTAACTAACGTTACGCATAGCAAAAGCCGCCGTTACACCGCAATGCATTAAACAATTGTTAGGTTATGTTAGGTTAGTTTATTTCTATCTCTTATAACACATTATGATAAACATATATTTTTTTATGTTATCCTCTTTTGAATTGGATTGGATCAGCCCATATACGTCCCACACAATCGAAAGTACGATTGAGAGTGGAAATAATTGTTTTCCTCTTTTGAATAATTGTCCAGAATTCTAACCTAACCCATTGAGATAGTATACTAGAGAGGACACTGCAAACCCAATATTTGTAACAAAATGAACCGTACCGTACCGTACCGTACCGTACCGTACCGTACCGCTCCTTCTATTTCTGTCTCTGTCACCCCTATGAGTAACATTATCTTCGCTCTTACTTCACTGGGTTCCCGTGTGCACGCACAATACGCAGAGATTTTGTTTCCGATGCCCGCTCTAGTATCAATGACCTACCTAACCAAACTATCCCTTCGTCTAGGACCTTTGTATTAATACATTTCTTCTGTCTTACAATCCGATTAAACATCAGACGGTGCTTTGTAGAAGATATCACGCCTAAAATCCACCTACATGTTTGGACGGGACGTAGGAATTACAAATGTGCGGCGTTTTACAATCTGGCGCGCCGTTATGTAGTACGAAGGATTCTACAATGCGCTTGCGACATATACACATGATTTATTAGTTATGAAGTAAATGACAAACAAACTTATATTTTCATACTTATCATTAATTAGTATGTATGTACAAATCTACAAATCATAAGAAAATGAAATATGCATGAACATGCATGAAGAGGTTGAAGTGGATAAATAATAATATAATGTCAGGTTAGAGCAAAGTGGCGGTCTATAGTGTCTGCCTACCCCTATGGGATATAGGCGTCACAATTATATGTATGTATTTAACAAAATCATATAGTAATAGACGAAAAATACAGTAAAAATTCAGAAAGTTTACGGGCAATGGGCTTATATTAAAACCTAATAATTCTGACATAAAAGCAAAATTATATTTAATCAGTTGGGGTCTTGTGTCTGTTAAAAGGTTCTAATAGATTCTTCGGGAATAATTTAATGAATTTCCAACTAGCAGATATCATTGAATTAATGTAGTAACAGAGAATATAAGGACTAACGAACTATTGAATTAGATGGTTAACATCATACTTAAATGAACAGACGAAAATTATGTTTATTTATTTATTTTTATTTTTATTCTTTCTGTATCTGTATCAGCCCATATACGTCCCACTGCAGGGCACGGGCCTACTCTACAATCGACAGTACGATTGAGAGTGGTGGTGGTTAGGCCATATAGTCTATACTGCACACCAAAAGAACAAAATAATACAATATTTAACAAATAAAATTAAAGAGTACAGTTGGCGGTCTTTTCGCCAACGAAAATATTGAATTATTTTTTCTTTCGCATTTTCTTATTCAATTATAATTATTATTCATTAAGGAAATTAGGAAATGACACATTAAAAAGTCTGTTTTTCTAATATTTTATTTTCACACTAACATACCATACTTAACTTTTTAACGCACATGGCTTTATTCATTGAGAGTTTTAAAATCTATTTTAGTTATCGAATGTTGAATGTTTAGTTAGAAAAGGACAAAACATTCGATAACTAAAATAGGTTTTTAAAACTGTCTATGAATAAGGTTTATATCATCTCTTGAACATTTATAAAAACAAAATTAAAATTGGTGATAGAAGTATGAAATAGATTTGAGCATAATATCTAGGTACGGCAATACCGTAAGAATGCTGAGTTCAAGGATTTTAATCGTTATCTTGCATAATGGTGCATCCACACCATTGTTACCTTCCAACAATGTGCAACACCATATAATTAGGAAACAATCTAAAACATTTGTTTCTACTTGTTCTTATTTGTTGAATGTTACTTATCGCGTCCATACCGTCAATAAGAATAAAAAAAACTGCCTAGTACTTTTGAAAAAATCGCGATGTCAGTTGCAAAACTTTTTTTAACTCGTATAAGCACGATGATAAAATTTATGTTTTTGTGGCTCAGGTAAGTTTCCGTTCTGAAACGAGATTCAATCTAATCTGTAAAACCACGTCAAATTTATTTTTAATTTGTGTGCAATGTCACCTTGGTTGTTGAGAAACATTTGGATTAAATTAAATACCACATGTCAATAACAATTATATCGATTGTTACACATTTTACTTACATGCAATGCATTCAATGTCACTTAAAACTTAACATAGCAACATATGCTAACATTAAAAACATTTTGTTTTCAGATGTTGCTGAGAAACATTCGGAAACGTTGCTAAAAAAAAGTAGCTGCGGTATGAATGCACCATTATATAAATTCCTTTGACTACGAAAAATATAGCATTGCTCTTAGTTTTATTAATCCTTTCGAGAACAAGTAAACACGATTTCATACGAATGCGTATTCAGAACGTTTGAAAAGGGGCCCAACATTTTTCAAAACGAACAATGTATCCAAAGTTTGATATTGAGCAGTATTTAAGAGCGTTTATACCCTGCACGCGCTTTTTGGCGTAAAAACAGGACTTTTCAAATGAGTTAATAGCCACCAATAAACAATTTAAAGGAAAAATAATTAGTAATTATTTTAGAAAAGGTTGTCATCTAGGGATTTTGGTGGAAAACATTATAGATTGATGGATAATTTGTGAGTACTATACGGATTACTGAACACAAGTTTCGTTATTTAGGCTTTAAATGGCAATTTAGAAGCTTAAGATATCCGAAACCACTAAATATAAGATGAAAATAAAAATATTATCAGACTAATAAGACCCTTATGGAGGGATTTTGCTAAGAAAAATAATCTTTTTGTGTTTAGTTCCTGAAAAATAAAAATTTAAACAATGCGAAATTATTCAGAAACTCTCGTCAAGAACATATTTTTCTTCACCAACTTATCGTACATAATTTTTTATAGCAATTGCATATTACAATAGAAGAACATCTTATCTATAAATAACCATTTTTATATTTCAACAAAATTAGTTTTCATGTTTTCTACAAATATTTTAAAAACCACTATAAAACACGCTGTCCGACGTGGATCAAATCAGACCGCCGCAAGGCCTTCTAGAGGGAGGACGTATCGCTCGTCGCTCCGGCCTGGCTGCAGTCGATTATGCCGCGCGTAGTAAAAATAGCCACGCGCGGAATGCGATTACCACATCTTAGTACTTTGGTAGTAAAATATTTAATTATTTTTATTACCTACAATGATTTTGTAGTGAGTATAAATTATGTTTCAGGTAATATAATGGGATGTAATTCCGAGGCTAAATTATGTTATGTATTGTAATATAAAATTAAATATATTTCGTAATTGTAAGGGGTTGTAAGGCCCCTAACACTATTTATGTGTTCGAACACGAAATGATTAATAAAACGTCCGTAGTGTCTACTGATTTGAATGCAACTTAACAATGTAATAATAACGAAAATATGATTAGTATCCAAAATTTGTATTATTCTTTGCTTGCACAGTAATATTTGTCTACTTATAATTCAAATAAAATATTTTTATGATATTATATTACAGTTACATTTCAATTGAATATTTGAAGCGCACGGATCAAAGTTGTTTGAGCCGATTGTATAGCGAGCCGACGCGGCAGCTCTACGCACACAGCTTTGGTCGCTTATGTGTGCGTGAAATTAACGAAGAAATACCTATAGTTGACTTTGCGCGCAAGGTGTATACGCTCTTAATGGTTGTTGAAAAATATAGATGTAAAAAAAAAACATTCGAAAGAAGCAGCTTATGGGGAATTTGTAAATTTGTATTTGGGAAATTTGTTTGCTTGCCAATGCAAGCAAACAAATTTCCCAAATACAATTTTCAATAAAAGGCTCTGAAACTACGGAGCTGATTTGAAACTATATTTCACCATTAGAATCTTACATTAATCCCGGATGAACATAGGCTATGGAATATTTTGGATTTGGCCGAAATCAGGCATAATATTTAGGCTGAAACAAAAACATATTGGCGTGGGTGGTTGCAGGTTTTTCAAAATCGTGAACGATGCTCGTTTGTGGATGAATATGCATATATAGGTACCAGTGATTTCTTTCTTTGATTACATACTTACATACATAAATTAATGCCTTTTTCTCAGAAGTGGTAGGCAGAAGTATTTAGGCAGCCACATTTTGCCTTGGATGTTCCGTCCCACGATGTGATAAGGGGCTAGCCTATCGCCGCCTTTTTCATATAATTAACGTATCAGAACCTTGTAATATTAACAATGTATAATGTACCTCCGTATTGTGTATATTTGATCGAGGTCCGTATTAACTTAACCTTAATTACATCGAATCTCAAATTTTTCATCGACTTCAAAAACAGGGTTATGAAAAGTAATCATTGCCACCTATATATCTCCATATTAAATTAACTTTGATGACTTCAAGCTATCTATAATTTTCAACCAACTTCAAAAACAAAGTTATGATAAGTATCTAGTCATAGCTACAATTTCTAAATCCGTCACCGTTGTTTAGTAAATATTGGATCAGTGTTCATCCCCTCGGGCGCTGTAAGGACATGTCCAAGGTAATGTACGCTTAGCTTCTTTATTTACACAGGACGGGAAGGCTTCAAGGATTAGGAAGTGACAAATGTATTTCTCAGATGAAATATCATATCTATATATTTCTTGAAATAACCATTTAATTTTAGCTTTGGTGTTTTATAACCTTTAAACCCTAAGCTTTAAACCTGTATCAGCCCATATTCGTCCTACTGTATGGCACGAGCCTCATCTGCAATTGAGAGTAACTTTGAGAGGGTTAGGCCATATAGAGGACTATAAAGTTGGACCACGCTGGCCTTGTGAAAGTTGGCGGACTTTACTTACTATACAGGGTATATCAAGACTGCTACCGAAAACGAAGCTGGGTGGTAGTTAAAGCGACTTCAGACACAATGCAACAGAAAAAGTTGCAAAAAAAAGCGACAATATTTTTTTTGTTATTTTTTTTCTATGACCATATTTGGGTGGTAAATACATTTTTTCCTAAAATAACAGTGTATATCCTTTTATTTACAAATAATCTAAGATATAAAAGTGTTTAAATTACTATTTTAGCAAAAACTATGGATTTACCACCCAAAAATGACGATATTTAAAAAATCATAAAAAATAATTGTCGCGTTTCTTTGCGAAATTTTTTGTTGCATTGTGTTTGTAGTCACTAAAACTACCACCCGGCTTCGTTTTCGGTAGCAGTCTTGAGATACACGGTATATATTCTAATATAGAAGTCGCTATGCAGGTTTCCTCACGTTGAATTCCTTCACCGTTATGCGTGGTGATTGACTATCAATACACATTGAAATAAAACTATTATTTACGGATTTTATCGATAGTCCGCCCCATGACCACGAAAGTTGTAAAGTAATCGAAACGTCGGGAATTCAAAAAATGTAAAAATTAAACCAAATCCGCGATAAAATCCGTAAATAATAGTTTTTTTCAATGTGTAACATTCGCGTAAATCTAAGAAACCATTATGCAAGCCAGTGTGGACTGAATATTGCTATCAATACACATGTCACACACACATGTCTCCGAAAAGTTTATGATACGTGCCCTAGGATTTGAACCCGCTAGCACTGTAAACATGTTGTCAGCCACGTCTGATCGGTTTACCAGACCACCACGCAATTTTTATATATCACCATATAAAAAGTATCAAATTGTATATTTTATACAATAGGTCACCTGATAGTGATCACTGCCGCCCATGAACATCCACAACGCTAGGATTACAATTATGTGTTGCCGTACCATCAGACCAGGAGGGGAGCGAAACGGGAACGGGATGAAGAGAAAAGGAGTGTTGGACACCCGCCAATCTTACTCACTGAACGAAACAGAACAGCAAAGCTGTCGCGTTACGTTTCGATCTCCTGTGAGATAGTGGTACCGCCCCGGATGAGCCTACATACTGAGTCATGACTGACAACAGCGTGGCTTTATCGCTTTTAAAATATATTATATCAGACTCTAGTCCTCCAACCCGCACTAGGCCAGCGTCGTGGACTTTATGGCCTAACCACTCTCAAACGTATTCTCAGTTGTAGAGGAGGCCCTTGCCCTGCAGTGGGACGTGTTTCTATGGGCTGATACAAATATCTGGCTCCTGCTACTATAGTCTTTTACTCGCCAATTTGACTTTTTGATGTCTTAATTTTGTTTTCCGCTTTGATGCGGAGCAAAGTGGATAATTTATATTCAAGTTACAACTCCTGTTCATTTGACTTTTTCATTATTTCCTTTTGAATTTACATTATTACCCTACATAATATTTATGTTTTTCTAACGGCCGAATGATTTATGTTTAGAAAAACATCCCGTTAATAGGTTTCCTAGATTAAATTACAGTGGTAGGAATGTGGATAGTAGAATATTTGGGATGCGAGGATTTTAATTATATTTATTAAAATAGTTTAGCTTTTCTCCCGATGTTCAAAACTAGCCATATGAAACTAACTTCACTTATTGAAGTTTACAACAGAAATTCCTAAGCGATGAGAGTTGAAACAAACTAGATTTATGTCCTTGTAAGAAATATAGTTACATAACTAATTAAGTCTTAGATTAAATTTAATCTCGTGTACACCCGGTTTTGACCAGGTGGGAGGTCTCCGGAACACAGATATATATTTTTTAATTACCTTTATAAGCAGACGAGCTAGCGGCCACCTGATGGTAAGCGGCTACCGCTGCTCATGGATCTCTGCAGTGCCAGGATGCCAGCACAACAAAGTCGCTGCCTACCTTAAGGAGAGTACTCTCGTTAAGCCTCGTTTGAAGAACAACAGGTTATTAACGCTCAGGAAACATGTAGACCTCTTACTAGGGATACTCTGACAGATTGCACTGCGATTTCATCATGTGCTATTTAGTCACGTGTTCGTTCCATTGAATTTTTTTTTTATTAATATGCAATGTTAACGGTTATCATACCAAGTTTTGAACCCATTGTTGAATTCTAGTTTAAACAGCAAAAGAACTCTTAATGAAACAAGATGAAAAGAGAAATAAACCAATCAATTCAACGTACTTTCGATTCGTATCGGGAGATTCTTTTTCTTTTTTAGATTACTGGGTCAATGCAGCCGTAACTAGTTCTCTACGCGGATTGAGCAAAAAAAACTCAACCTGCACGTGTATGGTGTTGACAATGTTTTTGAGTACACGCCACACATATACAGGGAATAACCAGACTGCAACCGAATATTAAGCCAGGTTGTAGTTTTAGCGACTTCAAACAAAATGCAACTAAACATTTCGCAAAAAAAAACCTTCTTTTTTATTTATTTTTTACTTTCGTCGTCTTTGGGTGGTAAATACGTAGTTTTTTCAAGTACACGCAGATATTTTTAAAGATGCATCATGTAAATTACTTTAAGGGTTTACTTTATAATTTTAGTATTAACTTTGTATTTTTCTATGTATAAACATACAATTATCGCCTTTTAGTTTTACATAATGTTTAGTTTGTTAGGGTAAGTGTTCACTAAAACTACGACCTGACTTTCTGTTCGGTCGCAGTTTGGATATACCGCATTCGTTTACTACTTGTTTTATACACATTGGTCTGGAAAATGAGCAATCTAATCACCTGAGGAAAAGTGATCACTGCCGCCCATGAACAAGACTCGATTCATAAATGTGTTTCCGAAGCATCACTTGAGGGGACCGGGAAGGAAAAAGGATGGAAAGAGGAAAGATATTGGGTATCTGGCAATCTCGGCGCCTTTACCTATCCAGCTGGTCACTAACTGAAAGAAAGAGAGAAAGAACTTACTATACCTACCTACCTAATCTACCTACACTTTCTACAACCCCCACTTTGGGGACTTCTGGTGTATTCTTTTTTCACTGGCTGAACAATGATCACATTTTACTTATGGTGAACTCTGGTGGTGGTCGATAGGTTGCCTATCGACGACAGATGATTAGTCAAGGCAGTCTTTTGCTTGGGTTTGGATAGTGCTTAGGTATACCGTATAGGGCGCTTTAGAGGCCTCGTCTCGGGAGTCGCTAATCCTACATCCGCTACACCATGGCAAAAATTCTCATTATACAACTCTCTATTTCTGAGAGTTACCTTCGCAATTATGGGTTGTTACATTACAGTACAGAGAAATGATTAAAGCTAATTAATAAGTCAGTGAAAACATTACTTTTATTATAAGATTTTTTCGTTGTTCGATACAAGCGCTCATGGACAGTAGCAAAACTAAACAACGTCATGAATAACAAAGCGATGCTTGGCATTGCACTACGCTCGCCACCTTGAGACATAAGATGTAGGTCTCATTATTTCCAGTAGTTCCTCTGGCTATAATGTCCTTCAATCCGGAACACAACAGTGCATTTATACTGCTGCATGGCGAGTGAAATAGACATTGCGGTAGTACCTATCCAGGCGGCCTCTCACATGTGAGAGACCTACCACTACTACCAGTTGTGGTAGACAAGTTAGATTTTCCCGGAGACTCGTTGAGGTTCAATGCTCGGTGTCATTTAAGGCCGGAAACATACTACTGGAATGCTACGTGCGTGTCGTCGTCGGGTGGCGTGGCGTTTCAGTAGTATGTTTCCGCCTTAAACGCTGCGACTATTGACCTTGGCTTACAGGAGTTGCAATGACGGATGTGAAAATGGGACAGTCTCCTCTTCAATAGTATTTAGCCGACAACAAATTGAGTCTACAAAGAACTGCCCGTAACGAATTCGCTTCGATCACTACGATTAATTTTACACCTTTGCGAACAGTGGCCGCTCTTCGATACTAATACCCAATCAAGTTGTACCTGAATTAGGTTGCAAAAAAAACGACCATGTGGACGTGTGCACAGACTCTCAATTCGTATAGACGGAATGTAGAAAACATTCAGAAATTTAGTTCCGAGTAAAACACCATTTTTCAGCTTAGGAGTAGCTCGAAGAACATTAATTATTATTGAAATGTAGATTGATTTTACGTAGATACTAAGAGGTTGTGAACTTTATATGCCCTTTAGGATCAGCCAGACTTTTTTAATGTAGGAAATTCAATTAATTTTATATGAGCGTAAATTGTAACTTTGATTAATAGTATTAATAATTGATTAGCAGCGTCTAGGAACCTGTTAAATGTACCTACATTATTAGACACTAAGTAAGTTTGTACAATTAATTAAGTATGAGGTGGAAAAAAAAATGTTTTTAAGTAACTCAATTTGTTTTTTAAACCAATAGGGACTAAAAATATTCCGACGGAAGCAAATAAAAACTTACCGTTATTCTGTAAATACAGGGCTATTTTCATTAAAGTATTCTAATTTTCACACGAGGTTCAGAATCATAAATGTAGTCAAAGAAAAAAATACAAAAAAAAAGCGCGCGCGAGTCTGCCAATGACCGGCGACCATGCTTGTTGGTAAATGTTGGGTATAATTAGACCATTGATTAGGATTAAGGATATTTTGAAATGGAAATGAATAACTTATTATTTAAAAAAAAACAATAATAACATCACGTGCTTCAAAATACAGTAATTAGTACCTATGTGAAATATGTTGCTGATGTGGACTAAACTCAAAAGTTTATGTAGGTATTTGCACCCGGACGGGGTTTTGCCAACGAGACCCCTAGTTTTATATTTATAGTAATATTGCAAACACACAGTGAGTTATTAAACAATTAATTAGGTCTTTGGGTGTTCTGGTAGCAGCCCTGTTTACCTATTCTGGCGAAAAGGCATTAGTTTATGCATGTATCTATGGAATAAGGAAGTTCAGTTTTAACTTTATTTTAAAGTATTTCACTTCCGACCCCTCTTTTCCTTTTGTGTCGATGCCAATGCTCTAATATCACATCTACAAGCATTAACCTCCAACTGAGGACCGCTGAGGACACGGGTGGAATCAAGGGAATAAGAAAATATTTCAAAAATACTGCCATGACAATATTATTATGAAAAAATATTTGTTCTATTAATATACTGATTTACTACTTTTAAGACCTGAAAATTATATTCATTAACACCAAATGTTAAATAATAAATAAAAACAAAATAATAAAGTATGGATACCTGATTAACAAACAGAAATAAAACGCAATCTTGAATCTTGATGACTTTGACGTTTGCCGATTTGTTGTCCAACGTCAACATCGCTTGAGAGGATGCGTTTATGATAATACTTAAAATAAATTTAGCTATTTGATAGTGGTGTATTAAACGTGTATTGTGAATTCAGACAAAATGACGAGTACAACGTCTTATAATAATGATAAAGTGGTCACCGGCGAGGTGGAATACGCCGCCAGCGATCCAGCTTCAGGGGCGTTCTTCCAACCTGATTATAAAAAGTAAGTAGAAATTTGTGTGATTTCTAATAAGAAAGTGTTTTAAAATATATAGAACGAAGGTAGATTTAGCTCTGTCTGTATTAGGCTGAGTAGTTTTGCTAGAATTAAGGTGTATGAGACAAGTAATTGTAATAGTGAAAGCTATCAAGTTTCGAACTGTGATCTGGATAAATGAGGCTTGTATCAATATATTATTCCAGTAAATACGAAGATCTTGGTATTAGAATATCGCTGAAAAGTTAATAGTCACAACAGATAGAGTTTTGTATATATTTGAAATATACTTCTTTGGCTAAATTATTACAATAATGCTATGAGTGAGTTTTTCAATTAATGACTCGTCCAATAGTTTAAATATTAGATGTTATGAATTTGGTAAAATCAAACAATTATTTATTTCTAACATGATGCAATGTGGTGTATGAACTGCTTGAATTTTTATTTATATACCAATAACCTTAGGCTATACCTTGGCAAGTGAGAAACACTACTGGGTAAATTGAAGTATATTTTTACAGCCATATTCATTAATAGATTATAAACATATTTTAGTTATCAAATGTTTTGTCTTTTTCCCTCTAACAGTACTCAAAAGTAGTTTTAAAGGGACAACATATTTGATAACTAAAATAGTATTATAAACTGTGTAATGTCTATGAATAAGCCCTTTAGTATTTAGATTTATTATTAGAGAATTTGTCAATACCATTTCCAGTCTATATAAACATGTGGGGTGTACCTGCGAGACTTACACTGTATTGACTGATTGAATATAAATGTAAGAATAAAGGAATTAAAACAATCAATATGAAAGATATATAGATAGTATGAAAAAAGGAAAATAATTACAACCAAGAATTGATAAAGTTAAGACCAAAGAATGACAAGGAATAATCTAAAGGAAAAATGTTGACAACAAAAGTCTAGAATAAATCATAATCAAATATCATTCACAAATACATAAAATATAAAGGTTTCATCTGCCAGAAACCAATAATTATTATCCTGCTTGTCCTTTTATGAATCCAATTAAATATGGTATATTTGTGAACAGAAATGAAGATCTGAAGCTGATGCTGGATGGCTCCAAAGACACCCTAAAGTTGGAGGCTATGAAGAGGATCATCGGAATGATTGCTAAAGGAAGAGATGCTTCAGATTTGTAAGTGATAACATTTTGTCAATTTAAAGATTTATAATTCAATATTGACATGCTGTGATTTGGATCAGTCAGTTATAAAATATTTTAATATTAAAGAAACATAATCTTGTACATCTATTAATTACCACACAAATAAATCACTTCAGAAGATCAAGTACATTAAGTGTGTTGTCTGTATTACAGTTTCTATAAACCTCAATGAAATTATCTATCAACATTCAAAATACATTCTTCAAGTGATGAACATAATTTTAGCTTGAAATTTCATATTCAACTTTCCCACATTATATTCATATTCCTTCTTCAGTTTAACCAAACAAAACTGACCATCAAAAACACACAATTTCTCATAAGTATTATTGTATATTTGTAGGTTTCCAGCAGTAGTGAAGAATGTAGTGTCAAAGAACATAGAGGTGAAGAAGCTTGTGTATGTATATCTTGTGAGATATGCAGAGGAACAGCAAGACTTGGCATTATTGTCTATCAGCACTTTCCAGAGAGCACTTAAGGTATATTTGATTTTTATTTATTTGTTATTTATTTAATCCTTTTTTGCACTATACAGAGATGCTATGAAGATATTAAACAATAAAAATAATAGTACAAGTGGTGGCCTTATCACACTTGGTAATTGCTTACAGGCAACTATGGGATGGATATAAAAACAGGAGATAGGCAGTCTAAGGCGTAAATGAAATACTAATAATCTACATATCTATTTATTTATTGTGCATGGTAAACCAATTTTTTACCAATATTTTATAAATTATTAATGAGTGTGAAAAAATATTCTGTTCCTGGTATCTGATCTATAAAGCAAAGAAGATTTTACTGAATTCTAAATTATTACAAATATTTGAGGACTGTATAGGTTTTAAAAAATGAGTATAAAGTTGCTCTTAGTCCAAGGTGCAGCTTTATATTTGTTGTGTATTGTTTTGTTTATTTTATTAGATGCTCTGGAAATAAACTGAAACAAAATATATTAGGTGGGTGTTACATTGTGCTTGATATTCCGATTTCATATTTTTACTTATTTTATTTATTTAAGGTACACCAGCAGCTTACACACTTATACAAAGTACTAACCCAAATGAAACATTTTGTTTTGCCAGGACCCAAACCAGTTAATAAGAGCGAGTGCCCTCCGTGTTCTGTCGTCAATCCGAGTGCCCATGATAGTACCCATCGTGATGCTGGCCATCAGGGATTCCGCCAGCGACATGAGCCCCTATGTGAGGAAGACTGCTGCCCATGCCATTCCTAAGTTGTACAGGTTGGATATATATTTTTTTTTTTATTAAACAGGTCCAGAAAACGAGTTAACAATTGACCTGATGGCAAGAGCGGACCTAGGAGAAGTCATGGGGTTCATGACCCTCCTTGGGCTGGCTCTAAAATGACAGAATTTTTGTGTTGGTGATAAAATGTATAAAGGCAATTAATTCTTTTTATGTCGATAAATAAAGTAAAAAATGTGTGTGTGTGTGTGTGTTTACAAATCACGGCTGTAACCAACTTTAAAAAATCATTATTACGAATTCGAGTTTTGAAATCGGACTCAGTGTTCTGACAAGAACTATATGATCCCCCTGGCGTAAAAGCTGGATCTGCTGTTGCCTGATGGTAAGTGATAACTATCATACATGAAAATTCCCAAGCCTTGGTCATAGATATGTTGCAGGCCCGTCTAATAGGGGAGTGGGAACTAAAAGGAAAGGGGTATTGGGTATCTGGAAATATGGTTCACTGAAAAAAAAAACACACCAATCCCTTTACATGTTATGTTAAGAACCATTTGAATAAATTGAAATAATTTAGAATAACTATTTTTTTTAAATATCGCAATAATAATATATCATAGTACTTTTGTGCAGCTCTAGATTAGAGTTCATGATATTGTAAAGTATCACATCCCAAAAAAAACCATTCTCCATTTATTTCTTAAATAGCAAGCCAAAGCAAGTAAGTGTTGTGAAAATTAAGACATTTCTTAATTTACATGTTTAAATTATTATTTTTTTCTCCACTAAATAGTTTAGACCCCGATCAGAAAGAAGAGCTGGTGTCAATAATAGACAAGTTATTGTCAGACAAAGCTCCACTGGTGGTCGGCTCGGCTGCAATGGCATTCTCTGAAGTGTGTGGTGATCGCATGAGTCTCATACATAGGAGTTACAGGTAAAACAAATACATTTTCATATATAGATTTCGTCGTAGAGAGAATTAATTAGAATTAGAGTGACCTAACTAAAAAAATCTTATTTTTTAAACATTCATTAAAGATTTGTAACATAAGAAATTTTGTACTTATGGAAGATACATCTAGAAAACCGATTTATACATTTTTCTGCCTTTCATGCGTCCATAAGTCCTTCTTTAATAACGGGTCGATAGGTCATTTTGAGCAATTTTTTTATTAGGTTACTCTAATTCTAAAGGTGGTGTAATATGGTCCCTCGTTTCTAAAAGGTTAAGAACCAGTCCTCTATAATCAATTGTATTCTTTGCAGGAAGTTGTGTTCTTTGTTAGCCGATGTGGACGAGTGGGGTCAGTTGGCTCTACTGAATGTTCTTACAGTGTATGCTAAAAGTTGCTTCCCTGACCCCAATAATGAGGTAAGTTATTTTTTATTAACTTGTACTGTATGCAATGAAATTTTAAGTCGTCAATGACATTTAATATATAGCCTAACAAGTGACTTAATTCAGTACCAATCTGAATTAAAATCACAATATATGCGTAACATACAAAAGGCGATTTGCAATGTACCAAAGATGTAGAAATTTAATTAATTAATGTATACTATATACTATACTACTGTAAAGTCCCAAAAAAAGTTCATGTTCAATATAAACGAGTACTTATTCAATACAAGGTTTGTTTTCCTAAAATATATTTAAGGGTCCGTGGGACTTTTTAATTTTTTTTAGTAATCCGTGACTGCAAAAAGTTTAAGAAACTAGTCGATCTGCAAAGATTGTATTTTTTCTATATATATATATATATTATAGGGGGAAAACGAGCATACGGTTCACCTGATGGTAAGTGAACACCGCTGCCCATGGACATCTGCAACACCATAGGGCATGGAGATGCGTTGCCGGCCTTTGAGATATACGCTCGTTTTTTGAAGGTCGCCAGTTTGTTTAACTAAAGTTATTGTCCCGTCAGTCGTACTCGAGTGACAGTGAGTCAGACAAGCCGTTCTACGAGTCCGAGAGCTCGTGTGACAAGCCTCGCAAGTCGTCTGCTCCCAGCCTGGACGCCGACCACCGGCTGCTACTGCGAGCCGCCAAGCCGCTGCTGCAGAGCCGCAACTCTGGCGTGGTCATGGCTGTCGCGCAACTCTTCTATCATTGTGGACCTGGTGAGTTGCGCCCCGGCTTTATAAGATTGTCAATGTAATTACGACTTTATGTCAGTTGAATTAAGGTATATTTTAACTGCGTGCGTACGTGGGAAGTGCGTGTTGATCTGTTGGTAAACGGACAACACGCGGCCACCATATTAGTACAGTCAGCAACATAAGTCGCTGAACACTTCACATTTTTTTATAACCTTTTTATGAATTAAAATTTGTACGTACTACTCTGTAGTCGTAAAATATAACCAAGTAAAGTCATCTATGCCGAGAGGTGCCATTCGATATTGAAAATAATTATAATTTTGGATAATAAAATAATTCCAAATCTCGTGAGTGTTCAGCGACTTATATCGCTGAGTGTACTCACTACTATTTTTATTTTTTAACAAGTCATTGTATTTTCTTGGTCTAATTACAATAACAAAATGTTGAAAAGTGGTAAGATTTTTGTATCAAAGTTTTCTAGTAGATATCGACTCCATTGTAACACTATTTTTTATTTTTAACAATTTATCGTATTTTAATATTTTGATTGTCATAAGAAGTGAAATTAATATTATTTATTTCAGTCCAAGAACTGCCGCCCGTTGCAAAGGCGATGGTGCGCCTCCTACGAGCACCGATTGAGGTGCAAAGCGTCGTGCTCAACTCTATTGCATCGCTCACTTGTACTAAGCGGGTGAGTTCTATCATATTAAATCATTATACGAGTATAAATAAATAAAATAAATGAATACACCCAACAGTCATATACATAGTCCTGACCCCACAATAAGATCATTTAAGATTTGTATCGTGGGTATCGGGAACTACGAGAGACTTTTCGGTCTCACAAACACCGAGACCCGAGACAAATACTTGTGGGCCTCACAAACATTTGTCTCGGCACGGGGATCGAACCCGCGGCCTCTCGTTTCACAGGCAGCGTGTAACCAACTGCGCCACGGAGGCTGTCAGTAACTCTCTAGTATGTAACTTTCTTTGATCGTACATTTCATGATGATAATTGATAACAGAGTACTATGGAAAATCATGACAATTTGTTGCCATTGATAAAAATAATTTGTTCTGTAATTTTACAAATAATATGTTTAAACAAGGGGTTTACTTAACCCAACAATGGCTAATGCAATGCATGGAGCTACTAAAAATATAGAAAAACACCACAACCACATGTATTTTGTGCTAGCAACAATCTCTCATTTAATTATTTATATTTAATTTAATTATTTATATATAATTATTTAGTTATACCAGGTATATCAAGACTGCTACCGAAAATGAAGCCGGGTGGTAGTTTTAGTTACTACCAACACAATGTAACTAAAAATTTCGCAAAGAAACGCAACAATTTTTTTAAATCGTTTTTTAAATAGTCGAGTTTGGGTGGTAAATAATAATATAATAATAATTTTGAGGCTTGCTTGCCATAGCGTCTTTAAAAAGAAAAGGGTGTACACTATTATTAAAGAAAAAACTATGTAGTTACCACCCTGATTCGACGATATTTAAACAATGATTTAAAAAAATTGTCGCGTTTCTTTGCGAAATTTTTAGTTACATTGTGTCTGAAATCACTAAAACTACCATCATATTGATATAATACCCTGTATACTTTCCAGTGATAAAATACCCAACATATTGTCCGCAGTCAATCTTCGAACCATTCCTGAAATCGTTCTTCGTGCGCAACTCAGACCCGACCCACATCAAACTGCTGAAGCTTGAGATCCTCACAAACTTGGCCACGGAGACCAGCGCCGTGTCCGTACTCCGAGAGTTCCAGACATACGTGGCGTCTAGTGATAGAGCATTTGCTGCCGCCACCATCCATGCAATTGGTCGCCTGGCCGTCAACATACCGCAGGAAACCGAAATATGCCTCAATGGATTGCTGCATCTGCTATCCGGAAAAGACGGTAAGGAACTTCGATTCAATTGACAGCTTCCGTGGCGCAGTCGGTTAGACGCCGCCTGTGAAATTGGGCAAAAAGAGTTTGGTCCCTGCACCGAGAGAAATGTTTGTGCGGCCCACCAATATTTTTTCTGGGTCTGTGTTTGTGAGATCGAAAACTCTCTTGTAGTTCCTGATATCCTAGATACCCACAAGACTCAATCTTAGTGTGAGGTCAGGACTATGTATGTGACTGTTGGGCGTTATATATTATTATTACTTTACCATGCACAATACCAGTTTCAAAATTGCGGCTTTAATTTAAAATGTTAAAATTTAATAAACTTTGTAAATAACAATTTAATTTAATACATGATGACTGTCATGAGTTTATATTCGAAAAAGTAAACTTAGGCGTGAAAGAAAAATATATCAAATATAGAACTCAAAAGGTTTGTATACTCCGACAGAGGTTATATTTCTAAAACAAGTTGTCTTCCAGATATTTTAATTGTGATGCGTTATGTGTGATGTGTGTGTGTGTGTGCAGAGTGGGTGGTGTGCGAGGCGGTGGTGGTGGTGAAGCGCGTGGTGGGGGGCGGCGCCGCGTCCGCGCGGGCTGTCGTCGCAAGAGCCGCCAAGCTGCTGCGAGCCGACAGGTAACGCTGTCTATATGTTACTCTTTATTTGCGTGTGTTTAGAGCAGTGGTACTCAACCTTTTTAAGGTTACGCATTTAAAAGGTAAAAACGGAACCTTATTACTGAGACTCTGTTGTCTGTATGTGTAGGATGTATCTCATGAACCGTGATAGCTAGAAACCTGACATTTTCACAAATTATGTATTTTCATCGTCGCTATAACAACAAATAAAAAATATAATATTAAAGGGGATCCCCATACAATAAACTTGTTTTTGTTTTCTTATTTTATTGCTCAATATCAATAACGGTATCAGATAGACGCTTAAAATTTTCACAGAATATTTAGTTTTACATTAACTTTAAATAAACATAAAGTAGAAATTAAAATTAAATCCCATACAACAAACGTAAATTTTAAGTATTTTTTAACTCGATCTTAATAAACAGGAAAAAAACATGTTTATTTTATAGATGATGGTACGAAACTCCTCGTGCGCGAGTCCGACTCAAACTTGACCGGTTTTTATAGTATTGATGTAAAACTTTTATACTGACGCTTATTTCCTCTTCTCCCAATTTTTTTTTTCATTATATTTGTTCAGTACAATACTGAATTCTGATGGTTCGATACATACAGGGTATATCAAGACTGCTACCGAAAACGAAGCTGGGTGGTTTTAGTGACTTCAGACACAATGCAACTAAATTTTGTGCAAAAAGTTGCGACGATTTTTTTTTTGTTACATATTTGTTTTCTATCGTCGTATTAGGGTGGTAAATACATAGTTTTTTCTTAAATAATAGTGTAAATTATTATTTTAGCAAAAATTATGGATTTACCCCCCAAACTCGATGATATTTAAAAAATAATTTTAAAAAATACCGCGTTTCTTTGCGAAATTTTTAGTTACATTGTGTTTGTAGTCACTTAAACTACCACTCGGCTTCGTTTTCGGTAGCAGTCTTGATATACCCGGTATGATCTGCACGACGTATGTGTTGCAGGTTGCATTTTTTACTTATATTTGTCTACGGTACAATACTGATGTTTCCATACACATGTAATTATTTGTACGACATTACGTGCAGGTTGGTGGGTAACGCGCGCGCGGCGGCAGTATGGCTGGTGGCAGAGCACGGCGCCACGCATCCACGAGCCGCCTACATACTCGCATACATGGCCAAACACTTCGCTGAACAGGTAACTTTAGTGTCTGTGATTGTCTATGTATTAGTTTGAATATTTGTGTCATGTATGTAGGTTTTCAGGGCGGATTAAATATTCGAACTTGACACGCGCGTTTACTTGAGCTTACTATATTTTCAATAAATTTAAACATAAATGCGACCTAGGCCCGACTTAGTTCTTGGAGTAATGAACATGAAATCCAAAAAAAAAAGTTTTTGTATTCGGATCTGTGAACAAATTGTGATGATAATTACTTCTTTTTTTAATAAAAGTCTGTTTGTAGTAATTTTATCATGCCTACAAAAAAAGTTTTTATATACAGGAGGAGTTAGTAAAACTCCAAGTACTATCCCTAGCTGTAAAAGTGTCAATAGTACAACCGGACACTGTCCCGGTGTGTCGCTACGTGCTGTCGCTCGCTCGCTACGACGTGAGCTACGACGTGCGAGACCGCGCGCGACTGTTACGCCGGTTCGTAGAGGGGGAGGGGCGTGTCCTACCCCTTCACGCTTCGGAGGTGTTTTGTCCGCATAAACCGCAGCCTACTGTTGAAAGTAGCTTTAAAGGTTAGTGTTTTGTAGTTTAAGTAGTATATTGCGTGTAGTGGTTTTATTTAATGAGACTTAGAAGAGTGCTAATTGGTCATACAATATTAATGAATATGTTAATATATTATAGATTAAGTTGGGATAGCAAACCGAATGTGTTAGTGCTCATAACTACGATCTTAATATGGTTTAAAGAATGCGAAAAAAATATTTTTTGGTTATTATTATTTTTTTTTTCAACTCAACTTTAAATAATTACAAAACAACTGCTTTTCAATATTATGATAAATTGTATTGTTTTTAACAACGCAATGTACTGTAAATGCTAGTTTACATTACATTGCGTATTCGCCTACCATAAAACATGCAATAGAAAAATATTTTCGGTTACTTTATGTCCTCTTTTATGGTACGCCACTGGGCTCGATCTTCAGCCCAACGTCTCCAACCGCTATCTCTAAGTCTATGTCCAGCAATGGACGCGAAAAGGCTGATGATGATGATGTATGTATGTGGGATGTATTTTGTGAACTATATGCAGTTTTTCTTGATAATACTTTTAAGTGAAAATAAAACACGTCTTCATTTTACAGTCTATGTCTCAGTTCATTTATTCTTTTCTGTCAACTTTTAAACATATAATAAGTACCACTGCAAAGCAAAAAATAATATTTATTTCATGGAACTTGTGCTTGTTGAATAATTTGCTTAATGACTTGACTAGCCAACAAATCAAAATATGTGCATAACATATTGAAGGCGGGTCGCCCAGTACCAAACATGTAGGACCTATGCCTTATATTAATTTAAATATCTATATGTATAATATCTATATGTATAAAATAAAGAGAAACGAGGTAACAAACATAAAAAAAAATAAAAAAAAAACAACATAGAGTTGAATTGAGAACCTCCTCCTTTTTTTGAAGTCGGTTAAAAATATACTGCCAGCAACGAATAAATAAAAACTTAAAATAAATATAAACCTCCTTATACCACATGTATTGTATAGAGCGCGGCAAGTACACAGTGGGCACGTTGTCCCAGTACCTGGGCGTGACTGCGGCGGGGTACCGCGCCCTGCCCGCCGCGCCCCGCGCCGCGCTGGGGGCGGAACTCCGGGAGCCGCGCGACACAGACTACACGCCCATAGCACGCCGACCTGCTGCTGACCAGCCGGTAACATTACTCTATAGTTGTATTATAATAAATTGCATCCAAATATCTAATGAAATCTCTTGGTAAAGAATATAGATTGTAGAGCATGGCTGTTAGTGTATCCAAGTTATACAGGGTATATCAAGACTACTACCAAAAACGAAGCTGGGTGGTAGTTTTACTGACTTCAGACACAATGCAACTAAATTATGTGCAAACATTTATGACGATTTTTTTTTTTGTTGTCGTGGTATTACAATGGTAAATATATAGTTTTCTTCTTAAATAATAGTGTACACCCTTTTATTTTTAAAACGCTATGGTATGCAAGGCTTTAAATTATCATTTTAACAAAAACTTGGATTTACCATCCAAACTCGACGATATTTAAAAAATAATAAAAAATAATTGTCGCGTTTCTTTGCGAAAATTTTAATTGTATTGTGTATGTAGTCACTAAAACTATCACCCGGCTTTGTTTTCGGTAGCACTCTTGATATACCAGGTATTAGGCAACTGTTTATTAAATACTAGCGGCCCGGCCCAGCTTCGCCTGGGTGCATATATTTTTTGATTCCACTCCACACCAAATACATGTTGTTTTTCGTATAAACTCTTGTATACCTAAACTTGACGTAGCTATCCTACTGTGCGGCTCAATCCCGTCTCATCCCTCTGTTCAGTCTCTTCCCAATCCGTCCCGTCGCTTCTCTTTATTATCCATCCCGTTTTATAACGTGCATTTACATTTCGTCCTATCAAATCTGTCATCTATCCCAGCCCTCTCCCGTACCTTCCACTCTATTTTACTTTATGTCCCTTCTCTCCATATACATCCATATACATAAACATATAAAGATTGCCTTATGAATTTTTGACATTTAACTTTAGCGTTTTTTATTGTCCATCCAATATTCCTTCCCTTATTTCAGCACCAAAATGCTGTTTTTCCAAAAAATATTGCACGCCATTACTTTTTGTTAGTAATAAAGAGCTAAAATATAAAATTTCATAGACATAACTTCAGTGGTTTCGATTTTCTTAGACATAACATTTCATCCCTTTTTTTACCCCCTTTAGGTATAATATAACCTATCTCACTCCGATACGATGTACATTTCTATCAGTGAATTATAGCGAAGGAAAGGCCACTGTAAAAATTCGTGATAAAAATGGCATTCGATCTTGAAAAGGAGTAAGTATAACTTCTTTATGCTGCATTTACACGCTTGGCCAACCTTAGCCAGCCTCCACCAACGCCAGCGTGTAAACGGAGTGTTTGGCTCGGCTGGCCTTATGTTTTTCATAGTTAATAGCTTGGAGTTGGTAGACGTTGGCCCAGCCTCAGCTAACATGTAAATCCACCATTACGTGTAAACATTATTTATTTCATTGTCCTGTATTAATGTAGCTTGATATATTCTCCTTAGTTTATACAAAATAAATTTCTGAACGCATGCATAAACAATTACAATCAATTAAAATGTCAATCCATTTTCACTGTCAATATTTTACTTCTTTAAAATCTAAAATACGCCATTAATCGAATATTGTGGATATATGTTGTCGATTCGAAACCTTTATTTAAATACGTTCATTGATTTGAGGGAAGAGTTTACCATATCGACAGGGTGAAAATTAAATGCTTGACATTTACAAACCCATGAATATTTTGTATGGGAAAATCACGCACACTGTTTTTATAGATATGATTGAATTTGAACTTTGTATAGCGGTAATAAAGTGCAAATTGACTCTTTGACGTTAAGATCATACCTACATTGTTTAAACAACAGTGAGTGCTTGTAATTTAATATGAACTTTATACAATAGAAATAAAGCTCAAATTGACTCTACGTTTTAGTTAGAAAACGTTTATATGGGAAAAAGAAAAGGGCTGTTTTTAGGGTTTTTCCGGCAATTATTCGAAATTTTCTCGCCGTAAAAACCATCCTTGGACTTCCACAAATATTTTTAAAAAAGAATTATCTAAATCGGTTCAGCCGTTCACACGTGATGCCGTGACAACGCGAAACGGGTTTCATTTTTATATATACAGGGTATATCAAGACTGCTACCGAAAACGAAGCCGGGTGGTAGTTTAAGCGACTTCAGCCACAATGCAACAGAAAAAGTTGCAAAAAAAAAAAGCGATTTTTTTTTTGTTATTTTTTCCTATGACCATATTTGGGTGGTAAATACATTTTCTCCTAAAATAATAGTTTATACCCTTTTATTTATAAATACTCTAAGGTATAAAAAAGTTTAAATTATTATTTTAGCAAAAACTATGGATTTACCACCCAAAAATGGCGATATTTAAAAAATCATAAACAATTATTGTCGCGTTTCTAGGCGAAATTTTTAATTGCATTGTGTTTGTAGTCACTAAAACTACCACCCGGCTTCGTTTTCGGTAGCAGTCTTGAGATACCCGGTATAGATGCATTGAATGCGGGATAGCTTATTTTTTATTGACCGCGAAATTCATTTTATATTTTTTAATGAATCACAATTATAATAACAATGTCAGAACCTTACAAATCAAACAGGTTATCCACACTTTGATTATTTGCTTTAATATTGGCAATCACCATACCCTGCACTCCAATTACAACAATCATAAAATAACTTGTAAAACTTTTGTATTGTGATTTCCAGAAAGACAAGAGTTTCTACTCGGAGCCGGAGAGCAGCGGCTCCGGGTCCTCGGCGTCTTCATCATCAGGGTCCAGTAGCTCCGAAGAGTCTTCTGAAGAGTAAGTCACTTATCATACACAGGGTATAACCGGACAGCGACAGAAAACGGAGCCGGGTGGTACATCCTGTATATAAAAACCATATTCACTGACTTATCTACCCTCAGACCTTCTTGGAAGTTGCCAACCCATATAAATAAATAAATACACCTAACAGTCACATACATAGTCCTATCTCCACGGTCCACACTAAGATCGAGTCTTGTGCCGTGGATATCAGAATCCACGAGAGGTTTTTCGGGCTCACAAACACCCAGAAAAAAAACCTGATTTCCACACAAATATTTATTTCGGTGCGGTTATCGAACCCGTGGCCTCCCGTGCCACAACCGGCATATAGCCAACTGCACCACGGAGGCTGTCAATATTATAGTATGGCACCGATTAAGATCAGAAGGACCAAAAACTATAGTTCCAAGATATCCAACAAAATAAAATTGTAAAGTTTTTTTGTTCTTGTGGCTTGGTTTGTTACTTATTTTGTTGTTACAATAAACATGTGCGTTTTATTTTACAGTGAAGAGAGTCAAGATGAGAAGAAAAAACCAGAGAAACCGGCGAAGGAAACGAATAACTACAGGTAGCAATATTTTTTTAGAAATATGAGTAGAATGAAATGTTACAAGAATGACGGATATGGAACGTGCTTTGTGTGTAAGATATGACTAATGAAAGTATTTAAGATGGAAAGAGTAAGAGGACGAATGATTAAAATGTTAAAGTTTGCAAGGATCCGTCCTTATTATTATATAGAAGAGGAGAGTCTAGAAGACGAGGTAAGACGGTGGAAGACGTGCACTGAAGACGAAATAAAGACGAACCTTTAAGACGAAATTAAATTGAAGATTCATCATCATCATCATCATCATATCAGCCACAGGAAGTCCACTGCTGAACATAGGCCTCCCCCAATGATCTCCACAATGACCTGTTGGAAGCGGCCTGCATCCAGCGACTTCCTGCGACCTTAGTCAGATCGTCCGTCCACCTTGTAGGCGGGCGTCCGACACTTCGCTTGCCTGTACGTGGCCTCCACTCGAGAACCTTTCGACCCAACGGCCATCGGTTCTACGAGCTATGTGCCCGGCCCACTGCCACTTCAACTTGCCAATCCTATGGGCTATGTCGGTAACCTTGGTTCTCCTACGGATCTCCTCATTTCTGATTCGATCTCGTAGGGAAACACCGAGCATAGCCCGCTCCATGGCTCGTTGAGTGACTTTGAGCCTTTTAATGAGGCCCACAGTCAGAGGCCACGTCTCGGTGCCGTATGTCATCACTGGTAACACACAACTATCGAAGACTTTCGATTTTAGGCACTGAGGTATTTTGGACGAGAAGACGTCGCGAAGTTTCCCGAACGCTGCCCAACCGAGTTGGATTCGCCGATTGACCTCTCTCTCGAAGTTGGACCTGCCTAACCGGACCACTTGTCCTAAATAGACATATTCGTCTACAACTTCGAGAGTCGAGCCCCCAACTCCAATGGGGGTGGGCACAACATGGATATTCGACATGATCTTCGTTTTATCCATGTTAATTTTAAGACCCACCTGTTGGGAAACTCGATTAAGGTCTTCGAGCATAGTGCTAAGGTTTTCCAGCGATTCTGCCAAGACTACAATATCGTCGGCAAATCGAAGGTGAGTAATATACTCGCCGTTGATGTTGATGCCGAATCCTTTCCACTGCAAGAGCTTGAAGGCATTTTCCAGCGCGGCAGTGAACAGTTTCGGAGATATGACATCTCCCTGTCTCACGCCTCTCTGTAGTGGAATAGCCTTCGTGCTCTGATCCTGTACTCGGACCGACATGGTGGCGTTGTTGTATATACACCTCAACACTTCGATGTACCGATAGTCTATGTGGCACCGCTGAAGAGACTGTAGCACAGCCCATGTCTCGATCGAATCAAAGGCTTTCTCATAGTCCACAAACGCTAAACAAAGCGGCAAGTTATACTCCTCGGTTTTTTGTATAACCTGCCGTAGCGTATGAATATGGTCTATGGTACTAAAGCCTTTTCGGAAACCGGCTTGTTCGGGAGGCTGGAAGTCATCAAACCTGCCTTCGAGACGATTTGTGATGACCCTTGAAAACAACTTATAGACATGGCTCAGGAGCGAGATGGGCCTGTAGTTCTTCAGCAAAGTGTTATCACCTTTTTTGAAGAACAGTACCACCACGCTCCTGCTCCATGCCTCCGGCGTTGAGCCCTCGAGGAGAACGGAATTGAAGAGCCTCTGAAGGACTTTCAGTACCGGCGTTCCGCCCGCTTTCAGAAGCTCTGAAGTGATTCCGTCCTCACCCGGCGCCTTGTTGTTTTTAAGTTGTTTGAGGGCCATCTCAATCTCAAACAGGCTGATGTCCGGGATATCATCGCTAAAGTGTCGGATTAACTCGGCTCTCGGGTCTTCGGCCGAGCTAACAGCAGGTTTGGCAACCGAGGTGTAAAGCTGTCCGTAGAACCTCTCGATCTCCCTTAATACCTCTGCCCTCGTCGATACCACGCGGCCGTCTTCCGTCTTCAGCCTAGACAACTGGCTTTGCCCAATAGACAAGTCTCTTGCAAACACTTTGGAGCCTCCGTTCCGCTCAATTGTCTCCTTAATGCTCACAGTATTGTGAGCACGGACATCGTGTCGCAAAGACTTCCAGATCCGTCTATTGAGCCGCCGATATGCTTCGGCGTCAACGGAAGACTGCAGCGTCAAAGATCGACGTTCGGCCATGAGGTCAAGAGTCTGGATCGAGAGTTTTTGTGGTCTATCTCTACGGCGAGGTCTAAAATACTTAGATCCCACCGTATGGACAGCTTCTACCAAACCGCTGTTTAACTCATCCACTGCAAGGTTTTCTTTTAGACAATCAAAGCGGTTTGTCAACTCGAGTTGAAAGCTCTCGGGGTTTTGGATATGGGCGCGAGTAGGTCGGAGCGTAGACTTCATCAAGCGGCGCCTTTCTAATTGGACGTTGATATTCAATGTGCCCCTAACCATTCGGTGATCACTACCGGTTTTCACCCTGTTGATCACAGAGACATCACTGAACATCCGTCTATTCGTCGTCAAGATGAAATCTATCTCATTTCTCGTAGAACCGTCAGGACTCAACCAGGTCCATTTCCTGTGAGGCGGCTTCTGGAAAAAAGAGTTCATCGCGAAGAGTCCCTCTTTTTCCAGAAAGTCGGCCAGCCTCTGACCCCTGAGGTTCCGTTGCCCATGTCCAAATTGCCCCACTTTCAACTCTTCATCGCTTCTCTTGCCCAACTTTGCGTTGAAGTCCCCCATAACAACATTGAAGTAGGTTTTGGAAGTATGTATGGCCCGACTAATGTCCTCATACATCTCCTCTACTTCTTCATCTGGGTGTGTCGAGGTCGGCGCGTATACCTGTATGACCTTCAACGAATATCTTTTAGATATTCTGAGTATAAGGTATACTACCCTGCTCGACACACTTTCGATGGATACGATGTTGTTAATGAGAGACCTGTGGACGTGAAATCCGACACCTCCTCGGGACTGTTGGTCGTCCCCCCGGTAGAAGAGCAGGTTACCAGACTTCAGGGTTATCGTATCCTCCCCGATTCTTCGGACTTCCGATAACCCCAGAATATCCCAGTGTAACCCGCTCAATTCTTCTTCCAGTTCGACAATCTTCTCGTCTGTCCTCAAAGTGCGTATGTTGTGTGTTACCAGGGCCAGTCGTCGTCGGGGGTGGTAGCCGGGGCCAACCCGGGGATTCTTAGCACCCCCTGCCCCACCGTAACCATGGCTGCTACCATCGCCAGGAATAGTGGGGCTGCCGGGGACTGGGGGCCTGGTCCATTTTTGTGTCGCCATTGAGGGGTAATTTGCCAGTACTCGCCACGCTTGGCAGGCGGGTTGGCGAGCGCAGGAGGGGACTCGCGCTGACGACGCTGCTGCCCATCATCAGCGGGGGAAAGGAAATAGGGTTAGTGAGTAGAGGATATAATGGGAAAGGAGAGTATGGCCTGTAGGAGTGGATACTGCAGTCATGGAAGGGAATGTTTGTAGTGACTGCAGTAGCTCGGGGGGCCGAGGTCGCGTACTCGTAGCACCTATTCTAGGACAGGCCATGACCACTAGATAGGAGCACCCCTGACAAGACCATTGAAGATTATCATAACAATATTTGTTTAATTTGACCCGAGACGAAATTATTCCCACATTGATGACACTCATATGTCGCTTTTTTTTTTTTGCTTTGCTCGTGTATTTTTCGGCATAGATTTGAAATAAATGCAGTAATTGTACAATCGCTTACATGAGGCTTTTATGACGTCATTCTTCTGTATCCATTTACAATTCACAAGTTCCAACAATTTGTTAGCAAGTTATTGTTTTTTTCCCCTCAGTTTTAATCAATATAAAGTAACATAGGGCTAATTAGCACCCCCACAAAATAATAATATATTTACCATGTGTATGTCGTCAGCAGATCATCTCAGTCCGGAACTTCTGACAGTGAGTCTGACAGCGCGTCTTCATCTTCGGAGAGTGAGTCGCAAGAAGGATCTGATGATAGCGGAGACGAATCTTCACCGAATAACTCTGCCGATAACAAGGTACTGTACTACCTCCTTTTGATTTGACAGCCTCTGTGGCGCAGTTGGTTAGACACGGGCTGTGAAACGTAAAGCCGAGGGTTCGATCCCCACACTGAGACAAATTTCTGTGTGATCCATAAATATTGTTCTCAGTGTGGGGATCGAACCCGTCTCATGTTTCACAGTAGACGTCTAACCAACTGTATCACGGAGGCTGTCATCACAATACATTATGAATTTGACGCAGCGATTATTGATAGTGTATAATATTCTTTTATTTACTTAAATTAAATTAAATTAATTAACTTATTAATTATGAACCACATAAAGTTATTATGCATATAATGATGTATGAAGATAGTGCTCTATTAGGGATAATAAAACTAAAAATCTACAGCATCTGTCCCTACAAACATGACTGCAATAATATTAAACTATCACCAGGTAACAAATGACAAATCGGAGCCCAAGCAAGAAGTAGAACAGAAGAAGAACGAGAAATCGAACCTGGAACTACTGCTGGAGCTGGACGAGGTGGCCAGCACTCTGCCCACCATGACGCCCACGTGTGGGGGCTTCCTGTCGCCGCCAGCGATGCCGCCCAATATTGGGATTGGAGATGGTGAGTTGATATGCTATTGATGATGATGTGATAATGAGTTGAAAAATGAGCCTCCGCTGTCTGTCTGTCATCAGGCTGTATCTCATGAATCGTGATAGCTAGAAATTTGAAGTTTGCACTTGTTATGTATTTCCGTTGTCGCTATAACAACGAATATTAAAAACAAAAAAAAATTAAGGGGGTTTGCATACAATGAACGTGTTTTATTCCTATATTTTTGGTCAATATTAATAATGATAACAGATTCTCACAGAATATATAGTTGTATATTATCTTTCAAAACAAGTAATTAAATAAAAATATAGTCAAATATTTTTGGACTTCCACACAACAAACTTAATTTTTAAGCAATTTTTAACTCAATCTTAATAAACAGAAACAAACGTGATTTTTAGGGCTTCTTTTATAGATGATACGGAAAACACTTTGCTATTTTTTTTTAAATTTGCTGTGTATCCAGCGGACAGCATCACCCCGGTGGGTCCGTCCCTGTCTCCATCTGTATCTGTGGAGTTGTTGTCGCGCGTGGTGAGCGGCGGGCTGGCGGGCTCGCGGCGCTGGAGTCGCGCGCCACATCTCTACTCACACCGCATGTGTGCAGTTGAGATAGTGTTCACTAACTGCAGCGGGAATGACGTGCAAGGGATACGGTTGAATAAAAAGGTATTTTTACTAATATTTTATCGCCGCGTCAATTAACAGAGAACTTGTATCTTTTTCTCAGAAATTTATTTCATACACTATCAATTATTTTACATATGAAAAACGTGTTGACAATTTTTCTTAAAACAAAACAGTGCACCCAATGTAGTGGTATGGAAGTTTCACTAAAAGTAAATAAAAAGAATATGATGCCGCTACATTATTAATATTATAAAGGTGAATATTTGTGGGTGTATTGATGTTTGTTACTCTTTCACGCAAAAACGGCTCGACCAATTTTGATGAATTTTTGAATAGTGATAGATGATAGCCTGGATTAAAACATACGGTACATGTTATCCCGCAAAAAAATATTGTTCCCGTAGGATGACTCAGGAATGAGGAATTAAAATATACATATTTGCTACTCCTTCAATTTCGAATTTTAGGTTTTAGGTTAGCAGTTATTTTAGGTTAGCGGAACACCATTTGCACATGCAGGTCTAGCGGCGGCGCTAACACTTACTTTTCCCGTCGCAACGTTACGTGGGAAGAGTACAGTATATACGTAAGACGTGCGTTAGAGGGAGAAGGAAAGAGCGGAAATATTGGATCTAATTTAGCCATTTCTTTACAGTAATGCCAATTTCGCGTAAAAATGCATAGAAAATTGCAGTTTGAGACGCCGGCCAATGAAGTAGTTTCAATGAAAATGTATAAATATGGCGTAAGCAATATGTCGACAAATAATTGTATATTTTTGTGCAGACTCTCACCGGATCCCGATCTATCCACGACTTCAGCCCGGTATCCCTGTTATCCCCGGGCGCGAGCGCGTGCGTGACGCTGGGCGTGGACTTCGCGGACTCCATACAACCCGTCGAGTTCACCATCATCAGCTCATTAGGTAAATATATTTGATGTTGGATGTTGTAATTGTTTTGCTTTTGATAGTTTATTAATCATTGCTTTGAAGGTTCAGTGTTGGCTTTTGAAATATTCTTTTGCCATTGCAAACGACAAGTATTATATTCATTAGTTTTGACTACGATAGACATCAAAAGTGGGATTGATGACGAATAAAATAATATTCAGGATTAATCATGTCTTTTGAATTGAGATTTTTGCATAAAGTGGATTGGCTATAACAAATGGAATCTACAAAACTAATAAGGTGACCGGCAAAAATGTGTATTTAGTGGCAATTAGCTTATTTTTGTCAACAAATAATAAACTTCTCAGTATAGTTACCTAATGATAATTTTTGTCCACGCAGGCGAAGTGTCGGTGTCGATAACCCCACCGGTGGGCGAGTTGATGCGCGCCGTCACCATGTCGGAGGCGCGCTGGGACATCGAACACAAGAAACTGCGCGGCATGACAGAGGTATGAAGCAGAAGTTATCTTAGTAGGATTCATAAAAATCCTAGTAAACGATACACTGTGAAGAAACAATGAATGAAAAAAAATATCTGTATCAGCCCATATACGTCCCACTGCAGGGCACGGGCCTACTCTACAATCGAGAATACGATTGAGAGTGGTTAGGCCATATAGTCCACCACGCTGGCCTAGTGCGGGTTGTTCCATTCATAGTATAGGTAAAAAATTTCGTAGATACTGCTTAAAAATTATTATAGCATTTTTATGGTTTGTCCGTTTTCCTGTTTTATCCCGATAAGACGGTTTTGTATAAAATAAAGGAATTATCATCACATTGTACATTTTATTCACAGAGTCAAAGGCAAAATGTATATTTATTGGACTTCAAGTTAATTTCAAGTTAGTTTATGTTTATTGAAAATATATATTTTTCCGTACATAAAAAAGCAAGTTTCATCGAGGGATAAATATCTTCGCTCCTATACTAAGTTTGATAGTAAAATGGGCATCCTCCTTTGGAATAATTTATACAAATGTTTAAATGACAGTCTATCTACGCATAATAATTCCGTACAAATTTTTAATGTGTTCAGTGGCCAGTGGCCATTGGTTGATAAACAGATTACAAGGCTCATGCCACATGTCAAAATATGTATTTATTTTTTCACAGTGCGATAAAAAAGCAACCAAATTGGAAGATGAACAAACTATATGCAGGAAAGTGTTCGAGACTGCCAACGTCGCTGCTATTACTTCCACGGGAGACTTTCTGAGGTAATTTAAGCTATAAATTTTGTTATAAAACGCGCATAAAAATCTTTCATTTTGTCAAGTGCAATATCAGAATCAAATAATAAAATCACTTACTCTGCATGAACAAAAATGTATGAATTTTAAACTAACTACATATGTAGCGTCGCACTGAGATCCATAGATCCATCTTGAGGCCATAGATCTCCACTTTGCTCGATTCTGAAATACCAGTTTCTCAAATAAACGCAATAAAGGTTTCATTGAAACATAACTATTTTTTATTGATTTTATAGCGGATTTGGTTGAATTTTTATATTTTTTACTTCCCGACGTTTCGATTATTTTAAAATAATCTAAACGCTGGAAAAAAATGTAAAAATCAAACCAATTCCGCTATAAAATCCACAATTTTTTTTTTGTTTCAACAAACGAAATAATTTGATATTTCCAAACCAAAAATTTTTGAACACATTTTTAACTCGGCTCTATATTCCAGGTTCGCAGGCCGAATGATGTCGTCACAAGACCTGGTGCTCATATTAGTGCGGGTAGAACCGGATTGTTGCAGAGTGGTCGCCAACTGCTCCAACATGGCCATCGCTTCCCTCCTGGCCAATGACGTGGCACAGTCTTTCGCCAGGCCCTAGGATACCTAGGCATTGAGTATGAGTCTCCAGAAGTAAGAGTTAATGAGGGTACTAATGTGTATCATGAATGTTATTGGTACATAAGATTAAATATGTCTATAAAAATAGATGTTTAATATTTTTTAATATAATAATTGATGTTTCAGTTTGAATGCCTCTGTTATAAATACATTCAAATAAAGTTTTTTTTAATAAAAATGTATGAGCGAATGTTAAGAATGGGATAATTTTGTTGTCTATGTTCTTTAACCAACTTCAAAAAAAAAGGAGGCAGTTTTCCATTCGTCTGCTTTTTAATGTATGTTCACCGATTATTATTATGAAGGCAATATTTTATAATAATGAAAGTTGTACTTTTTGGGTGTTATTTTTTGCCGAATTTCATAGGATTTGTTGTTACGACTATTGTGACTGATGTTTTCATAATTATCTAGTTGTCTATGTGTTCCTGAATATCATAACTTAGTTTTTCTTTTATACAATTCATAACTTGTAGCTTGGCAAAAACAGCCTTTAATACTAATATGGCAACACGATATACTACGACGGAAAATGTTTAGATACTTGTTATTTTATTGACTGTCATTAATAGGCACTTTTTCATTTTATCTATCACAAAACAAACAAAAAACATATGAAAATATATAGAAATACAAAGTATAAAATAATGCAACACACAACACAATGACATTTTTAATAGTGTTGCCATAATTGTTTTGCTTTAATCCCAATTGTCACTGCATCATACTCTATTTTGCCAAGTTATATGCCCGATAGGTCTCTTAATGTATCCTGATTCCTAGTAGCCTATGTGTTCCTTATTATATTTTTATTACTTAAGTAACGTGAAGTATGAGATTATGTTCACTTATTTACAATCTAGCTAAACTGAGCGAATTTATATATTTAAGTATGTCTATAAATAATGTTAATTTTATTGTAGTACCATTTAAATAAGTATCAATTATATGAAATTACAACTTATTTATATGGTACATCTGTGCATCTTATAATTTTATTATCATAGTTGGATGCAGCAAATTCTTTTATAGCTGATTCATAATCAGTTAATTGTTAGGTAATTGTCAGGCAACAATAGAATAAGTGCTACTCATCATGTTATCATTCTGTTTTATATTTGCTTTTCTGAATGGATTCAAAGAATGTTAGACATGAGTATATCACATAATGTAACCATATTTTTATTCATTCTAAAATTTTATAAATAACAAAAAGTATATTTAGGATATTCTACAAAAATATATTAATTTAAAATTATGAAAATAATTTTACTTCTAGTCGATACTGCCCTTAAAATACTAGGAGTAAAACAAAAATATCGTCAATGATTTTATTAATATCCTGTACATAAAATATTCTATGCGTCAATGTAAAAGAAACTTACATAATTGTATTGATATGACCAACAGATTCATGTGAAATAATACATTTATTATAAATACAAAGCTGTTTCTTTACACATTCATTCGAGGAATACCAGTTTACTGAGGCACATGGCTACATTAATTATAGTCTTTTGTTAAGTATTTATATACTTTTCAGGATTAAGGGTATGAAAACATATTTAAGTCAGTATATCTCCGGTTATCAACATTATATTAGTTGTTTGATAACTTAAACATTAATTTTTTCATTACATATTTCTTTTGTGACATTAATTAATTTAAACATGATCTGCTACTTTTAAATATAATTGTTTTGATATATGTTTCGATTTAAATCGAATTGTGTTATTTATTTGCCTTTCAGTTTCGCGCCAGCGCGTTCTAGTCTTGCAATGCATTTTCTACTATATTCTACCATTTTATAGGTTTCCAAAGCCTACCAACCCGCTAGTGTGGGGGACTAAATCAATTTTAAAACGCCTAAAATAGGGTTTGGCCGAGACTTAAGTAAAACAGACAGATCCTAAGATCAAAGTCTTGTATAAAATTTTATCATGCTTACTCAGCTTCATACATTTATTTTGTGACATGCCTCTATAGGTATTATTTTTGTAATATTTACTATAAAAAAGAACAAAAGGATAGTCAACATAATTTTGCGTATTGTGTGACGAGTTAAACATGATTTTAGGCCAAAGTATTTTGTCCTTGGCCATATCCATATACATTCCGTTTTACTGTACTGTATCGGCCACAGATCACTCCCAATAGATACCTAATGCAAGGCAGCGGTTGTGCCCAACACATATAAGCTATCAGAAAGATATAAACCGATGCCAAATGTCGCGTCATCAGTGTCGTCCAAGTAGTGGACCCGCACATGTCGTCGCACGTTAGCGAAAATTTCATTTAGGGAACATTATATTACAGTTAAAAATGATTTGTTCAATAAAATGGTGTACAAACTCAAAAAAATAAAATATCTAAAAACGCAATAAGTTTTCATCGATAACTAATATTCTTTAAATTAATTTGGTCCCGAGCGAGCTCAATTTATACTGGTTAATGTATCAATGTCAAACAGTTGAGTTCGGATGGAAAATCAGCCGTCTCTTTTTCGCATAGCAATAACCGTAATAAGCCATCTTTTTTTGGCGAAATCACGCGTTCTTCTAGTGTTTGACGCACGTTTATAGTATAATTCCAAGAAGTATCGATATTGTAAAACAATAATGTAAATTAATTTTATTAAATGACGTCAAAACGACGAATTTCAATGTCACAAAATATATATTGATTTCAATAAAAATTGCAAATTAACATAATTACGTTATTTTATATAATTTGAAATAGTTAAATTTGTTAACAAGGTACTTTTACAATATTTTTTATTTTATTTTTGTCTTTGGCGTAATTGAATTTCCTTTTTACCCTCTAGTTGTATACGTTTTCAAATATAATGGGAGGGTATTTGTCGTAAGTTTTAGTATACTAAGATTATTGAGAATCAGTAGCACAAGCTATTGCACTAATTTTAACATACGTTGTATAAATCGTGTCAAAAAAAATTCATAGTTCGTCAAGTGGGTTTCATCGTCACTTGTCGATATTACATTTACTACAGCCGCCGTCAGAATTCAAAAAACGAAATAAGTTATTGTAGCCCTGTAGGGCGTGAGGTTTAGTTATTTCTGATCTTTTATGTCAACACTTAATTTGGGTATTTCGCCATTTTGGTATACAAAAATACACGGTGAATAATAGAAATAAAACCGTTGTATACTGAAGTATAAATCTTAATCCTATTTTATTCGTAGTTAGCGGTTGCCGGTTGGGATAATTTATCAGATCAGGCCGGTGAAAAAATATCAAACATTTAACAAGTTGGTAGTTAAGTTATAGAAGCGATCATAACACATGAACTTACTGGCAAATCGAACTATCGATACATTTTTTTATTTATCGACTTGTGCCTCATCTCTCTAGTGATGTCCACGTGACCGCGCTGCAATCCGCCCACCCCCCGCGCAGTTCCCTTCGTTGGCGTTTTCGGTTCAAAACAAAACTATCGTAATGCGGTATCTATTGGGAGTGATCTGTGGTATCGGCCCATATATGCACCACTGCAGGCTTCCTTTACAATCGAGAGTCTCATTGATGGGTGTTAGGCCATATAGTCCACCACGCTGACCTAGAGCGGGTTGGAGGACTTTACATACCATATAAATTCTTACAAATCACTACTGTGTCCTACCGATGCATAGGACTAAACGAGTGTGTAATACTTAAATCATAAGCTGATTTTACGTAAGACAAAATAGTTTGGCCTGAAATCGAGTTTAGTCTCCTAATATTTCACATAAGATTTAATTGTCCTGTCGAAATAATATTTTTACGATACAAAAAACGCTCAGTTGTGACCCAAGTTCATTCAATACCACAATCTTACTAATAATATAACTTGCAATTAACTCACGATACGAGATTCAATCAACATACAACAACTTCTTATAAGCTAGTTCTTAAAAATATTCTCTATAAAATCAACTAACGCTGTCGTATTGAGACTTCTTTATGCTTATTAAAATTGATTTCCTTTACGCGCTTTTATGAGACGTAATAATAATATTGAATTTTAACTTTATAAAATTGAAAAAAAAAGGTGTTCTTTTGGTATACGTATAGTAGTGTACTAATATAGCTGTAATGTTTATGAACTGAGAACTAATACTTTGTTCCACAACAAATAAGTGATAAAATCATAAAACTTAACATTTCAAAAACTTTAAGTTGATCTTGTCTATCTTATGTTTTAGGAATAAAAATAGATTCATCTACTTATACACTTTTATCTTATTCTCTAATTCTACACCGTTTTTTACCAAAAGCTTGAACTGTATATAAAATCAATACATCTGCTGGTAAATCAGCAATCTGACTTAAAAATCAAACTCAAAACGCGTAAAAGAAATCCTACCTAACCTTACAATTTATTTATCACTAATGTTGAGGATAATGTCCCCAAACGGGAGGCACGTTGAGCCCATACGTGGGCGTACTCATGGCGATGATGCGTGGCCTCTTGCTGGCCTCGTCGTGCATAGCCTGGTGGTCCAACACATGTGTGTGGCCCGCTATTGGAAGCTGAACGTGGCTGGCCTGGGCCTGGCCCAACATCGGAGGAGGCGGCTGGTGATTCTCCACTACTCTATCCTTCTTCGCCATTCGCTTTTTTGGGCCTGTTGCATCGGGCAGCACTCTTCTCTCGTTCCACAATCTCTCAACTAATCTAGCCCTTGCTTGGAGTCCGTTTTGATCTTCAACTTGCTTTCTAGGTATGGAGCCGTTGGCAACCTTCTGCTTCATGGCTTCCAAGCGTTCTTCTGTCTGTGTCATGGGTACTACAGGTAGTCCATGTCGGTTACAGATGTTGTGTAGTATGCAGCAAGCCACGATCATCATGGTCACTGTAGGTGGGTCAAACTGTTTGTTGCAGGTCGCTTGGAGACATTTCCACCTGCTCTTCAGCTGTTTGATGGTGTCTGTGACCGCGGTGTGCGTTTGTGCGTGGATGTTTGTGTAGTACTTTTCAGGTGAGACTGGAGATTTCTTTGTTATTTTCGGTATTGGTGACATTATGTAGGTTTTTTGGGTGTAGTGCGGGCCACCTGGAAGGAATATGTATATTTTAATACCACTACTAAATTATTTTTTAACATCAATTGTTACTGAATGAATGCTTAACACATGAGCTCGGTATCCACATCGCATAGAGCGTTGATTCATAAGGCGGACTCGCGATATTCTCAGCCTCAATCTACTTAATATGATTCAATACGAGCCTGCAAAGCGTCAGTATGTTTGTCTAATATAGAAGTTTTTACAGCAGGTAATGTCGCCATAATCTTGTTTTTAGTAATTTTGTATTCTCCTATTCTTATCCATTGCGGGTTCGATCCCCGCACCGACACAAATGGTTGTGTGGGCCACATATTTTTGTGGGTGTATGTGAGACAAAGTACGTACGGTACAAAAAACAAACGTAATCTATGGCAAAGTACGTACGCAGTCTCTCGTAGTTTCTGATATCCACCACACAAGACTTAATTGATCTTAATGTGGGTTCAGAACTATGCATGTGACTGTTGAGTTTTCCAAAGAAAAACATTGTTGAAATCTCTCACCAATGAGCCAGCACTGTTCCCCGGAGTTGTTGAGGCTGTCCAGATCAACTTTGACGGCGTGCCTCTTCAGTATGGCGTCATGTGACATGGACCCGCCCGGCGTAGCGTCCACGCTGATTATCGTGTAGTCGCTGTCGCATATCTGTGACAAATATACATACATATATAAACTTATGTCTTTTTACCAGAAGGGAAAGGCAGAGGAGGTACTAGGACATCCACATTTCGGCTTCTGTGTTCCGTCCCACGATTTGATAGGGGGCGAGACCATACTGGGCACAAATTCCTGACTCCGACCCGATAATGATAAAAAAAATGTTATATATATATACCGAGACAAAAATAGTAATGTAACATTCAATTGCAGAAGATTTTTATTTATTATTAGTGAGAATACCATGATAAGCAGGTTGCCATCTGATGGTAAGCATTATGCTTGATTTTATGCAGGAGCAAGACCACTCAGATATTATTATTTTAATCTGCAGAAAAACACAAACCCATGGTATCTCCCTACACTCTAAGACTGCTTCTAACACACAATAATTATAAACCTATTTGTAAAGCCCCATAATACACAGGGAGAGTTCCATGCCTCGAAAATGCGATTATCGTAAGAATATAAAAGAGTTGCGTCGTGTTAACATGTCTCAAACAAGATAACCTTACGTTGGTTATTTCATGCCATAATAGCATACAATTCTCGCCGCGAAAACCTCTCCCCCAGTAAATGGTGCTTTAATATGTCCTCATCACAATATCTTTAACATTAGCAACAGCAATAAACACAATCACTGTTTAATAACGTTAATCCATGTACAAACTACTACATTTCAAAATTAATATACCGTCCATCGCTTTAGCACAAAATAATACATAAGACATAAGAGAAAATAATACATAAGAGAAGTGCGTGGTGGCCTGTTGGCAAACGGACTAGACGCGGCTGCCAACATGTTCACGGTGGTCGGGGGTTCGAATCCCAGGGCACACCTCTGACTTTTCGGAGTCATGTGTGTATTGATAGTCAATCACCACGCACTAAAACGGTGAAGGAAAACATCGTGAGGAAACCTGCATACCGTAGCGATTTATAAGAATTTCTATGGTATGTAAGTCCGCCAACCCGCATTAGGCCAGCGTGGTGGACTATATGGCCTAACCACTCTCAATCGTACTCTCGATTGTAGAGTAGGCCCGTGCCCTGCAGTGGGACGTATATGGGCTGATACAGAATACATAAGAACACTACACATACAATAAAGTTTATTGTTCAATACAATTATCTGCAGGTCTATATGTAAACTATATTTAAGATTATTTTTTTTCATAAAATCAAATATCTACTTACCACCTGAACCTTCTTAGAGTGGTAAGACTTGTTGAAGTGGCTCTTCTGGTCATCATCAGGCCTGGCTATAGGAACATGAGTGCAGTCTACACAACCCACCACATTAGGAATGCCGTACTTCATATAGAATCTGTAACAGACAAATTCTGCCTGCATTTTCCACATTTTTTACTACTGGAACCACAACACAGTCTGGTTGTTTGCATGATGACCATAAATAGGCAACATTTGCTATTCACTATCATATGTCACTGTGCATTTTGACACCCCAAAACGGTAAGGTTGGCTTAGCAATTGACTGGGTTTTTTTTTATTAAATAGCAGAAAATAACACCACCATAGGTGACTTCACAATATCTTTCTTTTTATTCCATTGCATTTCGAGACAAGCATGCCATTTAACAGATGTTAAATTGCAGAATAAAATATTTAATAATTTTGATATTTAAACTACAACAATCTTACCTAGCCTTTATAATATCCCTCTCATTCCTCAGGTGTGGAAAGTGTATGTATTTCTTGACAATAGTCGGGTGGTTCATAGCCTCAGTCACCTGCATCACTGCAGTGGACACAAAGTATTGTGTGATGTTGGGGTCCGATTTACCCCCTATTGACTTCTGGTATTTTCCTGTGGCATAGAACGATAAGGCTGCCATTACCTGAAAAAAAAAACCAGTAAATATTGAATAAAATATTAATTTTAAAAACAAATATTGGCAACAAAGACAAAAAAGTTGTTAATAAATATTGATTTATTAAAGTAAAGTATTTACTTTACTTTCACCTGACAAAAAGTAACAACAGAAAATACATGCTAAACAAAATTACCAGTTGGAACTAAATAAACAATAGTGTTGATATACACTTACTTTGCTCTCCACAGAAAACTCTATGGATTTCGTGGAATCCGGCATCACGGGCTTCAGTTCCTCGCACAGGTTTCGCGCCAAATCCTTGGACAGCCTGTACGACTCGATAAAGGCGCTGTCAGTTAGGTCAAAAGGGTCCGTCTCCTGAGACTTCGATACTTTTTTTTCCGGATTCGTAGTTTTCTCCACGGGTCGTGGCTCTTGCGGCTTTTGTGTGTGCGAGGAATCCCATTTTAACAACTCAAATATCTCCGGTTCTTCGTCTACTACCGATATGTAGCCTTCTTCTGGCGGCTTTTCAGCCATTTTCCGATGTTTAAGTTTATTTTGAAACTAAATACACACAGGTTGCGTTGCTGCATTGACAACTGTTGACATTGTGTGTTAATGTTGCCAGTGCAGAAAATAATTACTATTTAAATTCCAAGCAATTTATTTAAATCGAAGAATGCCCACTAGAGCACATGGTAAACCCAACTTCATATGTGTAGTTTTGAATTTTCATATTATTATCAATATTAGGATGCCCTCTCAGTGGCCGGCCGGCCTGGACCGGCGTTAGGTTGGCACCCGGGGCGGTTTTGTATTGAGCACCCCTACATAAATTATAACACCCAATACTAAACAATCCTACACCGGACATATCGTGCACTTATCAAATCTGACTTTTATCGGAGGAAAGCTATTGTGCTCTTTTTTCAGTGGCCCGGAGGCGGCTGGAACTGTATGTTAGTGTCACTGGCCTTCCAGCCTGGTACGTTAGGGATGTTTTGGCCGAGCCAGGTCCATCACAAAACCTCCGCTAGCATACCGACTAAATTTCTTGGATGACCGTCACACGCATTATGGGCCACCCCAAACATCACAAGGCGAGAAGCGCATGGCCTCAGCGTCCTATAGAAAATCATTGCTGGATCTTTTTTTTTTTATTCTTTCCCGGCATAATGGCCGCATTGCGTCTGATGGTGAGCGCAAATTCCGCCCAGGCAGAGTATCCATTGGCATCGGACGGGAGTCCCATGCCAATAGATACACGTGAACACACACACCTGGGTTTTCTTGGCATTAAACTCAACCATATTCCTGGAACCCCTGTAGAAATGAGATCCAAGGTCCGGTTGAGCTCAATGACAAGATCTTCGCGTCCCTTCACAGTTTCGATTCGGCAACCCGGAGGCCCGCAGTGGTATCGCCCATGAACCGTGCTGTCATCTGCATAGCAATGAATGTTGCCAAGCGACAACATGTCATTGATATGCAGAATAAACAAGATGGGCGACAGCACCGAGCCCTGAGGAACTCCGGCATTTACCGACATCAGCGCCGAAGCGTGTCCGTCGACGACTACACGTATTCTACGCCCATGCAAAAAGCCGGAATACACGAACACAGGTTGCCGGGCAGACCGTATGCCGGATTTCTTCTTTTAAAGGGTGCGACTGTTTCAAGACGCTGCGCCGGTTAAAGATGTTTAGGTCGTCTACGTCAGAGATGAGGCCATGCGCCCTGTCGCTCATATCCAAGTTGCTGTAGGTAAGGGCGCACCGCCCCCTGCACAGTATGCCCAGCCCAGCGTAATGTCGTCTCTTATGACGATTACGAAATACCGTGGTGAAATTCTCATACCCTACGACAGGGTAGAGGCGCCGCAGCGGTTCAGCCATTTATTGCCCGGCAACTCTTTTGTGCAGGTGGCGGTGAGCGGGATCGTTCACCTCGCGATCCCGTCTCGTGCTATTCTTCTGCGAGATCGTGATCTCGAGAGTACGACGAACGAGAGTTTTCCTTGCCAAGCCTTGCCAATCTCGACCATGGAGGGCATCACGGCCGAGAGCGAGAGGTCTACTCTGGCGGCTGCATGGAGTAATCTGCGCTCGTCACCCCAGAGTGGGCACTCCGAAAGAGTGTGTTTTTTCACAATGATAGCACACAGCGGAAAGAAACCGTAAAAGGCCATCGATCGCACAACTCCCGCGTACAGCCTCTGGTAAGGGGTGCCGAAATCTTCGAAGTTGAGTTGGTTAGGCCAAGACCTCTCGAAGTCATTTGTACGGTTCACACATAGACAGACATTCACAAACCTTAAGAAATTATATATTTTTTTACGATTCCCTCAGACCAGCCCCTAATAATAGATTGTCAGAAAAACTCTTAATTTGACATGACATTTTAATTAGAAAAGAAAGAAATTTATATTTTTACTTTTGGTTAACTGATAATGGGAAGAATGTGCTTGCTTTTCTGAGCAAAGCTTCCCAAAACGGGGCTCCAGTTTGGCTCACTCGACTCGATCGCCCCTGGGACAATGCTGCGACGCCTCAGGGCGTCGTGATTTTGGGAAGCCCTAGGCTAGAGAATGCGTCTGCTGCCTTGACTAGTTTCGATCTCAAGCTTTTGAAATGGACATGAACATTCCACCGACTATACAAGACAACTCTAACATACTTGCCCAGGTTTAATTCTCTATCCTAACAGATCCAAAATTTAAAAACTGAAATAAAAAAGTGTCACTTAATTACTCAGCCACGATGTATCAGTAGAAATGCAATTGAAGACAGTCGGGTCGTAAGATCTTTGACCCCGACATAGCAATCCCGTTCTCACCTACAGGACTTATTGGTACAGTACTGTAGACTGGTGTATAATGTGTGGACTGGCTGGCACCGCGTGACATCATCTGACATGGTTCTACTCCCCAGACGAATCGATGTTGACACGTTGTAAAAGCGTGCAAACATACTTAGTATTGATGACCACGGCCCACATAATATTGCCGTGTCTAAACTAATATTATAAAAAGGAAAGATTTGATTGTTTGTGTGCATTAAAAAGGTTCCGGAACTACTCGATCGATTTGAAAATTTCTTTCACCATTAATATTCTACGTTATCCCAGCTGAACATAGGCGATAGAATATTTATTATTATCTGAATACTGCTCCCCGATGAAGCCGGGCCGGGCCGATGGTAAGTTTACTTCTTAGTTTGCGATGATAAGTAATAAAATGGGATCCGGAGTAATTTACATTTTAGGAAATAGTCTTTCGATTTAATTGAATTATTGTGTTTGAGTCTTTACAGATAAAGAGTTTGACTAAAATATATTAAGATTTAAAGTGAAACGTTAATAAGCGTTCTTATACGTTCTTATACATAAAGCACAACTAAGGCTTTACAACCGCTGAATGCGATAAAATAAACGTAGAAAACAACAATTATCTCATTAAAACTGTGCAGATGAATTGTTCTATATATACACGCCTTTTTCCAGAAGGGTTAACAGGGATGTTACCAGGAAACCTAGGTTTCACCTTGTGTTTCCACGATGTGATAGGGGTGAGCCTATCGTTATATTGAGCACAGACTCCTGACTCCAGGCTGTTAACGAGTAGAATAATAGCCGAGACCTCAGCGTTTTAATATCACCGTACTACAATAGCGCCAGACAGTCAGAATTCTAATGCTCTGATTTCTAACCAGTTACCACGTACATTATTTTTTACGTGGGGACTTCTTTACAAGCCATTCGCTTTCAATTTTAATTTTTACGCACTAAGCCAGCGTAGTGGACGATGATCAAATCCTCTCAATTAAGTTTAGGTTGTGGAGTACAGTAAGCTTGTGTAAAAAGAGCAACGCTAGAGTTTCTTGTCCGTTCTTCTCAGGCGGAAAAAGCGTTTTGAACCGAGTGGTAGAAAAAGAAAGAAAATAGTGACTGAATCTGAATCTAAATCATATGTACCTAATATGACATTTTATGGGTTCAAATTTCTCGCCAGCGGACTGTTAGCTTACTATAGTTACATTTGTTTCTCTATTTCAAAGCCACATAACAGACAAGATTACCAAAATTTAATTGTTTTTCTATCAGTTTTAGTCGGGGTAGTTGACACCGATTCTGCGCGTATGAAGATTGCCTATATACCTACCTAAATAGTATACCCATAGACCCAACTAGGTCGGTTTGAAATACGTCAATGCCCTGTTTGCTTTCTAATTTAGTAGCACTCAAAACGTGACGTGAGCATTGAAGCTCGAATGGTACGCGGCTAATGGATAAGATCTACAAAATACGAACATATAATATCAGTTGCTCCAAATACACAGGATTAAGACATTTATGTTGTACCTATACCTACTTATCTATCTTTTGGGACATTAAATCCATCCGGCACGAAAATGTGGCTATACATAATATGTGGGCCGTGGTCATCAATACCAAGTATGTTTGCACGCTTTTAGAACGTGTCAACATCGATTAGTCTGGGGAGTAGAACTATGTCAGATGATGTCACGCGGTGCCAGCCACTCCACACATTATACACCAGTCTACAGTACTGTACCAATAAGTCCTGTAGGAGAGAACGGGAGGGATATGTCGGGGTCAAAGATCTTACGACCCGACTTTCTTCAATTGCATTTCTACTGATACATCGTGGCTGAGTAATTAAGTGACACTTTTTTATTTCAGTTTTTAAGTTTTGGATCTGTTAGGATAGAGAATAAAAGTTTCAGAGGGTAATTTATTTTGAGTTTCAAACAAGGATGTGGTTTGTAATATCACTTTTTGTCGTATTTATGTCATGAATAGTAGTAGGCTAAGATGTTTAAAGGAATATTAATTTATAAATATTTTTTTTTGGCTATGCTCTATAAAAGCGGCAAAGAAGGTGACGCGTGAAAAACAGACATACCTTTTTCTGGCTCTTATTTTGCTTGACGTCAGACGGGTAACTCTGTAGATACTCCTACACAACGGCGAATATACATACGCTTCGGTAGACTAGGAATAAATTGTCAGAACGATAAAACTGTGTCTGTTAGTTAATTATGTTGTTGTTATCATAAAGTTATTAGTAATATTGTTGAGGGACTATAGAGGAAACCAGAGGAGCCTAATTATTAGTGACGAGCTATTGGAAACATCGTTGTATTGGTAGCTTTCATAAGTTAATGATGAACCACCGCACTTAAAATACCAATCTTAACCTCAATATACTAAACATTTAACACCTATTTGTATATATGCGCAACATACTTACCTGTTATTTTTTCTCCTTCTTTTTTATATTTAATCTCTTTTTGTTTAATTTATTGTATTGTTACATTTTTATAATTATTGTACTGTGTTGTATGCAGCTAATTTGCGCGATAATAAAGCATTTTTCTTTCTTTCTTTTCTTTCTTTCTATTTGATAACTCTCTAGCTGTCTCGGTGCCACAGTTATACTACGGTATGATTGAAATGCTGAGGTATTGGGTTCGAATCCCCGTGACAAGTGACAATGAATAGGAAAATCCTATAATACGCGTGATATTATTGGATTTTTCTATTCATTGTCAGCCCAGAGTCAGGAATTTGTACCGATATGGTTATAGGCTCGCCTCCTATCACATCGTGAGACGAATAATACAAATTACAAGGCGAATCGTGGGTGTCTTGGCTACACCTTGCCTATCCTTTCTGGGAAAAAGGCGTGAGTCTATTTATATATGTATGTATTTCAGTAGGTAACTCTCTCTCTCCAACCACAAAAATTCCACTGCTGTAAATAGTGATCCCCATGGATCCATTTTGGTTTAATAACTATATCCATGTACGAATAACGAACTATCAGGGAATGATTACATAATAATCGAAGATATCTCGTAAAGGCGTCGCCGTTCAAATAATATTTAATAACTTAGAATTACACTCTTGCACGTGCGAAGGTCATGGAACTCGGCGACAGACGCTTGCGAATACTGAGTTATTACTTATTACATCACTAATGTCTGTTTTTTTTCTCCTTATCTGTTGATTAAGTATTCGTACACCTTTTTATCTCCTAAAGTTCGACTGTGATATAATGCCACAGGCATTAAGTCCGCCTTGTATACTTTTGTATATGAAGCTTAATAAATAAATGTTCTTTTTCCACTAGTGTTTTTTTGCACTGTGATACAGGTGATCTTGTAATAAATGAGAGGGACAGTTAGAAAGGTTCCGATTTTGATTCCTGCTTGATGCTTCGAAACAAATATTTGGTGAAGTGTTGTGAGGCCGAAATTATCATGGTACTCACAGTGAGGAGTCAGGATCGTGATGACTTTTTGATGATTGAATTGAATTAATATCAGCTGAGAAAAAAACATAATAAGTATAGGAAATGTTTTGGGTGAACTGTTTATATCACACCCATGCTCGTACCATTGACAATAATTATTGCTTAGGATTGTTTTTAATTAGAGTTGATTAATTTTGTACATGGTTAGGCTTTTCCATTTTGGAGTGATATAAATAGTGCTAGAGAGAAGTTTTCGATACGCCGCGCCGCGCCGGTTGTTTCACCATGTTATTCTTCAATATTAAAACGTGTGATAACTAACTCATATTCATTTAAAGTATACGTAGACGGTAGAGGGGCTCTACTATATTCATCCGAAACGAAGTTCGAAACTTCGGACGATCGAAATTTTTTATACGATACGAATGTATCTACTCTGTAAAAGTTCGAATTTGTATAATGTACATCGTAACCATAAGTCTATGGTTACGACCATAAGTCAATAACGACCATAAGTATATGTAGGTACATTCGTATCGTATATAAACTTCGATCATCCGAAGTTTCGAACTTCGTTTCGGATGAATATAGTAGGGCCCGAGCTTTGAGAGCTTTTTCCACAACACTGGCGCAATTTGTCAGTAACCTGGTTTAATAAGTGAAAACTCTGCTCAGAGGACGCAGGTTCGACCCATATATTGAAGTACAAATATTTTTATGATCAACAAATATCTATATCGATTCGGGGTAGGTTATCCCCTATATGTTGCCCCATGTGCTTCATACAACTCATCGGGATTTGTACATTAAGTTTAACTGTTATCTTTTTATCGATAAGACCCGGTCATCATAATGTAAACAATGTCAAGCTGTGTCACATCACTACATCGCGCCGGTCACTACTCCATTCTAGTCATGCGCAAATTGAATCACTGTAAAGAAAAGAGAGATATATATCTTTTAAGTCAAAAGATATATATCACTCTTTTATATCTTTATATCTTTATCTCACAATGATCGATGAGCTAAAGAATGAGTTGATTAAAATTGAGTTATGAGTCTTTCTTTATATCTATATCTAAGATTGACATTTTGGTGGAGTATATCTTTATATCTTAATGATTCATGAGCTAAAAGATGAGTTTAAATTAGTTGATTAGAAATTTATCTATATCTGTTTCTTTCTAATCTTTGCAGTGAAATTGAACCAAAAATGATCTTTACGCGTACGGATATAATGAGTTAGTTTGAGTGCAAGGGATATAAAGATATAATCACTCCGTACGTCGGATATATATCTTTTTAGTTAATCACTCCTGAGTTACACATGTCTACTCCATTCGAAATTCAAATTCAGTGCGTTTCCAACTCCGTCCAAGGCATGACGCGTTTTGCGTTTGAGTTTTTTTAAAAGAGTTTGTGACTTAAAACTTATGTTGCTTTGTGATGTGTGTGCAAGATTTTAGTGTTCTGAGTATTTCTTATCGGATATTACACTATTGTTAACTTTTCGGTGAGTTTTCACGATGTTTAGTTCCGGTTAATGCAAATATGTTAAGTGCATGTTCGAATTTTAAGTTGGAACGGCTTCTGTTTTAAAAGCGTGAATTTCTTTTGTATTTCAAACACAGAGCTAATTTACATTTTTCTATAAGCCTCGCAAATTTTGAAATGTTATACTTACATAATATTTTATGGTAACTAATAGTCACATCGGGAAAGTAATACGAAGAAAGATTTTTATTACTTAAAATCTAAAAACCTCTTCCATGTACAGTAAAAAATCTAATAAAAGCACAGGTTTCCCTCTGAACGTAGCTTATTATCACTTTAAAATCCTTTTTCAAAAATTGAAAGCACGTCGTGGTCAAAATTATAACAAATCTCGACAACTCCATTATTCAATAACTTCCTCTTTTAACTACCTATACCACATATTCCTGAATTGATTGATGTCGGACAGGCCACCAAATTAACTTTAACATTCCAAATCGTTTTGCAATAAGGACAAAAAACCCGTTGCGGTGACTCTACCTGCGACTCTATGTTGTTGTAAGTGTGGGTTTAGGCGGATAGATACAGCGAGTCTTAAATTTTAAATGGTAGATAACAACATACTAAATGATACACATTTTTTTGGCTTAGTGGTGTGTGTGTAAAAATGGTTAATTATAGATCATGCACAAAGATAAGATGTTTTATGTTGTGCATGTGAGAATCTCGTGATGCTAGCATAGTTGTACTACGGTATGGTTACGAAACTGAGGTCTTGAGTTCAAATCCGAGGTCGGGCAAATTGGTGTTGGATTTTTCTATTCATTATAAGCCCAGTGTCAGGATTTTGTGCCTGATATGGCGATAGGCTCGCCCCCTGGCACTTCATGGGATGAAATATACAAAATTCAAAATTCAAAAACATTTTATTGTGGATAAAATATACAAGAGGAAATACGGGTGTCCTGGATCCTCTGCCTACCTCTCCTGGGATAAAGGTGTGAGTTTATGTCGTATGTTGTATATGAGAAGCTACAAGACACGCCACTCTCACAACACCTATCCCCGAAATAATATATCGTCTACGATCTATTGACTTCCAAATACATTGTTGTCATGCTGTTGTCAAAATATTCAAAACAATTTTTCTCTCTTCACATTTAATTATAATTAGACATTTTAATACTATTAGATTACGAGTATAAATGCTTGTTGTTAATTATATGAAAACATGTCTCAAACAATGCGTTAAATGGATGTTTTTAAAATTCAATTATTGTAGTTCCAAATTTCGCCACACGCCAATATATTTTAGATTAATTATAAATCGTTGATCACACAAACCTCTCGTTTTAGAGCCACCTTCTAGTGCAAGGGTCGGCAACATTTTGAGTCGGAAGAGCCAAAAATTACAATTCACCTCATTTCTTAGTTTTAAAGAGCCACATTTTTTTCTGTCGACTGTTACGACGCCTATCACAGGGGAAGGGTGCGGTAAAAAACGAGGATAAGTGGCTGAGAGATAAAAAGGTGCCTTATCCTCAATAGATTCAAAATGAAATTTTTAGTATATATTTTTTTTCAATAAATTGTATTGGCGTATGGAATTAAAGAGCAGCAGCTTCATATCCAAAGTGCCGCATGCTGACACCTCTTCTAGTTGGTTAGTCTATGCACCTTCTTAACTAAATACAATGGAGGCTGTATGCGTGAGTTGCTAATATAATAACCCAATAAATGATATAGATTATCACCTTATTAGAGTGTACGGATAGACCTCAGTTGTGTGAATTCGAACCCAAGGCCACGCGGTTTTTTGGACAAGTTTTATTATTCGAGGATGTGAGTCATGTGAGCCATTCGTAGCAATTAATTACAATAGACCGCGTTAAAATAATGTTATGTAATTTAATTGTTAGTTACGTTCCAAATAGTCAGAATTTGTATGGGAAGTTATTAAAATTAATTATATTGCAATTTATTACAATATTATACTTCCTTAGACCAATAAGAAAATGTCCAATATTGATAAACTGAGCTCATATGTCTTTCATAAATAAAATGAGTTATTGGGAAAAACAAATAAAAATACGAGTAATGTTATCACGCTATCAAGATGTTAATAAAATTGATGGATAGATTTATCGCCCGGTTAATAAAATAGGTTAATATCGTCAGTAAATCCGAGTAGATTATAGGTTTCTATAAAAACGAAGACACGCTCCTCGTCCCGTAACCCAATTACTAGTAACAGAGACTTACATTTCTCATGGCAACACGCACTAGGCCAGCGTGGTGGCGTGGTTGACAGGCTAGACGCCGACTGTGAAACGAGAGGCCGTCGCGTCGGTTCGATCCCGGCACCAAGACAAATGTTAGTGTGGCCCACTAGTATTTGTCTCGGGTCTGGGTGTTTGTGAGCCCGAAATCTCTCTCGTAGTACCTGATACCCACGATTTAAGATTTGATCTTAGTGGGGTCAAGACTATGTGTGTGACTGAGTGTATTTATTTATTAGTTTACTGATAAAATTATCACAATGAATTAGGTCAATGAATTGTACAATTTGGTAGTCAATAATATAATCCCAAAAAATACTTTATATCAGTCATATAATACATAAATATTATAACCTCGTAAAATATACCCTAGTCGGGAGTTTTAACAATATTTTTTTTATGGCCTAACCACTCTCAGTCATACTCTCGATTGTAAAGAATGTCTGTGCCCTGCAGTGGAACATATGGGCTGACTCACACATACACATTTCTCAGCTTGATATAGACCTTATACCTTTCCATAGCAACAGACAATATAGCCTGCATACAGAAAATTCTTTTGACCTTCATTAAGTGGTCCATCTATTTCGGAGGTGGACGCCCGACACAATGCAAATTAATTTTTATACCTACTAATATGTCCCTGATACTTATAAATAAATATAGTAAATTGACCATTACGTCATTTCATTGCCGGTGTGGGAAGACAGCTGATTGACGACAATATTATTTAGATTCGTTTTGATTATTTGGTCTGGTTCACATGATCAAAAAAGTGTTTCTTATCATTGCGAGCACATGTAGATTGTAGACTCGTATGAAGTTAACTGTGCCTGCAAGAAATTGCTAATAGTTAGATCCCTTACAATTGTATTAAGTATTAAAAAGCATACAAAATGAAAAGTTTCAAATATTTTGTTTTTCAAACTCTATCTTTACACGTTTAACTTATTTTTGTAAACAGAGCTCAGATGAAGATGTCCGAATTTTTTATACCACTTTATTAGTGGTACTAACTATGAAAAAGTTTCTTACTCTTTACGCTAAGTCTACAAGGCCTTTCACACACTCTATAATTTCGTTAAAATATTTAGTTTGACCATTAACCTATCTGCATAGGCGTAAGATGAAAAAAATATTAATGTTCATTACCTACTTAACAATTAGAAAATAGTTCTTGTAGCAATTAAATTCAAAAATGACTTGTTTTCGTATAATAGTACATTATCATACCAGATTTTTAATATTAATTAACATTTAAATTACAATTTTATGCAATTGCTAAGGATTTATATATAAAATGAGGACAATAATTAATAACGTGTCTTATTTAAGTTTATAAAACAATCGCACTTGCGGAACCATGAGGCGGAACAATATTCTAAATCCATGTAGCAGATTGATGTGGCCTATTTTTCTACGATCGCCTGAATGATAGCAATCGTTTGTGGAATAGGCCGTTTATTCTGCAACACTTTTGATATTTTTGTGGGCAATACTAATCTATCCTTAATTAATAATTTCTTAGATTTACGCGAATGTTACACATTGAAATAAAACTATTATTTATAATAATCCGTAAATAATAGTTTTATTTCTATCATTAATTCTTGCTTCTGGTAATTAATACATCGCTAATTACGGAATTATCTTGAATCATAATTTATAAATGTCTAACTAAACCTCGATAGATCAGTTGTTTAAGATCAGAGAACACAATGCGCAGAACAATTGAGTGGATGTTATCAGTATAACTAAAATAGCGCATTGTGGCACGATATCAAGGTCGGCGGGTTATTGTCTATCATTACAGTAGTCAGTACCCACTAGTATCCACGGTTCTGCTTTATTGTTGATAAATTATTTTTGACTGGGAACGTAGATGGTGATATGGCATTTGTATTAATTACTATGGCATTTGTATTCGCTGGGACTACCGAATGCAATGTGTCTTTACTATAGTAGAACTTCAGTTTGTCGTATTTTGGGATGAACCATTTTAAAATGAAATGAAAATAATTTAATGAATTTTTAAAATGTTATACATAATTTGTGCGTGGTGGCCTGTTGGTAAACGGACTAGACGCGACTGCCAACATGTTCACGGTGGTCACGGGTTCGAATCCCATGGCACACTTTTCGGAGTCATGTGTGTATTGATAGTCAATCACCACGCACTAAAACGGTGAAGGAAAACATAGTGAGGAAACCTGCATACCATAGGGATTCATAAGAATTTCTATGGTATGTAAGTCCGCCAACCCGCACTAGGCCAGCGTGGTGGACTATATGGCCTAACCACTCTCAATCGTATTCTCGATTGTAGAGTAGGCCCGTGCCCTGCAGTGGGACGTATATAGGCTGATACAGACAGATACATAATTTAGATTCAGTCACTTCTTTTTCTTGATACCCCGGCCAGAGAAGAATGAGCATGAAAAACTAGAGTTACTATCTAAAAAAATTACAATATTGTGATTATACATGAGTCGCAAATTGGTTTAATTCAGAGCAGTTCATAATTAATTAATTATAATCAATTGAATAAAAAAAATATAAGCAAACTTATCATATTATGCAAACCGGGCTGACCATTCCGCACAAGCAGCACACGTTCACGAGTATGACGCATGTGCCAGCCACCGGCCTCATCAACAATTTTACGGGGAAGTTTACATTGTAATTAATTAATATATTATAATTATTTTTTCGATAAGGTCGCTACAATAGAATTAAATGTCGTGAAGTCCTTCTGAATAGAACAGTATATGTACCTACAATCTTGTGTAGAGCAGCTTCTTTGCGGTGATAGCATAAAGAAAAGGGAAAATGTGAAAAGTCTAGAATATCGCGACTCGAATATTTAACAGAGCGCCCACGTATTTTTGTAGTCCACAATGAACTTAAATTAAGCAATAAAATAATTATTACCTACATACATACATGAACACACGACTCTTTCACAGAAATGGTAGGCACAGGTGCAATCAGGACACCCACTTTTCACCTTGTTTATTCCGCGAATGTTTAGACGCGAGCAAAATAAATATGTTCATCATTTTCGTCATAATTATACATTCACACATTCACTTACGCTTTTTTCCCAGAATGGGTAGGCAGAGGTGTTACGAGGACACCCACGTTTCGTCTAGTATGTTTCGTCCCACAATGTGATAGGAGGCGATCCTGTAGGGCGATCCTGTGGGCATAAATCCTTGACTCCGAACTGATAATGAAAAGAAAATGCAATATCTCTTTGCCCGTCTCGCGATGCGAACCCGAAACCTCTGCTTCGTAGAATACCAAGAATACCGTAGTAAAACTAAGCCACCGAGGCAGTCAAAACAATTATTACATAACGTTAAAGCGAAAATTAACTAGTAATAGATTACTAAGTGGCTAATAACAAGAAATTTAATTTATTGTCCCAAATTGCACTTAGAATAAGCCAAAAGAAAAATAAAGAAACTTAGATATCACATTTGGTATTTATTAGTCAAATTTTGAACCTTTGTCGCGCTATTCAAATATAATTTAATGGGTTTTTTACTATAGCTTTACGACGATGAGTCAGAACTTGTATTTAATTTAAATGAGCCATTGTTTTATTCCTTTGCAGATCTCGCTGCACAATCGACGGTATGTAAGTGACTCCAATTACAAACAACGCGGCAAAAATGGTGGCAACGGCATTTCCAAAGACTGAAGAACCTAATAATTTAGAAGTTGTAGCTTATTCCGATCTGAATACGGAGGTAAAAGCAAACGGCAATAATGAAATATCTGCTCATTATACTAAAGAGGATGGCGATTCGCCGATAGAAAGAGTCAAATTCCAAGGTGTAGATGATAATGACAGTATATGCTCCGACGATTCTTTAGATCACAAATTACCACCGATACCAGACGGCGGGTGGGGATGGGTGGTCGTAGTGTCCGCGTTTTTGGTCTCAGCCTGCGCCGATGGCCTGGCTTTCTCCTTCGGTCTTCTCCACGAAGAATTCACGCGGTACTTTGATACTACACAGTCCAAAACGTCCTTAATTGGAAGTTTGTTTATAGCGACTCCGCTACTCGCTGGGCCGATAATGAGCGCTTTAGTAGACCGATATGGCTGTAGAATTATGACAATAATTGCTGGACTGTTGTCCACAATAGGATTCCTATTAGCAGCGATAAGTAATTCAATTCCCATGCTCTGCCTTACGTATGGATTCATTAGTGGTTTGGCCATGGGAATCTTGTATGTAACAGCTGTAGTATCAGTCGCTTTCTGGTTTGATAAGAGGAGAAATTTGGCTGTGTCGCTTGCCTCCTGCGGTATTGGATTTGGTACTTTATTGTACTCACCGATGACGCATTACTTCTTGGAGGTCTACGATTGGAGAAACACGATAGTGTTGCTGGCTGGAACATTGTTAAACATGTGTGTATGTGGTGCGTTGATGAGAAACCCAGAGTGGTTGGAAATTAAGCAGAAGAGGCAACGGAAGCTATCTAAGGCGATGTCGCGGAGGTCTTCCAGTGCTGGGTCTGTGTCTTCAAAGTCTCTTGGTGGGGAGTCGGAATACCTGAATGTTGATGAGTTGAAATCATTGCTCCAGAGTGGAAAGAGCCCGGAGTATATCCTGGCGACCTTGGCTTCAAGTATAGCCGAGGCGGAACAGCTAGAAGCCACAACACAGATGAATGCTGATCCTGTTTATAAAAGAATGCATTCCAATATACATCTGCCTACTTTTATACAACAGAATGAGAAGGTATGTGACAATTTCTATTTTCTATTCTTTAAAAATATTTTTCACCTAAGCTAACCAGCAGACCTGAAATAATGTAGGGTAAATAAATATTGTGTCTAATCTTGCGGTGATTGAACTGATAAATTATTGAATCGCGTAATATAGTTATCAACTGTGCCAGTCAGTAGTAATTTACCGTAAGTTTCGCACTTTCTAAGTTAAAAGTAACTCACTACATTCCCCTTCTGCAAAGGTACCCACTAGCCAATCCCTAAATATGAATCACCGAGGCGCAACTACATTGTCATCTTAATATTATGACATAGTCTATAATGATCACAGGTTTCCACCAAGCATACCCTATGGCTTATTGGAAACAGCATCCAGCAACTTACTGCATCATATTTCACTAAAAATAATTACCACAAAAAAGCGAAATTGTTTAAACACTCATGTTGCGATTATTGTGAAGCCAATTGTCGAATCCGTAATTAACTAATTGTACTAGCGAGCTATTTCGGGATAGATTGTGACGCCCCGACAAACGGTTTAATTTGTACGCTACATCATAATTTCGCAACACATTCACATGAAAACATTCTTGCATTTGTCACGTTTGCCGGTGATTATTGTGAAAGAACTTAAGGCACATTGACACAATTGATTTCTTGCAAATAGTAGATTTTGTCTTGTGGTTTTTTGAATTTGGATTGTTAATCATTTATAATAAGTGTAATATCTGTTTCATTCGGAAATATCTAATTCCTCGGTAAATTTCCAATATAAATTTCCAATATAAAAATTTCGTTTTAGACAAAATTCTTGGCTTGTCTTTAAAAACCTCTCCTCACATGCATACACTAAGTTTAAAAAAAAATATCGTGTACCTATCCATTTGGATCAGTGTTATTGATGTGCATATTTAATTAGTGAAGTCAGAAATGCCAGCTGTAATATCATACTTACCCATTTAAATTAGTGTATTGTCTTATACCTATATGCATTTTAAATTAGTGAAGACAGTAATCATTGCCAAATATTTAATCACAGTAATAAATTATAAGACATTCTCAGTTTCGACAGCTGTGCGTAGACAGTAAGCAGAAATCTGTGTTCGGTACATGTCTATTTTATTTCCTAGTCTATGCTGTCCCACTGTAGGACAGGGAGGTCCTTTTTCCACCTATCTCTATCCAAGGCTTTCATTCGCCAGTTATCAAAATCCATATAATCTCTCCACCTTCTGTGTGGGCTACCACGTGATCTTTAAATATTTATAACAATATAATATCTATAAAGCACAATATACATATTTTTCCTGCCCGAGAACCAACTCCCACATGGAATTAGCGCTACTTGACATTATGTTCATGTTGCAAAATTATTTAGCTTATAATTTTACGACCATATGCATCGCATCAACCATCCCAAGAAATAAAAAAATATCTAATTCTTTTACTTAGTACGAATTTCGGAAGTTGTTGGAACAGTTTAGTTGTTTCTCATCTATAAAAATCCATTTTCATTGATGTCTCATCATCATTTATCTGTGAGTAATCATTTTTTTTCATCATCATCATCAATGAGCAATAACTGATGATGCATAAAAGCCTCGATGATGAATGATTGTTGGCATAAGATGTAGCATTTCTAAGCGCCAGCTTATAATGAGTAATTAGAATTGGTTGTTGATTTAACATTGCTAATATGTCAACATAAACGAAGAAAGTACATACAGCTTACTGTATTTTTATTATGCTCTGAAGGTGAGAGTACAAACGTTTGTTTAAAAAAGTGGAAGATTAATTAATATATAGGTAGTTGATATTTTTTCTTCGAGGTAATTATCACTTAGTTAACATTAAATATGAAACAAAACATCTTTAGCAATTTTGCATACCTTTTATTTTATTGCAATAAATGTCGAGACGACCATGCAATTCGACTGATAGTAAGCGTTACGACCGCTCATGGACAATAGTAAAACCAAACAACAGCATGAATTACAAAGGAATGGTTGGCATTCCACTGCGCTCGACATCCTATGATTTAAGATCTCAATATGTAAACTATAAGTTACTCTGGCTACAATATCCTTCAAACCAGAACAAAAGAGTGCATTTACACTGCTGTTTGGTGGGAGAAATATACCCAAGGTAGTAAAGAAGTAGTAAAGAATGTCTCAGCATTAAGTCAACCTTTGCCATGTTTGTATAAAACTTCATTAAAATAAACTTAGTAATGTGAATTCCTTAACTGCATAAGGTTGTAATGTAAATAAGTTCTACTTTATAGGGCTCCTTGATCAATCGTAACAGTACATTCCTGTGTTAATTTTTCCTTAATAACAATTTATAAATGAGTCCTTAGTCATTACCAGTACTAGTAGTATTCAATATTTATTACATTTTCCTACATAAGTAAAAGATATATAAAAGGCAATTGTTATTGGTCATTGGCATATGTATTGGTAAAGGGTTAAAATCCCAGAACACACCTCTGACTTTGCGGAGTCATTTATGTTTTAATAGTCAATCACCACGCATTATGAAGAATGTAAAACGATAGTCGACTTTTCTATTTAAATTATTGTCATAATTATGTCTGTCATGTGTCGCAGTTATTGCGATACGTTTGTAAAGGTCTCGGCTTCGAATCTCGCGTCAACCAAAGTGATATTGGATTTTTCTATTTATTATATGGTGTCCTTGTAACAGCTCTGCCTACCCATTCTGGGAAAAAGGCTTAAGTGTATGTATGCATGTATAATAATTATGACGAAAATGTTGATCAAATTAATTTCGCTCGCGTCGAACACTACCTGTCTCTATTATGTTGCGTGTGCGCTTGCCCAAAATACATGCGAAAGTTTTGCATACACTCACTCCAATAGTGTTTCGGCAATATAACAGTACATAATAGATTTTCTTTTTGCTATAAAAGAGGACATGATTCTTGTTTTTCATATCTCTGTGGTGATTTTAATTTTGGAATAATATTTTCTCTTATTATAATCATAATATAAAGAAGATGTATCTGATAGATTCAACATAAACAGATATAGGCTCTGATTGATTCATAACATAACGAATACAAGTTATAATGAAAAATGACTGTTTTATTAATACTAATTTACATTACAGGTACCACCAGAAGTAATAGAGAAGTTGATGGAAAACAAACGCCTCTACAACATCATATTACAAAACTATCCAGATTTGATAGTAAAATCGAAATCTGAAGTTAATATTACCGTTGAAAATATACCAGATGCCGCCACGGAACCAGCGCAACTCTCGGTCGAAGTTAAAGCTAAGAAACCTAAAACCACTTCAGAATCAGAGACTAATGAAAAAGAAAAGAAAGAAAAAAGACATAAAACTACTTCGGAATCAGAAGGAAACATAGATAAGAAAGAAAAGAGGCCTGAAACCAAATCTAATCCAAACGTTAATACTCAGAAACCAAATAGTAAAATTGGTCAAAAACCTCAACCTAATTGGTTAAGGCAAATATCAACAGACCACCACTATCTTAGAGACATGCCGTTGTACAGAAACACAATGATGCATCGAGGTGCTATGCTGTCGATACCTAGGTATAGACTTAGAGCTTCGTCATTGCCAGACATGTACAGGAATTCCATGTGGTCACTAGAATCGGAATCTGATGACGAATTTGTGAGTAATTATCATTGTTATGTTAAGTAGGTGGATCAAACCCATTCATCATAATGTATTGGAGTAACTTTTTCATCGAGTATTAATAATTTAAAATCCATGTCCTTATTATTGTTCAAATGATAGCGACTAGTTAATAATTTTCTAAACCACTTTAAAACCAAGAAAAAAACATTATCTTTACTTCCCGATTTATTAAACTTACTTTTGCAAAGACTGGTTTAATATTGAATGCATTTTTACTTGTCTTTGATAATCAAAATTCATTTTCAGAAATGGTACGATCGCCTCTGGATGAAACTGAAGACTACCTTCGACTTCAGAATGTTTACGGAGTTCCACTTCTTAATGTTCAACTTGTCTTCGCTGATTCTCTCCATATGGTTCATTGTGCCCTATTTCTTCCTGACCTCTTATATGAATATAAATAACGTCGAAGGCGGAGCAATGATGATCAGTATAATTGGTGTTGCCAGCAGCATTGGAATTGTAAGTTTATTTTTTATTGTTTATTTCTTTAGTGTTGCCAAAAGAGCTTACAAGACTTTACTGAACAAGAGTAGAATTGTTAAGAGTAATTAAAATTGTAACTATAATGATAAACAGCCGCATTAAAAATATACATGGAACGATTTTGCGTAGGGTACACATTTTTTATCCGTAGTTTAAATCTAAATTATTTGGTACAGGAAGCCAATTGCTGAGCAACCTGTAGATCAAACTCAGCTGTTAATTGTTATTATATTTGTTAACGGTTTACTCGCTTTCAAGGATATTCTGAGTCGTTAACCTTATCTGATTTGCTACTAATTTTTTAGAGTCTTACCTTTATCATGTCATTGATGTCATCCATCTACCTACTTTACGCCGTTATCAAGTCTAGCTTATGTTTGCCAGAATCTTGTATAAATAAATATACACTGAGATAAGTATGCTGAGTGGTTATCAAAAACAATGAGAATGCTTTTCAGAGATACAATATTCAGAGACAACATTGTTGTTTCTAGATTACACTAGCTGTGTTGTTATGGAAAACGAACCCATGACCTGTGTGTCACGGACACAAAATATCTTAATACAACATTCAGAGACAAAATTGTTGTTTCTCGATTACACTAGCTATGTCGCCATGGAAATCGAACTTGTGACCTATTTGTCACGGATATATAATATTCTATTTATATTGATATCCATTTAGAGACTTATACTCGTTAATACACCAGCTCACAAGCTCGAATCAGTTGACAGAAATACAACATCCCAAAATATGGAAAGTCACTTACTGAATGGCTTTTCAGGTCGCCTTGGGTTGGGCCGGAGACCAACCCTGGATGAACGTGACCAAGGCGTACGCCGTCTGCCTCATCATCTGCGGTGCCTCCGTCGCCGCCTATCCGCTCTTCATCACCAACTACTGGGCCCTCACCGTGGTTTCCGCGATCTTTGGGCTCTCCTTCGCCAGCTCCTACTCCTACACCCCAGCCATCCTGATGGAGCTAATGCCGATAGACCATTTTACTGTGGCGTATGGACTTATTTTACTCAGCCAGGGTATCGGGCATTTGGTTGGGCCTCCTATTGCTGGTAAGTTACGTGTCTTCGTTAATTGTTGCTTGAATTGGAGAATAAAATAAATGAGTCAATATATCACCTGATGCAGTACAAGGGCTCTTCAATAATTGAGATGGCTTAGGCTTTCACATTAGTAATTGAGTATCACATTTTGAAATGGTTAAAAATGTGTACTACGAAATTGGAATCCAAGTGACCAATGTCATGGCAGTTCAGGTGCAATCACTGAAGAACAAACGAAAAAATACCTTGTTGTTACGGACTAGGAAATAATAACATTATTAATTTTTTTTCATGTCTTTATTATACGTATGAATGAAGTTTATGTGCGAAAGAATTACACTACTGATTGATACATACCCGAAGTTAAGAACAATATCCCATGGGAGGATATAATATCCAATTGAGTCCCAATTAACACATATTTAAGCACTCATCATTTCTGATTGCAATTAAGATGCAAATAGCGATGATCTAGGGCGGCCCACACATAAATCTATGTCTGTCTGTGATACAATATGGCATAGTTCAAGGCCTCTGAACTAATTCTTAAGTGGGCCGGATTTAAAATGTATACAGAATATATTGTTAAAATTGTAAATTAATAGTGAATGATGATTCTGTTACTTAAAGTGCCTAAATTTTAAATATAGTTTTATTATGGTCTATCAATGACAGCCTTCGTGACGTAGTTGGTTAGCCGCTGGCTGTGAAACGATAGGCTGCGGGTTCGATCCCCGCACCGAATAAAATAATAGTGTGATCCACTAATATTTTTTTCGGGTCTGGATGTTTGAAAGACCGCAAAGTCTCTCGTAGTTTCTAGTCCCCGCGACATAAGGCTCGAATTTAGTGTCTCTACCACTAACAAAAAATAGGATGAAAAGATTTACCTAATACATATCTGCTATTTTTAATATTTGTGTTATCAATTATTTATTTTTTCCAGGAATGCTGTGCGATTTGACCGGGACATGGGACCTGACGTTCTACGTGGGGGGTTTCTGGCTGGTGATCTCAGGGCTCTGTGTGGGGGTCATCGCCTACACGAAGGATGCGCGCATGTGCGGCACTGCCCCCTTGTTGAAGGAGGCCGAGGAAGCCAAGTCCGAACCAGGCACTGCAGTTGTTAATGTATAAAACAGAAGTCTATGATTTGTAAAAAATGATATAAGGAATAGAATAAAACATTTTTTAATACATACAAAGTTATTTTTCAGTATTTTTACCTTCTGGCGAGCCGTCATGTCTTAGATGTAATGTTAAAAATAATATGAACTAACAAACCGCACAGATATGATAATTGAAATAAAACTATTATTTACGGATTTTATCGCGGATTTGGTCGAATTTTTACATTTTCGATTTCCCGACGTTTCGATTACTTTACAGCTTTTACAGTTACAGTGAACACGTAAATAATACAGTCAAAACCGTTTATAACGACATCGTTTACAACGACCTATCGGTTATTACAGCTAGATTCTATGGTCCCGTCCGAATCCCTAGTAAACTATTCAGTAAACAAGCCGCTTATAACAACATCGGATACAGCGACATATCGCTTACAACGACGAAATTTTATCGATATTCATCGGCTATAACGACCAACGGCTCCTTGTCTCAGCAAAACAAAACAATACAAACGATGTTAAATCTTACTGATAAGCATTGAAGGAATATTTGAGAATATTGTTTGAGACTGGGCTAAAAAAAAGACAGACCAAAATGACTGATTACTTTAAAAACTTGTGTAGTTTTATAACTCGTAACTGTAAGCAGCTAAATACATTTTGTATTCTAATTATTTCTTAATAAATTTTTTTATTTCTTTTCTAACTCGTTTACATACTTAACCTATACTTATACTAGATAGATAACTATGATAATATAACTACTGTACTTGTGTATATGACTGTATTGCTTATAACGACTATCGGATGTAACGTCGGCAACTATACGGTCCCTTCGATGTCGTTATATCAGGTTTTGACTGTAGTTTTATTTCAACATTCGCGTAAACCTAAGAAATCATTAGGTATGATAATTTTAAAAAATCTGTATTTAGTAAGTGGTATGCATTTTAGATAATCGATATAATTTCTAAACCGTATGGCTTAGAGAACTAATATAAAGATATTTCTATAGACCGGCGCTTGTCACATACACATTCCGTGTATTATTATTCTAATGCATAAATCACGGAAATGGATTGATGACTGAATGGCAAATCATCGGATAGGGTTACTGTATGATTATTTAACTCCTACATTTGATAACGACTGACGTAATGTTTGTCGGTAAATATTATTATGTGTGTACACCGCGTTTGGCGGCGCAAGACCCAAATTTGATGTGGGTTAGATAAATTTGACAAGAAATTAGTACCTATCAAAATAAGTTGTTTAAAGACGCTGAATGCTCGCCGCTTCAACAAAGTCTCTTTTTTTAGAAGGCTCATGTTCAGCAGCTTTATTATATTTATTTATTTATTTTATTTTAGACAAGCTTGCAGACAAATAACTAATCCTACATTTCCACCCATCCCATCAATCAGCCAAAGGAAGTCCACTGCTGAACATACATAGGCCTCTCCCAATGATTTAAATGACCTGTTGGAGACAGCCTGCATCTAGCGATGTCCCGCAACCTTTACCAAGTCATATGACCAAGTCACGACCACGTCCTACGCTGCGCTTGCCGCTACGTGGATTCAATTTAACAACTTTTTGGCCCCATTGCTCTATGACCTTCAATATTACATATAACTATAGCTAATTACAAGCCTCCACTCGTGATAATGGAGATTGCAACTGGAAACAGTTGCACCTGTTTCTAATTCCCAGGATATAATTATTAAATTGTTAATATTACTAGCCCAGCTACACGGACATATTCCCGCGGCGAGTATCGTATGGCATTGTCGCATGCGATAATTGTTATATGATTACCGGTTTTAACGAATGTTTAACACTATAAGAATTTTTTACATTACGGTAATCTATCTTCGCCTCGAGAGACTCTCCCATGTATATGGGACTTAAGCGTACGTAGCAAATAAATTATTATAGAAAATTCGTCATCCATGCCAGTGTTGCCTATTATCAATTAGGACATCGCTTAGTACCGAAACTTATTTGATCAAAACATAATCTTAAAGAGCAAGTGCACACAACACGTGACGTCATTTAATGTATATTTGTCGTACACACAACAACTCGATACTTAATGCATGACATTCCCCTGATTGTAAGCGATACAACCTTTCATGGAAAGTAGCAACACCAAACAACACCATGAATTACTCTCTGAATTATGCTCGGTAATTCACTGCTCTCGCCATCCTGACACGTTTTTTTATTGATATTCTTGGTGATACGTGCATGCCGTTCGACTGATGGTAAGCTATATGACCACTTATGGACAGTAGCAAAACCAAATAACACTTTGAATTTCTTCTGCGCTCGCCATCCAGAAACACGAGATGTTACGTCTCAATATGGTCAGTAGTTACTTGAAGTTACGCGAAGCTCTGTAGTACGTATTTTATGCACTACTACTATACTTTTATGTATTTTAATAGTCTCTGGCCTACGCCTATGGAAAGCAGGTATGATGTGAGCATCTGTCATTTCTGCAATATCAATAAAGTGATTACTACCAAAAACATCCATGCTGCTGCTACTGAAAAAGTGTAACCGCTGAAGTCACAACAGAAATAAAATATAAGGATAATAATAACGTCATTAGTCATATAAAACTTATAGTTAATCCCAATTTTCCTGTTTTGTGCGTTCAGTTATTAATATAACTTGTAGTAGTACACATTTAGTTCAGCACTTTTGTGAAAAATATTCAAATAGAAAGAAATTTAAATAATTAAATAAATATTTGGTGAATATTTAAGATGTTAAAGCCATTTTAGTTTTTAAAAGGCGTGAAGTGCATGCAACATAATATGGAAGTCACCACTATCAGTGAGTAAAAGTTAATGTGAAACAGTGAAAATGGTGGTAAAACGAACATACGACATTAACGCCGCGGCTTCGCACGACAGTGTCGAAGACAGTTTAGATAACTATGCATTGAATTCAAGCATATCTGATGAAATCGAGATTGAAGCGAGGGAGTCTCCTATAGAATTGATGGATTTGTCACATACCTCTGTAGCTGTTACAGCCCAAAGTGCTGCAGAGAACAAACCAGCCGGTCCACCAGATGGTGGGTGGGGATGGGTCGTGGTCCTTTCAGCTTTCCTTGTATCAATTTGCATCGATGGCCTGGGATTTTCTTTCGGTCTGCTACGCGAAGAAATCGCTAAAGAATTAAATGCGAAACAAACGACAATCTCATTAGTGGGAAGTTTATTTATTGCCTTACCTTTGCTTACCGGACCTGTTATGAGCGCTTTGGTGGACCGCTATGGCTGTAAATATATTACTATGATAGCGGGTATTTTATCAACTGTTGGATTTTTGCTATCATCGGTGTGCAAATCGGGACGGTTGCTCAGCTTGACATACAGTCTGATGGATGGATTCGCCATGGGTATTTTATATGTAACATCTATCGTCTCGATTACAATGTGGTTTGACAGGAGAAGGAATTTGGCGTTGTCCCTAGCATCATCCGGTTTTGGCATCGGACCCATAATATATTCAAATATAATAAGTTATCTTTTAAATGATTTCAATTTAAAATATGCGTTCGTTATTATTGCTGGAATATTACTTAACATGTGTGTATGTGGAGCCTTAATGAGAGATCCTGACTGGTTTAAAAGCAAACCAAAGAAAGCAAAGGTCGTGCCAAAGGTTACAGTCGACAAATCAGTGTGTTCAACGTCTTCCTCACTATCTGTCAGTAGAGAGACACGGTCTGATGCTAATATTAGCGAAGAAAACCTAACAGAAGTTAATACGGGCACAGCCGTACTGCCAGTGCAAACAAAACCCAAGAAGCCAAAATACGTCACGGAACCCAAACCTCAGGACGAAGATGAAAACAATGATAAAATACCTAAATCTACAGACTTGAGTCCTCAAGTAGCAGACGAAATGAATTCGACAAAGCACAATCGTTGCATGGAGATTCTGTCAGACCATAGCTATTTGAAAGCAGCAACTCTACATAGGAAAATGTTGGTTCACCGCAGCGCGATGACGTCCATCCCTAAATACAGACTTTATAGGATCGAGCGACACGACGTCTACAACCATTCCATTTGGTCGCTGGACGTACATAAGGATGGATTCGTAAGTTTCTATGTTTTGTTTAGCCCTGGGCTTATATTATAATGCTAATAATTTCTTCAATTCTTACATACATCCCAGGGTTAGGTGTAAGAAATTGCCAAGAGTAAAAACGACCCAACGTTATTTACAAATCCTAAGTTTGCACTAAAGTTCATTACAATGTGAATTACGAGATGTTCTTTATCAGCCGCTGCCAATAAACAAACCCAATCCAAAATTTGCCGTTTTAGATTGACAGCTCAATCGTTTTTCTGATACTATATTGCCAATAATCAATCTCAGTAGTGAATAAACTATGGCAACATGACAGGAGACCAATCGAAAAGTAGAAAACAATTGACAACAAAACAGATTGACTTCAATCTAATTTTTTCGATTGATTATTGGCATCGGCCATATGTCATCTATCTTCTATTGGCGTAAGGCGAAATTTGGAACAACAAATAAAATCTTAAAAATATGTTTTCATAATACAAACAACAAGCATTTAAACTCGCAATCTTTTTTAATGATTGCAATGAAAGGCAAGATGAGCATGCCGTTCGCCTGATGGTAAGCGATACGACAGCTTATGGATAGAAGCAAAACCAAACAATACCTTGAATTACTAAGCAATGCTTGGTACTCCACTGCGCTCGCCATCCTGAGACAAGATGTCCCAATATGTCCAGGAGCTACTCTGGCTACAATGGCCTTTAAACCGAAACAAAACAGTGTGTTGACACTGCTGTTTAGCGGGAGAAATAAACATTGCGGTGGTACTTACTAGATGGCCTCGCACATATGAGAGACCTACCACCCGTGTAACCTAATAGTATTTTAATATTTCTAATATAATAAAATGTGAATAGAGAAAAACCGTTCCTTATATTTTGACAACAGCGCGACGACGAACGCATTCGAACACCAGAAGGTCATAGGCGATATATTATGTTACTGGCATGACAAGGAAGTTTTTTTTATTGTTATATTCCCTGCTAGGTAAAGGGAAATACCCACTTTGACCCACGCATTGACTATTCCATTAAAATCACAATAATATGTTTTAGTTCGAAATGGAAAACGCAATGTTATCACTGATATATTTTATTTTTGACGAGTCATCCTCAAATGGCCTACATTTGAGGATAATAATAATAATAATAATAATAATAATAATAATCTTTATTGATCACATGATCTGATCGGATGACTGTACTAATTAATTAATTTCATTTTTCAGTCACGATTCCTTCTTCTGTGGATGACACCAGAAACAATGATCGACTCTAAATATTTAATCAACATTCGATTCATCCTATTCAATGTGTGCTCGTTTGTCGCGTACTCCTGCTCTATCATCCCTTACTTCTTCCTCAACTCTTTAATGTCGGAGAACAAGTTCGTGGGAGAAGTCACCGTCATATCTGTGATTGGTCTCGGCAGCATTATTGGGATGGTATGTAATGTTTCCATTTGACCTTACACAATGACGATGATTTAGTACACAACTCCTGGTCCTAAATCTAGGTTTAAGGGCTAGAAATCAATATTATAGGTGCTCCTTGCCTTTAATTAGAAGCTGAATGGCCGATTTTTTATTTGTACATACTAATTTTAGTTATTATCTTAAATCAATAAATCATTTTAGAAGGTGTTTACGTAAACGTAGAGTACACCCTTGCTTACAAAGTTTTGGGTTTCCTGATATATAAAAGTCACATTGTTTATAATACACGGGGTGAGTTAAAACTGTGTGTGACGAAGGTTATTTATTTCAGGTGTTCTTCGGCTGGGCGGGAGACCAGGGCTGGATGAACGTAACCGTGGCCCACGCGGTCTGTCTCATCATCAGCGGAGTCTCAGTAGTCGTGTATCCTCTTGTCTTCTCTAACTTTGGGCTCCTGGTCTTCATGTCTCTAATCTTTGGCATCACCTTCGCAAGTTCCTACGCCTTCACCCCTTCCATAGTCATGGAGATGATGCCAGTAGATAAGTTCACTACGGCATATGGCATCGTCTTACTGAGCCAAGGTTTGGGTCATCTGATAGGACCGCCTATTGGAGGTGAGTTGAAAGAAATTATTTACATTTGATTTCATTAGACCACAAGGATTTGCTACTAATAGTAAGATAATTTTCCCGAAACAAAAGTAAATTGGGAGAAAATAATGTCGATAGCAATATAATTCTTGAAGCGAAATGAACATATGGGATATTCAACCACTGTACCTAATGCCAAATAATATTTGCCCATATTTCTCGCTTACTAAAGATTTTTTTTATTAAGAAAATTTGCAAAATTATTTGATGTATAGTATGATCAACTTGGCTAACCTAAACCCTTTGAGTGGGGAAGGGCCTTCCTAGAGTTTCAAATATCCAAATTTCTTTTTTACAGTTTCTTTACTATGATTGACTAATTTTTAAAATAATCATATCTATTGCTATAGACATGAATTCAAAACGCTATATTGCTTTTAGCTTGGAAATCTTTGTCAGACAGTGCAGACCAGTTTTTTCTAATTGAATTATTAGACCGGAAACATACTACTGAAAGGCCTCGGCACGCAACATAGCATCGCGTGTTTAGTATGTTTCTGATCATAGAAAATCTATTTAATTTCATTCTACACATATTGCGTCATTGGGTCGCGTGGCGTGGTGTTACAGCAGTATGTTTCCGGCCTTAGATACCTATGCATGTCCTATATCTTCAACTTGCTCATTTGCAGGTGCGATATACGATTCAAGAGGCTGGTGGGATATAACGTTTTATTTAGCTGGGATTGGATTGATAGCGTCAGGGGTTTGTGCTGGGGCCGTAGCGTTCATCAAAGACCCTCGAAAGAGGCTGACAAACAACGCTTAGGTATATAGGATCAAAAATGTTGTATTTGTTAAGTATAAAATTAATAAAGTCAATTTTAGTAGGTACATCTGTATAATTTTTCGTGTACATTGAATTTTCCTTGCGGTTGTGAATGTCGTGCCTCCAGAAAATGGCAAACAATTTTGTACTAAATATTTATAGGATTATATTAGTAAATAACTTTAGTTACGTCAGGATTCGGTATTTCTGTTGCTATTTACTCATAAAATAAATATTTACAAATACTGACGTGTACATGAAACGATCCCATTATGTTGGTAAACATTTAATAACCCAGTAATAACTATATAGCTTAGTTTACGTACCAGTTATTACACGATGGGTTATCAAGTCACTACTGGCTATTTCTGAAATATTTTTTAAATTGGTAGAGCCAAGCTTCTGTCAGTCATACTCAGCATGAATCGGCAGGCCTATCTCAGGAAGTACCACTGTCTCAGTACAGGAAATCGACAGCTTTGCTGCCGTGTTTCGTTCGATAAGTGAGAATTCCAGATGCCCAGTACTCCTTCCTTCTTCCCATTCTTTTTTCCTTCTCACTTCCCTTCCAATTCGATGGGTCGGCAACATATCCATGATCACTATGAATGTTCATGGCAGTGATCACTTTCCTCCATGTAATAAAAAAATAGGTATTTTGATAGCTAAGTTGGTATGAATATAAACTTAACCACCTTTCTCCTAGAAATGAACTACAGTTACAGTCAAGTACACGATAGGTAATTTGTTGTGTTAGTACAAAAACGACAAAGTTTTCTTTTGAGACAATAACCTTTCTTTACTCCTGGGCCTGACAAAAATTATAATATGATTTTCAAATAGTATAGATACATTAGCAAGGCGAAAGTAAATATAAATCAGGAAGGAAAAAAAAAATGCATAGTTAAACTTTACAATAACAATTTTATTTTGAAGGGAACAACAATTTGTGACGTCAAAGATCAACAAGAACGCTTGACTCTTGCACTAATTCTGTTAAATTTTCATAAATTAATTTTATAAATAGACGATCTAGATCTAGATTATGGTAAATGGCTAATGTTTGTATGGCTGATTTTGGCTTCAGCAAACAATATATTTTAAAAAGGAATATTCAATAGACAGCTGCCGTGTCGTAGTTGATTTAAAGCTGACAGTTACAAGACGAATCGTGGATTCGATTCCCACAAAGAGACAAAGAGAGTTTTTATGGCCCATTAATATTTGTTTTTCTCGTGGAGATGTCAGATCAAAAGTCATAGTTTCTGATAACCATGATTAGTATGCCAAATAGTGCCAAAAATCAGTGTAAACGCACTATTATGTTTCGGATTAAAGGGCATTACAGCCAGAGTAACTACTGTATATATAGAGAATTAAAATCTTATGTCTCAGGGTGGCGAATGCTTTGTTAAGCATCCTACTAAACCAGTAAATTATCAAGAACTCTAGCAATATTAAAACGTGAACTCTATTTAGGTAAACAAAAATATGAGCTCTGTTACCCTACTACTGCTGCTACTGTTTTAGAACGCCTATGTGCGTGAAAAAATAATTAATATGATACGATCAAAAGATTGATTACTTTATAATATTAATAGTTGTGGGTACATTAAGTATGCTCGATATTTTAAAGAAAATAGTGATTGATAATTGCGTTTAATTGAAATCGTTATTTGCACAATTATATCATATTTATTTAACTGTTTGTTGTAGGCCTAAAATAAATCTCTATACATAATTTATATGGAAAAAACATTTTATTTCTAGGCAAATAAATGTTGGTTTAAAGTACAGAATTAATGCGAGAGATGAATTCACAGCACGTGGATAAAATGTATTAATAACATAAATATTTACATTGGAGCCGAAAACATTTTCTATTAATACTACAAACGAAGAAAGACGCAATAAAAACTACTGAATATATTCAAATTATATAAATACTAATAAATAATTGAATGTCATATATAGTATCAATAATTAAAAACATCAGAAAATAATGTGTTATTTACGGTAGGTAGATAACAGGGATAGTAAATGTTTTACAAAATAGGAAAAATCTAAAAAACTGTCGTGTACAATATACAAAAAAATAAAATAACTATAAACAATTAAATGAGTGAGCCGAATATAGGTATCTATACCTTCGATTAAGCGTCCAGAAAGATTCGAAAAAAAATAATCTCGTTGGTCGAACAGATGAAACCAACGATCAACATTATTTAAAATATGGCAAAAATACACATCGGTTTCAATAAAATGAACCGCAAGTAATTGAATCTACTGGGTGAAGCAAGTGTGAGTTTTATCCTGTACTGTATGTTCAGCCAACGCGACCAATTAACCCTAATTGAACAAATATCTTTGTTAATGATTGTAGTAAATAATAGCTATATTTTTTAAACCAAAAATTTCGATCATTTACAGCAATCAATCAACTCCATGTAAAGAATTTACTCTAACTACCGAAGCTTATAGGCCAGGATGGTGGACTATATGGCCTAACCACTCTCTATTGAAGAGGAGGTCAGTGCCCGCAGTGGAACGTATATGGGCTTATACAGATACTGAAGTTTAGCTAGTCTCATTGGGAAGGCTAGTGAGCATTTCTAAACCCCGGAAAAAAATTAATGAATTAGAGCAGTTGGCGGCAACATACGAATAGTCCTTCTTTGTTTTACATTATTAGAAACTCCGTTTCACTCATTTAATATTTGTATAATTACGCAAACATAAGAGAGCCCATGTAAAACTTAGCTTTTTAAATAAAGATATGTAGGATATTATTATTGGGAATTAATATTTAATTAAACAAAGTAACATTGAAGTCTAAAGATCGATAATATTTAAAATAGGTAATCACAGAACATATTTGAAACAGCTAAAAGACCATGTTTACATAGGATTATTTCTCTCAAATATATAAGTAATGATTATATCTTAAATAATTTCAGTTACAGCACGAAGGCATCTTAAAAGACTCACTAACGACGAGTAAAATCTATAAAGTAAATAAAATCTAGACAGATATGACACTTCGTTACATTATTACTCCTGTCCAAACGTAAAATATTCAATATTACATTAACAAGAAATATTAAACATTAATACAACTAAATAGAAAAGTCTAATCACGTCAACAATATAGAAAAAATACAGCATTCTTTATGATAAAATTACAAGCGTCTATACATTTCCAATCACTCAACGGGCACATTAGTTCCACACGAAAATATTGCATGATATTAAATTCATAAGAGTGAGGGAAACAATTAAAATTTATCTGAATCCATAGACAACGATCAACAATCAATATATTTGATTTATTATCTACGTTTAGAATTTTCAGTGAGAGAGGTAGTTTCATAGAGTTTGATTTATTATTCCATTTAATAATTACGTATGCATAAAATCCTTAATGGATATTCATAAGAGATGTTGAAATGTAAAGCGTAGATTTTATTTCATAAGTGTTGTCATCATTATTTATGACGTACATCTAGTTATTTAACAAACGTGACTTACTTACACTTACATTACAGAAGAGGTCATAAGACAAAACAAGGTAAAAAGGGAAGACGATTTTTGAAACAAGTATTTTTTGTACCTAAATCATTAACAAGACAATAATTCTTAATAAATAGACATTTCGACAGCCTTCCATAGATATAATACTTTTTTAAATTGTGCATATGAAGGTAAGTGACCACCGTTTTTTTTTTTAATTTTCATAAGTTTTCAAACAGCCATCTTAATTTATAACAGCCATGTTTCTTAAAATTATAACTATGGCTCGTGGTTTGGAGAGGCGGGGAGAAAATCATTAATAACAACACATTTGATTGGATTTTTTAAATACCTCGCAACTTTGACGTCATGACACTTGATTTTGCAAATAAATCTAATTTCTTAGAAATTTACTGAAAATAGTCCAAGCATTCAAATTTCTCTTAATATATCATCATCATCCCATTTGCTCTCTTCCTACCTCTCCAAACCTCCAAGCATACAGCACACATAGGTGCCTAGATTATCTAATGTCTACAAACATCGATAATAGCTAAGAGCGGCGCAGGCCGTATAACACTAACATTAAACTGCATAGAAAAGGACGTAGAAAAGACTTAACTCGTACCTACTCTCACTTGAAATCACGTTACATTAATCAGTAGCGCCGACACGATCGAGCACGGCGAGCGAAACGCGGATGTAGCTAGGGTGTTTGAGAGAGAAAAAATGATAGGCAATAATTGAAGACATCTGGACTACAGAAGTCAGAAAATAAGGTTGCAGACTGAAATCCCAACCTTCTCTAACCTATCTTTTAAGATAATGAAAACCTCAACCTGAAACCATCTAAACTGATAATTAATAAGTATACTGAAGTATACTAACTTGCACTAGGCCTGGGAGATAAATTAAGGTTCAAACCTATTTCAATCGTAAAAGGGACTCGTGCTTATCAATCAACAATATGAAGCTCCGAGATTTTTGTAAAATGCTGAATTTGAGGTTGTATGTATTCATAATGATATCAGCTATAACAAAAATTATGCAACAACAGGAAATAAAATACTGGTTCCGTACTTTTTTCCCATTTCCGTGAATAATCAAACCTCCACTCATCACACCCTGGCTGCGTCCACGAACCGATAATTTTGTTACTAAGCGTTCCCAATTATCCTCAAGACGGACCAAATGGATCCTACCGAATCTTACGTGCATCCTTATAAGCCGACGGCTTTAACCCTAACGATAAGCCTCAGACGGCGTTAAAATTCACAAATACGTGCAATTTCAGTCAATAATTTCCAAGAGAGAATATACCCTAACAACACGTGAGTAACAAGCGAGACAGTACATCGGTGCGTGTATAGTGAATACAAAACGGCCGCCGGGACCAACAACCATAAGTTTCAACAACCACGTTACAACCAACTCGTGGCTATTGCTTTTATGTGTTGGAGGGAATTTTTGTTGCGGTAATTTCCCAAACAAAAAAAAAGTATATCTAAATTATCATAAATAATCCCAAAGTAGTCCTGATCTATTATGAAAATGAACTACTAGATTATTTCTTAAAAAGCAAATTAAGTATAATATTTTTATTGATAAATGCTTAACTATATTTAGATCAGAAAAATAAATTATTTCTTAATTTTAAAAATTAAGGATCGACCTTTGAAACCAAGTAACTGAAAATATATTAAAAGTAATCATAGTAATTTCGGTCGATTTAATAGAACCTGGGGCTATAAAAGAGTAAAGTCAAGTTATTGGAAAACTGGAATATACAAGCTGCAAAAATTCCCGCCAACAATAGTTATACCACTTCAGTTGTTTATCGACATCATTAGAGTCGATTTTGAGCAGAAATCCATTGCATAGGATTACCTGTTTCACATCACGATCTAACGTTTGCTTCGACAATTTGAATTTTTCTTTAAATGTTGATATCATTTCAGTAATATAGTTTAAACTCTTGTGATTTTACATTTTATTTTACCGGAAATATTTCTTGAGATTTTCGGTTCACAATTTTGGTTGGAAGAGCTTAATCATGGTACACTCTTGAATTCATTGTCAAGATATTATGAATAAGTAGGTATTTAGTACTAACAAAATACGATTGAAAAGGTTCCTAGTAGCACCTAATATTATTCTTTAACAAACTTTATCATCATCCTACGTTGAACATTATTTAATTTGAGATCAACGTAATATTTTGAATTTCTATATTTCCTGGGCAATACATCAAATAATACTCCCAACAAAAAACAAATAATTAATTCTCAAGAGATATTCCCGTTAAATTGGCTTCAGAAAGCCATTATTTACAACAAAAGCAATTCTGAAGAGGTTCTTCATATTTCCAGACGCGCAATACAAGTGATATGTTTCAACGATTCATTCTCATTCTTACTATTCTAATTGACAAGAAAGTTTAATTTACAAAAATAGAGATCCTGCTTCAGTGATAATTAAAACTTCGCGTGTTATAGCTCTTTTACATTAATCAAATAAATAAATCACCCGAGGGAAATAACACTCTTTTACTATAGCATTATGCAGTGTTTCATTAAAATAGGCAAGGGCTAAAAAGTCGGTAGGCAAAATCTTAAATTTTACCGATGGTCACCTAGTTAACCAGAACTCTTTCAGAATTTTATAAATTCAGGCAAGTCAAGCCGTTGAAACCAATAATTATTAAAGAGAATATTAGAATCGATTTAAAGACTAACTAGGTAATTCAGAGCTTATTTTAAACAAGCTTACGGACCGCATCAACAATGCCAAAGTAGTTAACTTATTTACACAACGAAATAGTAATGACAGTAGTGTTATTTCTCTCGACGATATAGAAAAAGTGTGTGCATTTATGACTAAAAATATTAAGAGTTAAATGCAACAACATCGATATTACTTACTTTATTATACACTTACCATCATAAGGTTAAAAGCTCTCGTTATAGAGATTTCCTTTAATTTAGGCGATTATTCTTTGAGTACATTCACACTGCAAATGGAAAGGTAGAGCCTAGAAGCTTAGCGGCTCAATACAATCTAGAACGAAAATACTGACCCGTCAATAGTCTATAAGTTCTGACCCCACAAGTCTTGTGTTGTGGGTATTAGCAACTACACGAAATTGGGTCATCACAACAACCATAATAGGATTGTGCTTGATGATACAAACAACTGTCTCAGAGCGGACTTCAAACCCGCGACTTCTGGATTCGCAATCGACATCTAATTGCACCTTGAAAGTTCTCGATGACATATTAGATGTTATGGGATTATTCACACCGACGCTACGGTCCCTAGCATTTGATCGAATATATTCCACCTAGAATGTATGGAACCACTAAGAGTTTACACTGCCACTTGCGGTGTGAATGTGTACTAAATATCATACATATTGACAGATCACAAAAATACACATTGATCTGTAAGATCTATTCAATAAGTAAAACTTAAGGGAATCGCTCACGAAATCGAAAAGGTGTCGGATATCCGTACACACATATGCGGATCATCAACTATCCGTATTCATTCATATCCGCGAATGTAAATTATTACCAATATCTGGTAACATATAATATACAAGTTTAACAATGAAGATAATCATGGTTAATATTTTTTATTGTTACTTTAATATAAGTTTCACAAACCCGCAATGTAAAGCGTACATGACTTCACGCAAGTCGACGACCTCTAGCGTCAGCTGATTTTGAAATAGCGCTACAACAAAAACATGCTTGATTATTTTTATATCACGCCCCTTTTTACCGAATACAATAGTGGTTATAATATTGAGAATATTTGTTGGTATGTCCTTACCATTACCAACAAAATCATCGTTTTCGAGAGCGTTCCCCTTACATCCGATATACATATAACCTGGCTTAGTTTTTCAAGATTGTATCATTTTTGACACAAAAATACTCTTTTACTATGATCAGTAATAGCATTTTGGGTCTTCTATTTGACGAAATTTCACGTAGATAAAGATAAGGGCGCCAGCAAGACGCACTGTTGCATTACTCCGTTAAAATTTTATGTACGATATATTTGTATCCTTATTCATTAGTTTTAATTTTTACCGAAATTATTACATCATACGATATTGTCGAATGAAACATTTAGGTTTTATATAAATTATATCGGGATTTTAATAAAAGTTTTTTAAAATTACACAGTAGATTATCTTATATATTTATTTATAGTTTACTAGTATATTTATATCTTCATAAGGGTTTTAAAAGATTAGTTTAATACTGTTGGATTGGTTCGGAATTTAGAGTACGATCAAAATAATATTTTATGAATAAATATATGATGTATATAACGACCAGCAGCTTTATACTTAGACATTAAATATATGCAAATTTAGTTATATGAAGCAGCCATATATAATACATCTATAATTTTTTATATTAATCCAAATAAAATAATGGCTATTTAGCTATCTTTATATAACGATACATATATTAGTTATTATTACTTTGTTGTTTATTATTTCAATATTATAATATTCTCTTTTATACTTAATTTTAATAGAAGCAGTTTTCTGTATTAGGTCTTGGTATTGCAAGTTTTACGGATTAGTTTATAATATTATTATGTTATACATTTAATAGTATCTTTTTAATTATAACATTCTGTATAAGAATAAAAATAATATTTGTTGCTTCATGCAGAAATATGTCTTATATTTATCTCTTATAATTATAGGTTCATCGTTACATCATAAGCATTTTTTATAAGAATTATTAAATTTCAATAGGTATACGTTTTATCTTATTCTACAAAAAATGACCACTATTTCACTAAGCACATAATTTTTAAACAAGCTTCATAAAAGTCTAATTCAAATGTCCATGTTTAGTACACATTATAGGAGAAATTCAATTTATTGTGATGGAATGGAGACAAACATTTTTGGTTAGTACTGCGAAATTAACTTAGAAACATAAAGAGTTGCGCAACAAGCTTAAATCAATAACCGTAAAGGAGACGTAGAATTTTATTATTCTTTCTGAATAACGACTAATGGTTTTAATTTTCTTCTTTCTACTTGATACAGGGGATACACGTCACGCAACTGCGCTTTGCAGTACATTGCTGTATAAGTAGATTAACTGAGTAATTTGCTACACACTCTATACGCACGGAATGGAACTGAAAGATGAAGACAGTCGACAATTTAATTTGCAGTCCATTGCTGGCTATGTATAGGAACAGTAGTTAGGCATGGTGTTTTGCAATACATACCTGCACTAATGGCAGCAATTGTATTGTAGTTTCACTGACTAATTTGTTACACATTGTATAAACACGGAGTTACACTCTGAATAATTAGTAAGAAACTTTAATTCGCAGAACATTGCTGCCTATGTCGCACGGGATAGAACATAATTATGAAGACAGCTGACAGTTCAATTTGCAGTCCATTTCTCGCTATGTATAGAAACAGTAATTTGGCATGATGTTTTGACATAGCTGCATACAGAGGCAGTAAGTAGTCAGTAGCAGTCCATTGCTGGCTATGTATAGGGATGAGAAGCAGTACCTTGGCATGTTGTTTCGCTGTACACTGCTGCACTAGTAGCAGCAAGTGTTGGTGACGCACCTCGCTCATCGTTCGTGGCGCAGCGGCGCCAGCGCGGCGAGCGAGGCGCGGCGCCGGCGCTAGGAGCCCGGCGACGGCGCGCCCGCCAGCCCGGCGCCCGAGCCGCGGGACACGCGCGGCTCCAGCTCCAGCGACAGCGTGTACTGGCGCTCCTCCGCGATCACCAGCGACTCGTCTAGCAGGAACTCGCATACCTACACGCACATACGAGTATGCATATATAACACATTTGTATAGTAGTTGGAGTGAAAGAGTCACAGCAGAAACAGGGCTAAGACTATCTGCAGAAAACCAACAAAGCGAAGGTTTGCTGTCGTGTTTCGATCAATTCCTGTCGACTTTACTTTTCCCTATCATGAGAGTCCGACAATAAGACAATAGGCAAATGCTGTGAATGTACATTGACGTCGGTAATTGGTTACCAACAGGTAATATGTTTGCTTGAATACCCTAAAAAGGGAAGCAATAAACCTGAAAAAATATTAACCATTGTGCGGACGAATCAATGAACTCACCTTTGGAATATGTTCAATCTTGTAAGGCGTCTGCTGGAAATTCCTAATTTCACGGATCACGTGAGCAATCTGCAAGAGATCCATCGAAATGTTATAATTCTCCAAAAGAAGCTCATGATTTTCGGTCAGTATCTAATAATTAGTAAACAAATCTTTGGAGAATATAATCTAAACCCAAACCAAATTAAACTTACCATTCTCATCTTGGAGAAGTTGAGGAGTCCATCAGGCGTGTAGTTGGATGTTCCTTCTTCGATGAAGGACAGATCCGACAAGTACATGCCGAGGTACGGGATACATGGCGGGTCGCATCTACACACAAACAAACACATAAATGTTTAAACACACCTATTTCATATTCTTCCCTCATACCATCTTACATAAGTGATAAAACTGTAGGAAGAAATGAGTACCTGTGCAACGCATCCCTCAGGATTCTGAATCGACACTCTGACGATATTATCGTCTGCATCCTCTCAATCGTTTGCTTGCTCTGCAAATCAGAACAATCATAATTATTATTATCCTAATATTATTTCGTTTTACTTAGAAACATATTTGGACCAATTATCACTTTGATGTGCTTAAACGATCATTATTTTTCATTAGAAACGCAATGTGAGGCTAATAAAATATTCAGCCGACAATACAGGTCAACGACGCAGTTTGCCATAACATTTTATTACGTTTACATTGCGCGCTTACAAATCTTTAATCTACTAAAACTATAAATGGTGCATAATTTAAATCAAGCTTTAACACTTATACTAATACGCTTTCATTATTTGGATCTGATAATTCTGGTTAGGAATACAATTATTATTATATCAAGTGGAACAATAACCTCTCAGTTGGTTAGACGCTGGATGGGAAACGAGAGGTTGATTTCGTTGATGTATTGTATTTTGTATATTGATTGTGCATCATTATGATGTAATTTTTTTACTCATATATTTTTTTCCTAAATGTCTCTGCATGCAGTGGCAACTAAAAGTGCATTGCATTTATTGTAGGTATTTTTGTTTTTGTTCATTTAATGTAATTTCAACTGATTATCCTTTACTGGTGATAGCTATCTCGTATTATGTGAAAGGTCACCTGGTTGAGCAGTGTAAATGCACTGTTGTGTTTCGGGTTCAAGGATATTGTAGCTAGAGTAACTACTGGACATATTAAGAATATACATCTTGTCTCAGTATGCCGAAACCAGAGAAGTACCAAGCTATGCTTTGTAATTCATGGTGTTTGGTTTTGCTACTATCCATATCGCTCACCATCAGGGGAAAGGCACGCCCGTCACTCATTGCAATAAAAAACATGGGCAACATTATGAGAACAACGAAGAGTAACATAACAGAAACAACATAATATGTTTAGTATACGGACCGTCTTGGAGACCTTCTCCCAGGTCTTCTTGAGTCTGTAGACGGAGGTGTTGGAGAGCGCGGCGCAGACCTGCAGCACGCCGTTGAAGTTGTGCAGGCAGCGGGCGATGTCCGCCACCGCCGCCCACTTCTCTATGGCGGCCACGCGACCTGCACACATACAGACATGCTAGCAGACATACAAACACACCTGGTGTTATTAAAAGAAATGCTAGTTTGGAAGTAATAGGAATTCAGGCGGAGTTTCCTGAAAGGGCTTTTGATGAGGTGCTATTAGGTAACGAACTTCCCGGACAGTAATAAGTCACATTATAAAGGGACTTTTCCACCCTCACATCCACCACTTCAACTCCTGTGAGCCAGGATCAACAGTGACACAAAGAATTCACACCGAGCTCCGGAGCTCGTCGAGTCTTCCAGGGACACTAGCTTATCATTAACTCGCATCAAAATTAATCAGAAATAAAAACAAAAGGAGGAGTTGGAAACAAATAGTTGTCAAATCACTGTCACATTATAAAGACACAAATGTGACAACAAATGGTGCAACGCTCACATATAAATACTATGTAAATACGTAATGAGCGCAGGCAGAAAGAAATATTATAAGAACATGGAGAATTTGCTAAAACGTTTAAATTTTCTGTATATTTTTTTAGTAATTTCAATCAGATGGCCTGTCGTAAAAAAAATAAAGGCACCCAATAGTCACATACATAATCCTGACCCCACATTAAGATCAATTAATTCTTGTGTCGTTAATATGAGAAACTACGAGAGACTTTTCGATCTCATAAACACCCAGAACTCATATGGATTTCACAAATATTTATCTCGGTGCGGGGATCAACCCGCGGCCTTTCGTTTTACAACCGGTGTCTAATCAACAGCGCTACGGAGGCTGTCGAATGATCGATATGAATTAGTTCAAAGTTCAACCAATTTCTGACTATGCAATTCTATCTGACTGCCTCGGTGGCGTATTTGTACTATGGTACGGTTACAAAGCTGAGGTCTCGGGTTCGAATCCCGGGTTGGGCAAAGTGATATTGGATTTTTCTATTCAGTATCAGCCCAGAGTCAGGAATTTGTGCCCGATATGGCGATAGGCTCGCTACCTATCACATTGTGGGACGGAACATACAAGGCAAAATGTGGGTGTCCTGGCACCTCTACCTACCCTACCCTTCTGGGAACAAGGCGTGAGTTTATGTATGTATGTATGTATGCAATTCTATCTACATCAGCTCCAATTCTGACTTACTGCTTTACCTTTACTTTACCTTTATCTTTGCTTTACTTCAATACTGCTTTACCCTACTGTCCTTTCTCCCTACTTAAAGGATACCTTCAATACGTACCAGCCACAGTGTACTTCTTCAATATCTCAGATATTACAAGGTTGGAGATGTGGTTGAAGTGTGACGTCATTAGCAGGATGTGTGGCGCGCGTTCTGCCTTGTCTGCCTTTGTCCACGCCTGGCCCAGGAATTCCCTGCAAGATAACACAATACCTAGTATCTGCTTTAACACTACAATATCAAATTACTTCGCTGGTAGAGTATTTATTTTTGTCTTTATAAGTTATAGTCTCAGAAAACATTAAGCTTTCTTATGTTTAGGAATTAATTTGGTGGTGAAATCACTTACTCGCTATTGATGGAGCTAAAGATCTGGTAGTCCAAGTAAGTCATTTGTTCAGCTATTTCCAGAGCTGATAGCGTCTCGATGCTCTCTTTAGTTGGCACCTGCAATAACAAACAGTCGTTTAGGGAAAAGTCTTAAACCAGAAGTTTAAAGAGGAAAATATATAATTTATATTTGACTACAATACATTTACTAGTACTGAACGATTTCGGGGAAATATACATTTATTAGCGATTTATAAAATTTCTATGGTATGTAAGTCCGCCAACCCGCAATAGGCCAGCGTGGTGGACTATATGGCCTAACCACTTTCAATCGTACTGTCGATTGTAGAGGAGGCCCGTGCCCTGCAGTGGGACGTATATGGGCTGATACAGATACATTTTAGAAGAATCATAAATTCCAGCTTACGATAATATATCCAAATAACTCACTGGAGGTGGAATGAACAAGGTCTTCAAATCCACGGCTCTGTCAGGAGCTCGTTCCAACAAGCGAAGCAGCTGTGCAGCTGCTTTATGTTCAGCTGGCAAGAGACCTGGACTACCCTCGATCTCCTTGAGGAAGTCCATTGTGAGGCCTCGGAGACGCTCATCCGACCAGAAGTCGTACGAGTGCTTGGATATCCAGTGCCTGAATATTTCATGTTAATGGATTCTTTCAGATATATAATAGCGTTTATTACTTAGGCACCTACACATCTTGATATACTTAATACCGCTGAGTTTAAGTAACATCAGCTTTTGGATTAGAATAAACCTTTCGAGGTATTGCCAAGATTCATTTTTGAGGTGCAATTTTTATTAAGGCTACGACGATAATAAAGTCAAAATCATTGATAGTTAAGAAATTAGTAATTTTAATAAAGTAATTTTTTTACAGAATTTTGAATCCAAAAGTGGAATTTTTGAATTTGAGTTTTGTTACCTCAGCACATTTAACACTCTCATAGTAGCAGCAGTGGAGATTACGGAGTCTCGCCTGGCTGCAGGAGGTGAGGTTGGAGGCGGAGATCGAGGGTTCGAAGATGCTGAAGTGGCCACAGCGAAGGCCACCGCCGCAGTCGATGTACTGCTCCTAGACCAAAACCACTCCATCACAACCCATACAAATAACTACAAACTTCCACCTTACCCTGCAATCCCTAAAACTTCCCATTAAAAATAGTTCCCGAAACCCATAATTAAAGAAGAAAACAGCAATAAGAAAAGTGTAGACATGCAAAGATTGTGAAAATATAAAAATAATAAGGAAAGCCAGGTCAAAATCCAGATCCGAAATAAAAATAGTTTCCAATTCACTGTCATAAGAAGAATTTGTCAGGTTCGTTTTAAATTCTGATTAGGGTAGTTAGAAAAAGCATGCATATTTAAAAATCATTTAGAAGTTTTTTTTAGATAATATTAAAACCAATTATTTAATTTCCTATATTTTTAGTTACATAGTTAGTTATACATTGCGATATCTAAGTTTACTGCGTGTCTATTATCAAATAGTAGCACAATTCTATCACGCCAATTTAAAATCATCTAATATATACTTACTTAATACTAAATCAAATAATACACAGCATCAAAATATACGCAATACTTTGTGTTTCCAGTGTTCCTGTTAAAATCCTCAGACTTATCAACCAATTCCCACCATAATTAGTGTCCTTTAATATTAGACTTGTCAGTCCAAACCTAGTAAAAATATGATGTACTAAAATGGATTATTCATGTCTGTAAATGCAGTCAGGAAACGATGAAAAAGATGAACACGGTGATGTTGTGACCAGACAGGGTAAAAACGGTGCTTCAGTCACAGACAGTCGGACAAACGCTGAGTGTACCCATTGCTGTGGTGTAATGTGATCGGGCATCTAGGAACCGCAACTTTGTAAGGGAAAACAATGCTCTAGGTGAAACTAATATTTCCAAAATACTCGTCTACTGCATCTCTACTATTCTCTACGTTTACCTTCGCCAATCACTCACCACAACAGGTCTTTTCCAAAGCTGTTAAATGAATACCAATTATTATAACGTTCTTTTAATGGGACTAAAGAAGGTATCAGATTACTTAGAGTCGTGCAAAAGCTTCGTAAAATGACAATGAAGTAAGTAGTTTTAGATCAAAAAGAGATGACTTCATGCCAGAGTGATGAATTTAACTGCCACACTGAATGTGAATGTTGAATCGTCTCGTATAAAAGAGGAATATCTTTGGAAAGTTGTCCTACCTCCGGTGTGATTGCCTGAATGATGTGATGACGACTCCCGCCTTGGGTTGGCTGGTTTCGCGACGGTAGCCCTGAAATAACATCGCTTGATTCAGTATAAATAGCATCATCTATCGTCTCAGGACCAACACTACTGAGTGCTGAAGATAAGCCTCTTGGAGTGAAAAGTTTTGGTACTTTAATTTCAGTTATTGTGGTTGTTTCCATCAACATATCCTTCTCTTCAACGAATACCAAAATTCCAAAATCACTACATTGTATAAAACAAAGTCGCTTCCAGTCTGTTTGCCCCTATGTATGCTTAGATTTATAAAAATACGCAATGGATCTTCTTCATGCGGTTTTTTTCAATTGATAGAATGATTCAAGAGGTAGGTTTAAATGAATAATACATATACTAGTTCTCTATATTTCATCAGAAGCGGGATACCCCATAAACCAAATCGACAAATGTAATTCAAATTCACAAAAAGCTTTACTATACCTGTAGCGAACCCCGATATCCGTGGGTAATATTACCAACAAGCCAGGTATAAATTATGCATGTAGTTACCTGGGCGGCCTGTGACACCTGCGAGGTGACGGAGGAGCGCGGCTCCGAGCCGCCCCAGTAGCGACGCCGCTCGCTGTTGATCGAAGCGTTCGTGTAGCGCCGCTCGCTGTCGAAATTAGTATATTACACCTTTGGAATTATAGACACCTAACCAAAAAATCTTATTTTTGGGAAACGTTCATTAATGATTTCTAACATAAGAAATTTTGTACTCATGGAAGATACATCAAGAAGACCGATTTCTATATCTTTCTGCTTTTCATTCGTCAATAGGTCCTTCTTCAATAACGGGTCTATGTTATATCTATAATGTTTAAAACAATTTTTTTTTATTAGGCCACTTTGCCTTCATAATGACTTGGGATTTTCTCTACCATTAAGAGGAGACAGGCCTATTACGCCTATGCGGTAGGTTTTCAGACCGCAATTGACCTCAATTTTTAAGCTATTGCATAGCTTCTATCGCGGGCCTTGAGCGTGGAGACCGAATCCAGAAATTCCGTAACGAAAATAACCTAAGTCCGACCGAAGTTTAAATTTAATATTTTTATTTTAATTCAAATATGTGCCACTTTTAAATGCGAATTGCAAAGCTATTGCGTGATTAATTGTAATCTAACCTCTTTCGATATTTAGTTTTGCCATCTATCGATGAATAGCAGAACTTTTAATGACTTTTTGAAATATCACGCTTGTCTCTTTAGTTCAGCAACTCGCCTCTAGGTGGCATTGGTTGTATCGGCGTTACTGCGCATGCGTAATCTCCCTCTTCGCCCCGCAATCTGGTGACTCATGCGTGCTTAGAATTTCGGCGTTAGGGCACCTCCTCTTTGTATTTACTTCATGGTACGACTCTACGAAGCTCGCATATTATCTACAATTAATATCAAAGAAAAACAAAGGAAAAAAAATACTGCATAGTTAAAAAAAATATAATTACATAAGTTGATAAAAAATGCTATGCAATAGCTTTACCGCGGCAGTCTCCGAGTGCCACACGTCTTTTTTACTGGTGGTAGGTCTCTCACATTTGAGAGGCTGCATGGGTAGGTACCACCGCAATGTCTATTTTTCCCGGCAAACAGCAGTGAAAATGCACTGTTGTGTTTCGGATTCAGAGTAACTATTGGACATATTGAGACTTAACATCTTATGTGTCAAGATGGCGAGCGCAGTGGAATGCCTAGCATTGCTTTGTAATTCAAGGTGTTGTTTGGTTCTGCTACTATTGATGAGCGGTCATATCGCTTACCATCAGGCGAACGGCATGCTTGCCTCGCCATTAAAATAATCGATCACACTGGTCCAATATTTCAACCTTACTCTCCCTTTTCCCCTCCATACAAAATATCTCACCTGACAGATCTATGAGCTCCAAACCTAGTCCCAGAGTCAGAAGCCCTCCGCAGTTCCTCTTGCGTCCCTCCAGCACATTCCCTGGCACTCTCAGACCTTCGCCTTGCCTCGGAAAGTGCAGCTGCAGTTGAACTCCCTCCCGCGGCATTAGCGTTACTCGCCTGCAGGCGTCGAGGACTCTCGGAGAGAGTACGGACTCTCTGGAATTCAAGTTGAATTTCATCATCATCATTTCTTCCACTGGGAGTCCTCTGCTGAACATAGGTCTCCCCCAAGTCAAATTTAAAGTATGAATGATGATGATGATGAATGAAGCTGTTGAATTTAATTTAATGATAATTTTATGGGATGGGATTACAGAACAATTAGGTAGGATTTAAACAAGGTATGATGGACGAAATTAATACTTTGATAACCACGTTTTGTTTCTCCTTCTCCGTAACGCACTCTTGACAAAGTAGTCGTTTTGTTTCTCCGATCAATTGATCTACCATCAATGACTACTATCTTACGGGTATCACTCAATAGCAGAGTAATTTTGTAAAACATAAATATGTAAAGATAAATGGAATATCGGTACATTTTGGTCCTTAGAACTTGATTTACACCAAGGGTCCACTAATAGACGAGATATAATTATTACAATGGTTGAGGCAAGATTACATACTAGAAAAGATAAATTTTGAGGAACATAAATGTCATCACCATAGTTACTAAATTATAAGGGATGGTAATACAGCGAAGTATAAAAGACAATGGAAAGTTCACTAACATTACAGACCTCCGAAAACCTCTGAGATATTTTAAACTTATCATCGATTTTGTATTTGTTCTTCTCTTGTTCCTCTTCTTTATACTTGATGTCCTCATCGCTCTGGTCGACCATCTCGATGCTCTCGTCTTTCATGATGGCTGCAGCAGCATCATTGTCCTTAGGAGGTGACTTACGTTCGGTCTTAGCCCCGTTTTCTGGACTTGCCTTTTTTGGACTTCCTACTAGTGTGACGGAGCTCAGAGCCCCTGGTGAAGACGGTGATGTTCCTGCAGAAAACATATTTTGTTAGATGAAGTCAAGTTAAGGAGGTACCCAATTTGGTAAGAGAATTTTTATAAAGGGTTGGCATCAAATTGACTCTTGAAAAGAATAATAAATAAAAAAAATATTCATAGCTAAATTTAATTAACTCACCTTTTAACGTCTCATTGCTTGATGACGTAGCCATTATTTTAGGTATTGTTAAATGGCTGTTGTCTTCCTCCGTCTTTGATTGGCATTAAAAACATTTCATTTATCAACACATTACTATAATTATTTACATGAAGCTACGAATTTTTGGATTGAATATTTGGACATCAACATTTTAAATACCATCGGCCTTACAATATTCGGTACTTAACATCACATCAGCCTCCTTACAGATTGATCTGCTTCTAGCAGCTTATTGCTACAGTATCAAATCATCTGATCATTTACCTATCTTGGACACCATAAACGCTAAAAGGTTTGGGATACCAGTCACAAATTTTAAGAAATACAGTATAATTACAGTATTACTGTAATTATACTGTATTCCTAAATTTCCCTAAGTTACCTTGCTAACAGATGATGTTCGCCGAGATGGTGCCATCAAGTATGGCGAGAGCTTATCTTCATCTTCACCTAGAAAATTTGCAAAAGGTACTCATTGAAATATGGTGAAGGTAGGAAAAGTTAAAACCAAGAGACTATGTTTTTGTTCGTGTTTGATTTAGTAGAAACGTTTATTTGTGTCTTACTCTTTCTAGAAGCTTTCCAGAAGCGTGACTGCCAGTCCCGGTCGCTGTACTCGGAGCCATAACCTGTGTACAATGTGTGGTAAGTGACAAGTGGTCAATGGTAAGTATTAAGTTGTAAATGGTAATTGGCTAGTGGTATATCTGTATCAGCTCATTTACGTCCCACTGCAGGGCACGGGCAATGATATATTATACAAATACGACGTAGATATCGCACTAGCACTTCAAAAGTGAGGCGTTCAAATTCGGGCAATTGGTGTAATTTCATCTAGTCGCATAGCAACGGCGACAGAGAGAAGACCTCAGTGCTGTCAACATAATTTATTTCGAAAATATTGTCTAAAGTGTCGAATTGTGTGTTTTAAGAGTGTTAAAACAATGGTGCAAAAATATGAAACTAAATGGGACCTATACACCACACGTAAGTATACAAAAACCACACAAAATTTAATTTTTATTTTAAATTAGCAAACACCGCCTTCAATTGTGTAAGAAGGATCGCCTAATACAAAGATTGTTAAGTGCGATAGGGACAAAAAGCGTACGTCATAGATTAACAAGTCAGAAGCGAAACCGATCATACAGAAAATTGACGATGACAGTTTGAATGGATTTGGATAATTGTATATTTGTTTCTAATTCAATCATATTTAAAACAATTAAGTTATTTGTTATGAAATATTTTCATAATAAATAATTTAATCCAACCACGAACATTACAAAATACATTAGCTTCCCCATATATTTTGAATTACTATATTATTTACATATATCATTGAATGTTTCCAGATTTCCACGTGATGAGCCTTTGAGACGTAAATGGATATGCACTATGCACAGCTGGTACAAAAAGAGGGGATCGTAACTGGATACTTTAAAACTGATTAAAATTGGTTTAGCACATTTAATTATGAATAAAAATATACAACTACGAAAAAATATATATCCACCTAAAAAACCTGCACCATCGGTTGTTTACCAGTGGCAGGTCGCTCATACGTTAACGCCATGTGTAGGTACCACCGCAATGTCTATTTCCCCCGCCACACGGCAGTTTAAATGCCATGTTATGTTCCGGTTCAAAGGACATTCTCGCCCAAGTAATCGCTGTACTTATACTTAAGATCTTATGTCTCGGGATGGCGAGCACAGTGCAAAGCCAAGCATTGCTTTGTAATTTAAGGTGTCTTGGTTTCGCTTATGTCCACGAGCGGTCATATATTATCACTTGTCATCAATACAACAAATAATAATATTATTAAGAAATCGATTTTTCAGTGCCTGCTTACCATGAACTAATATAAAACACGGTAATCAATTTATTTTTTATTTTTCAAGTTTGTAAGCAAATAAAAATGTATTTGTTACAGGATGGCGTACCACATGTAGACTCATGTAGCAACTTCAAAGTTAATATATTATATACTTTTAAAACCAAATACCTAGGTAGTTTTATTTATCGTCACCCTTCTGTTACTATCGCTTCGATTCTATGTTTGGATAGCGCAATGCTATCTCTTTTCGTCTCGTACTTTCTGTATAATCTGTTTCATTCACTAAAATTGTCATAAAGTATTAACAAATGAGTATGTATATGCATAGCAGTACAGTTTTTGAACGTCACGCAATATGGATATGCGTCATCTTTATTAAAACATCATTGGGCACGGGCCTACTCTACAATTGAGAATACGATTGAGAGTGGTTAGGCCATATAGTCCACCACGCTGGCCTAGTGCGGGTTGGCGGACTTACATACCATAGAAATTCTTATGAATCGCCATGGCATGCAGGTTTCCTCACGATGTTTTCCTTCACCGTTTTAGTGCGTGGTATATATTTACTGGTAACTGGTAAGTACTGTACTGTACTACCTCATATACGTCCCAATGCAGGGCACGGGACTTCTTTACAATCTAGGGTATGGTCGAGATAGGTTAGGCCAATTATAGTCCACCACGCAGGCCGAGTGTATCCACACTAAGCCAGCATAGAAATTCGTACAAATCGCTATGGTATGTAAGTTTCCTCTCTATGTTTTCCTTCACCCTTATAATGCCTGATGAGTGACGATCAATACACATACGACTCCGAAAAGTTAAGAAGTGTGCCCTGGGATTCGAACCCGCGGCCACCGCAAAAATTTTAACAGCCGCGTCTGGTCTGTTCACCAACAGGCCACCACGCACTTCCAACGGGCCACCACGCACACGGAACCTGTATCTAATTTAAATTTGATCCAAGGGTAAAAGACATCAGGTAAGTGGTAATTATCACCGGAGACGGAGCTGGCGGCGCTGGTCTTCCTGGTGTGGTCGGGCGGCGGCGCCAGCTCCAGCTCCTGCTGCGACTGCTCGTAGAACACCTGCTTCAGCGCCTCCAGCACCGTCACGCCGTCCGTGAACACGCGGTACGTCAGCAGGAACGTGTTCAGGAAGTCCACCGAGAGGAAGCGCAGGTCTGGGGTATATAACGTGAGAGTAGATGGTGAGGGTGTGATAGTTGTTAATTTATGGGAAGCTGCTGATGGACATAAATGTTATTGAGCAGAGTAAAAAAATATATTAATTAAACCATTGTACCCAGATAATATTTTCGATTCAGGAAAAAAACAAAACGTTTGTTTTTAGCGTTTTTATTGCAATTAACCATTAATGAACAGAATCGACTAGGTAAATGTGAATCATAGTGGCTTATTATTGCATACATCATCAGTCCACTGTTGGACATACATAGGTCTCTCCCAAGGTACACCACAGAGTCGGGTATGCTGCATTATGCATCCAGTCTCTAAATATATATATGAGATACATACAGAAGGCATATAAAACTACACAATTTATGGATCTATTAACAGCTAAATTCTATCTATGATGATGAGATCTTGAAGTTTTCGTTGAAAAAGCTATAAATTGAACTTAGCCAAACGGCAATGTAACTACTGATGGAGATCACATACCAGTGAGGCGCTGCAGCAGCCTCTGCGGCGTGGCGGACCTGATCTGCGGCACCTTGCAGGAGTTGAGGGTGCGTGAGAAGCGGATGTCGACGTCGTCGGTGAAGAGCGCGCGGTCCGAGCGGCACGCGGGCAGGCTGGCCGACGCGCCGCCGCACGCGCCGCACGCGCGCAGCAGTGCTGTCAGTGCGGCCGACTCCATGCACTGCGCCACCTCCGATGTCCATGCTGCCTTCTCTTGCACGCTTGATGCCACTACACGGAGTATTTGTTCGTTTATTAAATCAGTACGGTTGACACACTAGTTAATTGCATTCAAATAGACGGTAAGACAGTATCGATTGAATACGAAACTACAAAGAAAAAAAAAGATGATTGGTGTTACCTAAATGTGCGCAAATCTGCTCTCCCTTGACTTCAACGAGTATCTTAAAGTCCTTGCCCTGGTAGATGTCGCCACCCGGGGACGAGCACACTGAAGTAGAATCTAAAATGAGCAGACTGTTATAGCACCCCACCCACACACAACATTATCAACAGAATAATTAACAAGAATAAACTAGGTGACTATAACAGTCACATATATCAAATGCAAATCCATTCACCAATTATCAGAAATTAGGAAGAGTTTTGATTCCGGAATAACCACAATCAGAAGCGTTAATGACTGTTGAACCTTCAACCTCTCATTCCATAGCTTGATCCCCACCCACTTCAACGTATATACATATATTAACAATTTAATTTGAATGGATATTTCTATTCCTGAAGTGGAACTCATTACATTGACAACTTCTAGATCTTAAATATTTTCGCCACCCTTAATTTTTCTTACTGCATCTAAAAATATATTTCACTTTTTTATCAATGGAACTCATCACATTAAAGACTTCTAGGTATTTAACTATTTTTGCTACTCTTAAATTTTCTACTTCATCTAAAGATCTTTCATTACCTCTCTTAAATAGAACATTGATTAAATCATATTTCCAATATTCGCAATCTACAAAGACATTTAACTCACCATCATCATCATGATTAGAAGGGTCTTCAACCAGCAAGGCGTCGTGTAGTGGTAGTCTTCCTGATGGTGGCAGATGCAGCCTGCCTCCAGTCGCCCGGGTGGTCAGGAGTAGATGGTTGCTGAACAGAAACGCCTGACGAGCTTGGAGAGTTGCTCTACGGCCTTTGCCTACTACCTGGGAGAGGGTGCCTAGGAAATGAAAAATTATATAATTAGTTGAAAAATATGAATGTCAGATTTTCAAATTGCTTACAATACTGGAAGAGGTACATAGGTGTAAGTAATCGATCATAAGAAGATGATAAATGAACTTACTGTTCCGATTGCACGTGATAAATGTAATTTATAAAAATAAAACTATTATTTACGGATTTTATAGCGGATTTGATTTCCTTTTTACATTTTTTAAGTTTTCGACAATTCGATTACTTTACAACTTTCGTGGTCACGGGGTGGATTGAGGTATTAGTCATCGGCTCAGTGACTATTATAATTTAACTACCCTTAGTTTACAATTATTAAGTTACTTGCAATTTATAAAGTTATTTGGTTTTGCGTTCCGATCTCCGTAGATCCCTTCTATGAAACCAGAATGGAATTGATACCTATATTATGATGAAAAAGAATATTCTCGAATTGTAACTCCTTCATAAAAAAAAAAAAAAATCAGCGCTGCAGTTTGCTTTCCCATTCTGCAGCATAAAGCTGAATGGGAGGCCCATTGTCGGCGCAATAGTTTAGCCACGTAATTTTGTTGCATAATTGTATTTTTTGTCATGTTTTTATTTTTTGTATATTTTGTTATTTTATTACCTACCTATGTATGTTTGCGCGTTCAATAAATGTATTTCTTTCTTTCTTTCATATAGTAAACAATAATAATTATTGGTATAAGATTGAACATACCTTGGCGTATGAAGACCTGGTTGACATCGAGCAGTATGTCGCATCCTTCGATGATCATTCGCTCCACGGCCAAGTTCTTCCGCAAGTTTTCAGTCTCGCTGACCTACAAAGAACATTTGACTTTTATATTCGTTTTGTAAAACTTATATTTTAAGAATACAAAAACGGATTAATCTGGAAAAAACTCCTTTTAACAAGTTGGATGTATTGACTTTTTTCTTCTTTTGGTTATTTTTATTATTATATCAGCCATTAGTGTCCCACTGCTGGGCAAAGGCCTCCTCCCTTTCCTTCCAGATTGTGCGGTCTTGGGCAATTTGGGGCCAATCCTGAAGAAAGAATCTTTTGCTTATTCTACCCAATATATAAACTCGGTTACCAGAATTCAAATGTTGAAAAATATTAAAAAAATGCTGCTTGCTACTGATTGCTGGATGACAGATCAAATAAATAATCAGTCTTGATTACTAAACCCCTGATCAGGTCGATTATATTCTCACTATGAAGTTGTGAAGAAGTAGTAGTACTAGGAATTTTGTTTTTTTTTTTAAATTACCGTTAATGTTAAGAAGCTGGTTTGACGCCCGTACGTCACTTAAGGTGTCTCACTGAAAATCAGCGCTGTGTTGTGGTTTGCACCACATCACAACATTTAGCTGAGTGGACACCTATCACTCACAGCCGCGACCAGTCTTTCTTTTTGTATTTTTTTTGTTCTGTGCTTTATTAACTATGCCTGTGTATGTTGCGACTGTGACAAATAAATCGTATTTTTTTGTTTCTTCTTTCTTTCTTTCACTATGAGATTTAGAAGTAGCGTTACCTCATCATGCATCTGCCTGGAGAGTTCCTCGAGCTGCGCGCGCGCGTGCTGCAGGCTGCGTCGCTCCACGTGGTCGTGAGGGGTGTGTGCCAGTAACTCGTGCAGGGTGATTATGTAGCGCGGGATCTGGTCATATAGGCATATAAATAAATATAAACACCCAATAGTCACATAGTCCTGACCCCAAACTAAGATCGAGTCTTGTGTTGTGTCTCACAAACACACAAACCCTAAACAAATACCTGTGGATCACACAGTCATTTGTGTCGGAGCGTGGATCAAAACCCGCGGCCTCACGTTTCACCGCAGGCGTCTATCCAACTGCGCCACGGAACCTGTATCTATGGGGGATGACTTGGGTCTACCTACTACTTACTTAAACCTTATTGTAAGAATTTGTTGAACTTACAACCATTTCACTGCCCAGACCCAAGAACTTGATATATTTGACGCAAATATTCGCAATTTCTTAGAATGCCTAATTCATATCTTAAATAGGTAGCAAGTCATAGAGATGTTGTTATCATGACTATTAACTTTGTATAATTTTTTCCGTTTAGTTACTTTCTCTATTGTTTTTAACTGACATTAACTTCTAGTTTAAGTTATCTTTTTTTTCTTATTCTTATTTATGTTGTAAAATTTTTCTTTTGTTCAATTATGTCGACATTAGTTTATTATTTATATGTGGCGGCTTGTCATTAGCAATTAGACAACTTAGTTGAGTAAATTAATATAATGTAATTAGTCTGTAAGACTTCTAAAAATAAATTTAAAAAGAAAGTTAACATATTGTAATTAATATTATATTCTTTTAATCCAATAAAGTTAAGTACGCATTACGCACGTATTGGGTTGCATTCTAGATTCGACCTGTATCTTATTGTACTTGTATTGAATATAATTTTATTACTTTTTTTCTCTTATGTCCATCCCATGGTAGTTGGTAAGAGATTGCCTCGACCACTAAGACCGCCATTTGTACTCTTATGTTGAATATTAATATAGTTTAAGATTTGGTGTATAAAAAATAATAAAAATAAAAAAAAAATTGTTTTGGTTATAGTACATTTAAAAAATGCTTTAGATACAACAAAAACAAATAACAAAAATCTTTCCACACCTGATGCATAGGGTATGTGAGGAAGGTTTCCAGCGACCGTCCCTGGCACGCAGACTTGCTCTCGAGCCTGGTGAGGAGATGTGCAAACGGCTGGCTTTGCTTGCACTCTGTCAGCACTTGCAGTGAGTAGTGGTGGTTGCGGACATACTCCTGGTAGATCGTCAGCATTGGCAGCAACATGTCGAAGAGGTCACCTGAAATAATGAAAATATTGAGGTCCTCCTTTACAAAGCTTCAAACAATTATGCGGTATTCCACCACCTTTCATTCTCACTTTCCTCCTAGCATATTAAAAGACCAGCAACATTTCGCGCTTGGTTTTATGATGACCATCTACAAGTTGTTATTCATTAGTGAATAAAACAAAGAAAGTCATTTAACTAAATCAGGATTTCCTTACCAAGAACCAGTGTAGGCCATGACTCCATCCTAGACGTGAGTCCTTTGAAGAAAATCTGGTGGAGGAACAGCACCGTCTCGCTGTTCAGGAATATGGAGTTGACGTCCTCGTGCGTGCAAGGTGGCTTCTTTGAGCTCGCCGCCATTTTGAATGGCCGGAGGAAGCATGTCACCTTCAGATTAAATAGCAAGGTGATTAAAAATTATCTAATGATTTCTGTAATAGTTCTTCAAAATCAATGGCTAAACAAGAGCATAACAGAAAGCTATCCCTTGCTTACAATTATGGAAGGAAGAGTAATGTAAGGTGTACTGATATAATCGGTTTAATATTGTAAACTTACCAATATTTCCAATTGTTCAAGATACTCTTCCTCTGCTTCCACCATCTTGAAGACCAGGCTGCAATAGAATTACTTGATCAGTAAAGTTCTTCAATACTGGACATGCCATATTAAGTATACATACCTGTTCCGTTTCCTCATGCTCTCCGCGTGAGGGCTCTTTATGTACTGGTCGACGATCTGCTTCCAGCGACGCCGGCATAACCAACCGCGAAAGAAGCTCTGTACAGAAAACTAACCCTACTTAGATACCATACCTGGGGACCATGTGGTCATCATTTTCTAACATTTCTACTGCTGATTTCAGGTTTATGATCAATAATAATTATTCATTATTAAGCATTTACTCAACGTGGTTCTTTGATGTATTTAAACCTCCCAAGGTAACTGAAGTCTGTAAGAAGAGTCCTGCGCGCAGAGACTACCTGCGACATTTTTTTCTGTTGATTTGAGAGTTATCAACTATTACTGGAGAGCCTTTTTCAGCTTTATTTTCAGTAATGTTTGCGACAGGTATCTTAGGTAGTCGGAACTTAATATATTGCCCGAAAGCGGAAACCGCCATAAATACCACATTTTGATTTCTAAACTCCAAATTATACATAGTAATTCATGAATATCCGTGTGTCTAGGTTTCCCACTATCTACAGTATCTGCTTTTACAAGTTGCCACTACTAGTAAGAGTAAAGAGACTATCCATTTTTTAAATTTCCTTTTCATCTATACAATTATTTATTAAATCATCCGTAACAATAGGCTTGAATGTCCGTGCTGTAATAATGAATGCGTGTGACATTTGGCGTGCAAATCGCCGTGAACTCGGCAGGCTCGCATCGCTGCGTATCCATTAGCCGATGTGATCCCGAACAATACCCGGGATGAAACAATGCTTTTTGCACTTGTTTGATGTTTCATAGCTTAATCGTTCATATTCTGAATGGATTTAACTTTTTCATGGACTTATTGATGTTACTTTGGTTATTAATTTAATCTAGTGATTCAATTATAACTTAGATTATTTTTCGTTATTTTATTTTATTTTGATGGATGAACCATAAGGATAGCTTACTTTGCGATATATCCTTATGTTGTTGATATGTGTATTCCTTGATGAATTTCTAATCGTTTATATAATTAAATGAATAACACTTTTTTATCTTTCACATTTGTTGGATCGGGCTTGGCGAAATTACGGTTGTTCTGGTGGCTTCTTTTATCAAATAGACGTTGTCGGATGGTATACCAGCGTCTCTTTTCCGCCAGTAGCGTATCTTTTCCGCCAGCACTTTTATAATTTATACCTCTGAAATTGTATTCTAAATTGGTTAATAAATTGCAAACCCTCCTTTCATTACAAAGAGATCATTGATGTGAGTTCTTTGATGCGATGTTATAGAACTCGTCGATAGTCTAAATCCCTAAAACGCATGTTTTTAATCAGAAATCCGAGATTTTGTTGTGAATCCTAGTTTTCTATAGTATAACTACGTAAAGTGTTAAATAAATAAATAGTGTATAGTAAACTAACCTGTACTTTCTTGATCTTGCGCAGCTCGGCGGGGTCTATGTCGGGCGAGTGACTCGGCGACGAGCTGGACGTGGACGCGGCGCGCGTGGACGGCTCGTGCTCCTTCTTGTACGAACACAGCTGCGGGCAACCCACTCACTGACTTACAATACGTCGCTCTAATACATCTTGTCATACATACATAAAATCACGCCTTTTTCCCAGAAGGGGTAGGCAGAGGTGCCAGGACACCCACATTTCGCCTTGTATATTCCGCGTCCCACAATGTGATAGGTGGCGAGCCTATCGCCATATCGGGCACAAATTCCTGACTCTGGGCTGATAATGAATAGAAAAATCCAATATCACTTTGCCCAATCCGGGATTCGAACCCGACACCTCAGCTTAGTAGCCGTACCCTAGTACACCTACGCCACCGAGGCAGTACATCTTATCAATATTAAAAATCCTCTACATTTAAAATAAATACATCGACTTGGCCAACAGCATTATGTATCAATTGTACGACACATTATGTTTTCATGCGATGGTCAAGTCGATCTATTTACTTAAAACGTAAAGGATTTTTAATATTTATATGATAATAACTTTATATAGAAAGTCCCTTAAGTAAGGACTAAATAAATTAACCGAATAACGGTGTCTTAGATTTACGCGAATGTTACACATTGAAATAAAACTATTATTTACAGATTTTATCGCGAATTTAGTTTAATTTTTTACATTTTTGACTTCCCGACGTTTCGATTACTTTACAGCTTTCGTGGTCACGGGGCGGACTGAGGTATTGGTCGTCCGCTCTGTGACTGTTACAATAATTCAACTACCCTTATTTTACAATTATTAAATTAAAAAGTTAATTTAATTAGTTAATCTGTATTTGCGATCCGATCTACGCAGAAGGAGCTCACAGTGTCTTGAGGTCTGGCAGTTGGTCTTTTGGGTACCGATTTAATTAAATGGAGTATTGGATCCCATGCTTGTGCAAGCTTCAAGCCATCTTCTCTATTGAAATTTGGATGTTTTTTAATTTCAATAGCCTCGCAAAACATCCTGGGCAGGAAACGGTGTTCTTTAGCGAGGACTTGGGGCTGGTCAAAGCGGAGGTAATGCTTGGAGCCTTCTTCTGACCCCGGCCCTTCTGGCCCGTGACCACGAAAGCTGTAAAGTAATCGAAACGTCGGGAAGTCAAAAATGTAAAAAATTAAACTAAATTCGCGATAAAATCCGTAAATAATAGTTTTATTTCAATAAATTAACCGACATGGATCCCACAACTTTTTGCGGTAGAAAAACTGAGCTGCGAGACTTGGTATTTTTGTACAGGATGTTTTTGTAGGGATTCTATTTTAGGGTAAGAAACTCTAGCAACACTACAGTTTCTTGCCCGTTCTTCTCTAATGAAAACTGCTTTCCGAACCGGGTTGTAGATAAAAAATTACTGAATCTAAACGATGTTGAACATTTTAATGGATTCAATAAATTATTTACATTTTCATTTTCATTAATAACCATCACTTAATTTTCAATCGATGTATTATGTATTTGTTTGTTTATTGTTTTAATTAGTTATATTTTAAATTGCAATATTTTATGTTTTTTTATGATTGTGAATTTATTAAATACGAGAATTATAGTTTCTTAACCAATATTCAATTGATTATAAGTCATTTATCAACTGCTGCCAATTATACTAAGCTGCATACTGAGTACACTGCATTGTATACTTTCAAAAAAAAAAAAAGAGCGACGCTAAAGTTTCTTCCCATTCTGTACTGGCATAAACAGCCTTGTGAACCGGGTGGTTGAGAAAAAAAGTGACTGAAGCTAAATCATGTAAATATTTTAAAGATTCAATAAATAATTTTCAGTTCATATTCATTGCTTACTTGCTAATTGGTTCACGATGTGGTTACAACTGTAAGGCAATACATGCTAGTAGGACTATTTAGTGACTAGGTAAAAAGTCCAGATGCAATGAAAGTAGTGTTATCACTGGACTGTGGAACCGGATATGAAGAAACTCAATCCAAAACGCGAAACACATCCATAGGGCATCTATCAGGATTGTAGCTTTTGTGATACAAGACAATAGATGTAGCAATCGATTGCAGGGATCTATATCGATGCATTCAACGTTAAAGTCAACTTCAACGCAGCCGCAACTCTTCGCAAACGTCAGAAAAACGCTAAAATCTCAGGCTAAAACTACCAGCTCTCGTCCCGCCAACTATTTATCAAGCCACTACCGTACCTCAGTCCTGAGCTTCTTGACCTCGTTGCTGAGCTCATCGCACTGTTGCGCGTACTGCCAGCGTGAGGTCCTCTCACTCTCCACCACTTGCAGCAGGTGCAGCTGCTTCTGCTCCAGCTCTTCTTTCTGCAGCAGTAGCTTGTTGAAGCTGTTGAGATAATCAAGTCGGTAGTGCTTGTTTACAGTCCTTTTGTGTTGGACGTTAACTTTTTTTATTGCAGTGATTGGCGAGCCGAACATGCCGTTCGCTTCATGGTAAGGGTTATGACTGCTCATGAACAGTAGCAAAACCAAACACCCCGAATAGCAAAGCAATGCCTGGCATTACACTGCGCTCGCCATCCTGAGACAATAGACATTGCGATGGTAACTACCTCTACCGTACATATGAGAGATCTACCACCAGAAAACTTGTGATGGCTATTTTCATAACTATTTTATACCCTTAATTAGACGCATTGAGTTATCAGCACACAGCAGCATGTCATATCATAACCGTGTTAGGACCGTTTCGGGTAAAATTGATATAAATGACTATAAAACCATTAGATTGTTTAGTCACCAGCCAGACCCGTAGCGTGCTATGAATGGACAGTAAACAAGTTACCATTACAGTACAACGCAGTAAACCGCCGCATGATACACTGTAGTGGACAGACGCCTGAATAATAATCTTTCTAGATATAACTGTAAGAAGTCAGCATAAAAACCCTGTGGTACACGGGAAAAAAATCATGAGGCGGTTAATTCAAAATCGATGGGTGATAAACTATAAAAATAATAAAAAGTGGGGCTCAAATCTATTTTAGATACTGCACTCCGACCTTTACCTTTATTGCCGTTCCAATCAGTCTAATTTACTATAATGCGTTGTAAAGGTTAGCGGTCAAGCAAAATTGTGAATTTTTAAACGAAAAAGGTAATGGCCGGTGCCACTTTGCAGCAACGAGTAATTAGCGTGTATTTTAGGACCTATATAAGTGTTGGTCAAGTTTTTTGGGGCAAAATACTCTTTGTTCCATTTTGGCTTGCCATAATCGAACGCTTCAGTAGGTTGTACACTAAAATCAATCAATCGTATTAAACGGTACAGCGATCACATATTTTAAGGCGTTTGTTTTTAAAGGATATGTAATTCTCTCAAGTAGTTTTCTTGAAATTAACTTTTTTTTTTTGGTTTGATGGTATTTTGAAAGTAGGTATTATAATTGATCCGTACTTAGTGTTGTAGACTATTGTTTCACACCGTAATGTCTTCACCGCCTTTAAAACTTGTGATTGACTTAAACTTGTCCTTAACCAGAATAAAATATTATTTAACAGTATTTTATCATTTTTATAATATAAAACTTTATCTCTCCACCTGTATCTGTCCACCTCCCAAAGGTTGGCTGGTAGGAAATTCCTTTGGCATTAAACCCCGCCATTATACAACTATGTTTAAGAAGTATTAAATAAATAAATAAAACTAACTCGAACAAGAGAAGATCACACAGGTTTTTATATTTCACATTTCAATAAGACTTGAAATAGAAACAAAAGCGTCCATTTTTCACCAATACAGTGGAACAAAAGTAGGGACTGCCAGGAATATATTCATATATCCACAAAAGTCACATATGCATTTTTATTCTATTTTCGGTACCCTTTCAACTACCGGAGGCTGTATTGGACCGAAATTTAGAATGGAGATCAATGCATATTGGAGATGCTTTGATGAAAGCCTCTCCAAAGAATAAAAAAATCCCATAGTTTTAAAAACATTTTAACTGTCGCTTGTACAATCTGAGTTGAAAGTAGAAACCAAAATAGAGAAAATAATGTTTAGGTTATAAAGGAGAGATAAATAGTATATTTGGTTGAAAACTGACTAGCTCTACATTACAATATTTATCTACCCCAAAGGGAGACAGAATTACCAGTGTATGTATGTATATTATTACGCGTATGTAAATTTACCCACTATCAGACTCCATCAAAGAGTTTGTGGTTCAAAGCCACATATCACAGCGAGTGTAAACACAACTGGTTAATTATTTTAATGGCGACATGACTGATGACATTGTTTTCGGTTCGTTTGAAAATTAAACCATGAAAGCCGTCACTTTTACAACCTGCCTAGCACCAGACTTTATATTTTAGATATTCATACAACTAATTAATTTATATGCAACGAGATTTAGCCTAGTGTCAAAAAAAAATTAGTTGAATCAGCAATTTTGTGTGTATTTCATTAAAATATTCGACAAGGTATCATTGATTTATTGGCAGGATGATCCAGCTGTGGAAAGTGGAAAAAAAACAATCAATTGTAGAACAACTGCCATGAAATTATATTAGGGATTCATTTATCTACTCTTAAAGATATCGCAGCAGTTACACATACTTTTATTTTGTTCAGTTTCTCCGAGAACCTGAGAAGTTACCCTTAAATAAAAAAACTTCAACAATCTCTTTAGACAAATCTGCAGGTTTCTCGAATATTCTACACTTGCCACTCCGTTATCGCTACGCTAACTTCCTCTTAGAAAGCATGTAGGTACCCAACTCCCTAACTCAGGAACATGGATTAATTAACTACAATTATCCCTGATGGCGTATCAAAACATTTCCAATATTGCTCCAGCACAATTCATACATAAACACTAACTTGCAAACAAATTGTTCAAACACAAAGAAACAAAACCAGGAATAATAAATCAATGCTTTAAAACCCCAATAGAAACGCTTTTAATTTATTAAAAATCCCAATTAATAAATAGACGTAAAGTGGAATAGTGTAATCCCTGGATAGTCAAAAGAGCTTTGTTTGTGCATAGATATGAAACGCAGAACAATAATCCTATTGCATAATACATTCATAGAGAATTATATGTACCTGGAAACGTTCAAGCTTAACAGCCAGTGGCGGGTATCACTCGGCAAAGGTATTAGTGACTAGAGAAGAGCCGCTGTCGACATGTATTTTTTTAAAATAATAATCAAAATTCACATGGATTCTCCCAATTTGGGCAAAATTAAACTGGCGGTTTGGCTTGAAGTATTATTATGTGTCTTTTGGAATTAAAATGATACATCAACTGCAACGTCAATGTTTAAAACTTTAAAGCATCTTGACATATTTCCAATAATAGTTTAATATGACACATACAACATTTTCTTGTTTTATTTCATTCTAATTTCTAAAGTATATCAATTCTTATAAACTTACTATAACAGTCGGGTATTTTTAGATATAAAATAACAAATCCGTAACTCTAGGGCAATTAAAACACATGTCCAGAAGTAAGCTTAAATACCATACAAACCGACTAATTCCCTTTGCCCATATTCATATTTTACATTTTCATAGTCACTACTGCAGTGCACTCCTTGGTTAATGAGATGCAAAGTGGCTAGAGTATCCATTAATTGGATATATTTCGCCATATCTTTGAAGTTCCCCACAACAATCAATACCGGATGCTAATACAATGAATCAATGCAATCCTTTTTCCTTCACACTCCCTTCTGATTGATAGGCTTGCAACAATCCATGATGTGAATGTGACGAATAAGTCTTCACTGCATAGTATGAAATAAAGTCGCTTTCTCTATCCCTATGTCCCTATGTCCTTTTCTATGCTTAAATCTTTAAAACTACGCAACGGATTTTGATGCAGTTTTTACTAGATGGAGTGAATCAAGAGGAAGGTTTATGTGTATAATACGTGCATATTATTGTAGAGAAATCTATATGCACCCGGGCGAAGCTGGGCCGGGCCGCTAGTATATTTATATTTTCTTTTAACGTTTTTAATTATTTGTTTGTCATTTATATTTGTTTTTTTTTAGTGCCGTAGTTGGTGTTACATGCTGCTGAAATAAAAAAAAAATGATGCAACCGTTATAGATGTTCATGGGCGGCAGTGATAACTTACCATCATCATCATTTTACTGGTGGTAGGTCTCTCATATGTGAGAAGCCACCTGGGTGGGTACCACCGCAATGTCTATTTCTCCCGCCAAACAGCAGTTTAAATGCACTGTTGTGTTTCGGATTGAAGGACATTGTAGCCAGAGTAACTACTGGACATATTGAGACTTTACATCTTATGTCTCAGGATGGCGAGCGCAGTGGAATGCCAAGCATTGCTTTGTAATTCATGGCGTTGTTTGGTTTTGGTACTGTTCATGAGCAGTCGTATCGCTTACCATCAGGCGAACGGCATGCTCGTCTCGCCAATCATTGAAATAAAAATAAAAAAATCCATCAGATGAGATGATTGCTCGTTTGCCGGCCCTATTATAAAATATCCATTCCTTCTTATAGTTTTAATTATTTCATATGCATTCACTTACAGTTCAACTAGGAGATAATGACACTGGCATTGAGTCCGCCTTATACGCTTTCGTACCTAAATGAAGCTGAATAAATAAATAAGTCTATTTAACATACAGCTACTACAAGAATTTCCACAGAGACCTATTGAATGCAACCGGCATCGAGCGACTTCCCGTAACCTTTAAAAGTTCCTCCCTCACATTGTGGGTGGACATCCGATGCTACACTTGCCGGTACTATCATATATAGCCTATCAGCGTTACCTATTTGTATGTAACAGAATCAACAATTGAAATGCATAGTAATTTTTACTAACTTTACTATTTTGATCAATTTTATGTCAGATGAAAGGTAAACTGGACAATACCACGAAGTAAGCTCCGAATTTGGAGGGTTACTCTATGCGCAACTGTGAAAATATGCCTAAATACTTCACAAAATTTCGAATTCTCTATCGTACTTTGTAACCTTAGACTAATAGTATTGATTTGTACCCCTAATAAATTATAAACTTAATTAATTACTTTCTCCATTATGTTATATTCAATTTGACCACTTTTAAAATTACTTCATTATGTATTACTTAATTTCAAATTCAGTCTAAATTATTTTTAATATATTTTGTCATTGTATAATTATTTAAATTTGCATGCTGTGGTCTCCTATAATTGAAGATCACGTCGAAATGTAAACCATAACAATGCTATACCATTGTCTTCATTATATGTCGTGTATCCTTCGTTGGAGGTCCTCAATTTAAAAAATAAAAAAATTAAAAGTATTTCATGTCCGGATATAGAGTAACCCTCGTCAATTTACTGTACTTTACTGTACTGTATCAGCCCTTATACGTCCCACTGCAGAGTACGGGCCTCCTTTACAATCGAGAGTACGATTAAGAATGGTTAGGCCTTAGGTTAGCGGACTTTATAATAGAAATTCTTACAAATAGTATGCTATGGTATGCAGGTTGACTCACGATGCTTTCTTCACCGTTATGCTGCGTGGTGATTGACTTGTTATCAATACACACATGAGTCCAAAAAGTTCGAGGTGTGAATTTGAATTGGGCGTACTATATATTGTTATTTAGGGCGACTTATACAATATATTCCTAACTAAAAAATATTTACCAACAGCAACGTGTCATACGACATCCAGGGAACTTATCGATATAGAAAATTACATAACATCACATCTCTACCAATGTAGATATTGCATATTTACGAGCACAAATTAATATATCGATATCACAGCATCCCTAGGCACCCGAATGGTCGTCCTCGATCTGGTTGCCATGACAACGGCCGTCTCCTCTTACACTCGAATGGCAGACGCTTATTAAATGACGTTGCGCGCTCGAGCTACATTTTTGCATATTACCTTGAAAAATAGGATTTTTATCGACATTAACTACAGTTATAAGGTCGATAATGCTTATTAAAGACGGCAGTAATACGAATTTCATGTATTTTACTATTTACTTTACATAGCCACATAATTCCACATACACTGCCTTACCTGACCTCACCCCTCTACCGTTTTCGTTTTGTTGGTTACCGCTGACTAGTTTTCATTGCGAATGGCAACTGATAGAAATGTGGAGAGTTCCATGATATTTGCTTATCCTGTACGATAATCATCAACATGCAAATACTAAAGAGTTTAAAATGGTAAAATCGACGGCTACTAAAAATTGATATAACGCTTTGTAAAATAAATATTTTCTAAATTCCGCTACGTGTAATTAATAAGGGCTAACTTGATACGTAATAAAATGTAAATTCTGAAACAACGAGATTTACTTACTACGCCTTTACTTTACCCATAGGCACTTGCCGTGAGTATACCCTAAAGCAACGGAATATACGTAGTCCTCTTCAATTTTCGTATCTGAGACTTCGAGAAACTTTTCAGTCTCCTAGCATCCAAAAAAGAGCAGATATTTTTTGATCCAGACAATACTTTCTCCTGGCTCTATCCTGAGGCTTTACCACAGTCGCCATTTCGTCTATTACGCTATGTAGGCGCACACCGGAGTAGACAAATTAACTTCAGTATTGGGCAACTAAACCCGACTACACCCGACTACATCCGACTAAACCCGACTACAAGGAGAACCAAGAATCGCGGCGTCTGAATAATTCATTCCACTTTATTATTTACGAGCGAACGCTCCTCCGCGCCAGAATTAACCTGAAATATTTATTGGTTTTATATTATGCAAATTTCAAGTCTACGAATACTGCATACTTTGTTACAGAACTGTAGATCGAGTATTGAAATCTGGTTAAAGATTAGCCGACTTACTGTAGTCTTCATAATCTCTTGCTAGAACTTAAAATAGCTCCATTATTATATTGATGCATTTATGTTTCAATAAACAAAGATAGATATATTATAAGTGCGGGCTTATATTTATGGGCAAGTAGATAAATATATCAATCTATATTTGTTTATTGATAAATAGAAGTACCTTACTTATACTAATGCATTTATCTTAACTTCCATTAGAAGAATATTAATCAGGTGGTAGCGTGAATAAGCAAATGAAAATCTCGGCTCGGAAACGGAATTTCCTAGAATCTATTTCGAGATATGCAACGTTACCACAATTTTTAATAAAAAAAAGAATATGTATATGAAAAGATAATTTCCAGTAAGGAGTTTTTTGTAACCACGCCCACGTACTGCAATTCCCGGAAACGAATTCCCGATCGAAAGTGTCACGCATTCAAAGGCACAGAGCACGAAACTCTACGACTCCCTATGGGGCCCTAACTTGTATCTAACCCTCCGCGAAATACGCATGTAAGTGGGTCGCGTTTCGAGATCATCCCTGCGTATCCAGATATAATCGAACTGCCTACTTGGCGCATTTGGTTAGAAGCCAGATGTGAAACGAGAGGCTTGTTTCGATAGCCGCACTACACGCACAGAGACATCATTTGTGGTAGAGCCACGCTGTTACCAGTCATTACTCAGCATGAATGGGAAGGCTCGTCCGGGGCGGTACTCACAGGATATCGACGTGAAGCGACAGCTTATCCGTCGCGTTTCGTTCGGTGAGTGAAATTGCCGGATGCCCAATACAATATTCCCTCTTTCAATCTTTTTTCATTCCCGTTCCCCTCCCGATTTGAGCGTCAGTAACACAACCATAATCCAAACGTTATGGGTGCTCATGAGTGGCAGTGATCACTTACAATAAAAAAAAAAGTTTGTGAGCACCACAAGTATATTTTTTTCGGGTAGTTTAAGATACACAAGATTCGGTCTTATTTTGGGGCCAGAACTGTGTAAGTGACTGTTGAGTGTATTTTTTATTTAATCAGGCCGGGATATTTTTTTCAACTGTCTAGGGGACCATCTCATGTTGGTGGACGTTCTTTCTGGTTTACACGAATCTTAAAATCTCTTACGGGAGGGGATTTCATATCAAATACCGAAAATTTGCCAGTTAAGTCATAAAATATGTCACGGACATATACACACAGATCTCTAAACAGCGACACAAAACAAAGGAGAAACAAATAAAAATTAAAAGACCGACTTCAATGTGCACTACAAAGTAATAAATAATATATATTTCATTGTGCTAGTACACATTGATTAATTTTCTTATTGACTAGACTAGCCAACAAATCTTAAATACGTAATATTTTGAAGGCGGGTCGCCAAGTGCCAAACAAGAACAAATTTAAGTAATGTAACACAGTTGAATATTACCTACTTGTAGATGTATCGTTGGCGCTCAGTTAGGTCCAAATGTAAACTAGAAATAAATTAATTTAACATATTGATCCTACGTGTACATTTGTTGAAATATTAATAGAATTAATATGTGTCATATGTGTGGTCTAATTTTAATGTATTGCATACGATCAAAGATACAGTGGTCAAGGGTTTCAACTCCAGGGTACACCATTGACTTATTGGAGTCACTTGCATATTTATATACAATTACTTTAACAGTGATAGGAATCATAGTGAGGAAAGTATAAGAAAGGGAAGGGTTGTTAAGTTTGTATGTTTCCCTCGATTGTAGATAAGTCCGATGCTCAACAATGTTGATTAAGAGCTGTTTATCAGGACAGAGACTGGAATTTGCACCCGATATGACTATAGACTCTCGCCCCCAATCACACCGAGGGACAAAACACGCAAGGCGTAACGTGGGTGTCCTGGTTGATACCAGGAGAATCCATGCATACCCCTTCTGGGAAAATGGCGTGAGCTTATATAGATTAAGATAAATTAATATTGCGTGTAAAATTGCGTGTTTTTCGCTAGGATGTTTTACACAAATTAAATTTAAGTGTAGGTCGTCGTGTTCGTCACTTGGCGACCCGCCTTCAAAATATTACGTATTTAAGATTTGTTGGCTAGTCTAGTCAATAAGAAAATTAATCAATGTGTACTAGCACAATGAAATATATATTATTTATTACTTTGTAGTGCACATTGAAGTCGGTCTTTTAATTTTTAATTAAATTATTTTATTTATTACTTTTTAGTTTTCATAAGCATTGTAATGATGCCAAAGGTAATCATATAATGAAAACTGGAATCAATTTATATAAAAAATGAAAAATTGTGATATTTTATAATTTCAAAAATGAAAATTAATATTTTATGATATTTAAGGAAGCTACACTGTTCGTTTTTATTTTTTATTTCGTTTTTATGATAAAGAAAATACTAAAATCAGTTCAACCTGCTGGAGATATTGAGTACACTTATGCGTGGTAATCATTCGTTACCCCCTCACCTCTACACCTTCTTCACTTCCTATTTTTAATAAAACACATATACTTAACCTAATGGACGAAAAATCATTGCGTTTCTGCAAAGTTTTGTGGAGGTCTGCTCTCCAGATATGTACATATTCATCAGATTGTTACCATATTTTATGTGACCAACATTATGTATAATTCGTGCCGAAGAAAAGTTATTTAAAATCATTTTTTATTGTCGCAGATATTTAGTATTTATATTGGTATATATCCCCCCCTCCTTCCCACGCCCCTTTCTACTTTCGCCTTTCCATCCCCCCCTTGTAGTAATAAACTTATACTGAACCTAATGTAAAAAGAATTATTGCTGTACTGTTCAATTTTGAGGAGTTCTGTCCTTCAGGTCCAAAGATATTCATCAGGTCTTCACAATACTTTTTTTTGTCTAACTTATCATATAATACTCTTTGACAAAAAAGTTATTTTTAAGTCGGTTAAGAACTGCCGGCGATATTGAGTATTAACAATTTTACCTATTTACTACCCCCTCACCCCCCATCCCCACCCTTTACCAATTTTCACCCACCCTTTGTAATAATATACTTCTACTTAATCTTACGCAAAAAGAATTAATGCTGGATCGTTTAATTTTGAGGAGTTCTGGTCAGCAGATCCTAAGATATTCATCAGGTCTTCACCAATTTTATATGGGACCAACCCTGTATATAATGCTTTCTGACAAAAAAGAAATTTTCAAAATCGGTTCACAATTGCCGGCGTAATCGCGTAACAAACATACAAAAAAAAAAAATTCTGTCGAATTGATTACCTCCTCTTTTGAAGTCGGTCAAAAAATATCCTAAAATCAAGTGCATTGTGATCATTTTGTCATAATATAACAATATGCAGCATAGACTTTATATAAAGCATAGTAATTACAAAATATGAATAATAATGTAGTCTCGCTTGATCAAAGACTCGTCAAATGAGGATGGTTTTATGCTTGGTGGAGGAAATTGGGTCGACGGAAGTCTATCTACGTAACTGTGTAGTTGTAGAGTGATTAATATTTCAACACCCCCCGTGTTGTGTAATTAGCTCCTAACCAGCATGTATAATATATAAGAACATTCTGGAATTTCTTACAATTTTTTTTTATATATTTACAGCCCCATAAGCGCATGTGATTAAGAGATCGCCATGAAACGAGAGGCCAGGTTTTTGATCCTCACACCGATATAATTGGTGCTTGTATTACCCACATATTATATGAGTACATTAGTATTTCTTTCAGGTCTAGTAACTCCTAGATCTCTTACAACTGTACAATCAAAAACATACATACATTCATGAAATTTGGCACACGTGTTCAGACGCTGATACAGACTAACATATTCAAAAACTGTGCAGTTCTAATAATATTACATACATACACCTAATTTCTTATAATTGCTACAGAAGACATTTTGTTATAGTATCAAAATTATGGAGTACTATTCGTAATATTAAATTAGGCATTAATCTCATTTCGTGGAATCAAAAGGTTCTAAATATAATCCACTAGGATTAGATAATATCGAGCTTATTGCCTATTAACGTCGCTATTAATATCACTGATTTAAAATAAACTTTAATCCCCAATCAGACCAGTTGCAAAACACACCATATTTTCTATAATAAAAATAATGGATACTACACATCAACAAATATTATCGTAAATTATGCTAATTGCTAAATAAGAAAGGCATGTTCACATTGTTCGTAAAAGCCCGTTTAATACGTAATCAGAGCAATTGCAGAATTGTAACAATATACTTAGACCTGAATATGTAACCAGTAACCACAATTTTTTTTCCTGTGGTGGTGGTAAGTCTCTCATCTGTGAGACCGCCTGGGTTGGTACCACCGTATTGTCTATTTCTCCCGTCAAACAGCAGTGTGAATGCACTGTTGTGTTCCCTTTTGAACGATATTGTAGCCAAAGTAACTACTGGACATATTATGACGTCTTATGGGTCAGGATGGCGAGCGCAGTGGAATTCATGATGTTGTTTGGTTTTGCTACCGCCCATAAGCGGTCGTATCGTTTACCATCAGACGAATGGTATACGAGACCCACCAATTATTCCAATAAAAAATAATCCCTTATAGGCTTTGACACCAATCAACCGATATGCTCCAAACCGTTTTAGTAGAAAAGCAATACAAAGATGATTTTAGACAAAACAGCCAATACATAAACAAATTTTCTTCTATATAGAGTAGTAGGTAGCACTAGTCAGTTATCACAGTAGTTCATAAATAAAATCCATATTTACAGTCCGCAAACCCCCGTTCAATACGTAATTAGGGCAGTTACAATTGCAACAAGCAGGTAGATAGATGCGAAGGTAAACAGCGGGCGGGACTGTGTCAGGGTCGGCGCGGCCTTAGCCCCATGGACGTTGCCATGGCAACGCGAGAGGAACCCATCGATACCCCTCCCAATACGCCAGCCAGCACTTTACAAGGACTAATATTATTGAACCTGGTTTTCGCTTTAAAATAGCTTTTATTTTTAAACATAATCGGATTGGTAGGTGGCGTCTTCAATTAGTTGGAAATAATTTCACATCAAATTGTTTTGTAGTTAATTTTATCGTTTTAAGTCTCAGTGTGAAATAGGATTATAGTTATTTTTAGAGATTGGTTATATTGTACCTAACGTCTATAAAGTTTTGTTAAAGTACTTGAATCTCTAGTTACCTTCTAGTACTACCTTATATAGCCTATATATTTGTTTTTAAAGATTGTAGACATTACTATGGCTAATAAGAAGTAGTAGACTAGATGAAAGGGCAATAATTAAATTATTTTGATAATATTATTGAACGAGTTTTCGAGACAAAATGGCAAGATCACGGCGAGGACAGGGTCAAGTGGAATTAGAAAGGGGAGGTTTTGCCCCGCATTGGGATAAATAATAGGCTAATAAAAAAAAATGAAAGGCAAAAATACATAAAAAACATCCTGTATTTACTTAATTGAAAATAATTGTTATAGTGTGAGTTATATTTAAATATAAATGCAATTTAAAATTAAAGAATTTTTATGCCTATAAATCGTAATTAAGTAAATTTAGTTAACCGCTTAGTGGTGTAATTGTAATGCCATTAACATTTAACTTTACAATATTATATTTTAATCAGGTCATCAATATTACACAACTTTATGAACATCCAATCCACTTACAAACATATAAAAATAATTAAGAAAATTAATAAGCATCACACTATTTTGTGAGTGGTAGAGCCATGCCTTAGTTGTAGGAGCACTGGTCTAGTGTTGGCTTGGCGGACTGCACATCTGTATCAGCCCATATACGTCCCACTGCAGGGCACGGGCCTCCTCTACAATCGAGAGTACGATTGAGAGTGGTTAGGCCTATAGTCCACCACGCTGGCCTAATGCGGGTTGGCACATACCACGGGATTTTCTTTAAGATCTTTATGCCATGTACGTGTCCTCAATATTTTTATTATTGTACTTAATAGGTGAGACGACCTTACCGTTCATCTGATGGTAAGCGATACAAATGCTTATGAACAGTAGCAAAACCAAACAACACCTTGAATTACAAAGCAATGCTTGGCCACTCTATTGCGCTCGCCATCCTGAGATATAAGATGTTAAGTCTCAATAAGTATTAGTAGTTACTTTGAGTACAATATCCTTCAAACCGAAACACAACAGTGCATTTACACTGCTGCTTGGCGGGAGAAATAGACATTGCGGTGGTAACTACCCAGGCGGCATCTCATATCTGAGATACCTACCACCAGTAAAAGATAGTCTATTACAGTTTACCATTACAGCCATTTTTATTAACTATCTATAAATACAGAAAAGAAAAAAATAAAAGTAAATTACTAAATGGAACATCAAAGTTGATAAGTTATATCGGTGTTGCAACCGCAGGTATATCGGGCACCGTTCAATTTGCAGTAAGCCTAGCGAAATCCATTGTGCGAGGGATAAAAGGGTTTTACACGGCTCCGGCCGCTAATGCCGCGGTGCACGTGTTCATACGCGTACGTGCAACTGTCGGCTATACGTAATTACTACACATTCGTATAATCTATATACGTTTACGGTTGATAAATATACTAGTAGTACTCGTAGATTCATTGAAATAGATTTAATTCTATAGTATTGTGAAGAAAGTGGTTTGAACAAATATGGCATCTACTTTATGTGTCTGTCCGTTTGTATCAGCTCAAATACGGCCCAATGGTAGGGCATGGACATCATCTACAATTGAGAGAAGTTAGGTCATATATACCACCACGCTGGCATAGTACGGATTGGCGAACTTAAAAATACCATAGAAATCCACACAAATGGATGCAGACTATGGTATGCAGGTTTCCTTACGAAGTTTTACTTCTCTGTTATGGTGCATGGTGATTAACTATCAATACACACATGACTCCGAAAGTTAAAGGTGTGCCCTGGGATTCGAACCCGCAACCACCGTGAACATGGCAGTCATGTCTGGTCCATTTACCAACAGGCCACCATGGACTGTGTTTCAATGTGTAGGTTCGTCAAATTAGTATACGGTTGTAAGGTCACTTGAAAGTAAATTATGCCTGAACTAGGCATTTTAATTGTTATCATGGGGCAAAAGTAATATTCTGATATCAAGCCTTCTCATAGGGCAAATCGTGACTCTAATCAGTATTTTCCAGTATTTCTTTTTTTTGCCTTCATTATTTACGGAGTATATGAGCAATATATATACGCCCATACATAGAGTCATAATAATTCACGTTCAATATAATAAGTAAAAGTAAGTGTGGAACAATAGTGAGTGAGCGATTGTTTTCCTCACAACGCCAGATCAATACATAGTATTGATCTACACAGACATCATTTCTGACAATCCCTTACTGTGGGCCAGTTTTGTTTTAAAATATGTTCATAACGAACGACTAGCGTACGGTGACTATGATTTGTAAGACATTGGGACATGTTTTTCAAAAATTAAAATGTGTACAACTGTCGTTGCATTATTTTCTTTTCCCCATATTATATTATCCCATATTATATTTATCACGCTTATCTACGTATTAAATACAGTTTTAAAATCATCATTAAAGTCAGATATATGTATTTGGGGATAAACATTTGATTTCTGTTTCTTCATTTATGGAATAGAAGGTTAGAGAAAAAAATGAGATCTATCCTTCTAGCATCTGAAGACGTCTAATTTATTTGGCTACCACTTAGTCCCTTCCCCCACCTGTCAGATGAGAGACACATATAGGCTGTATTAAGACCTGATAAAATCTAGTTTTGATTAATAAATTAGCCAGACCTAAACTGATGGACTATAAATAATAGAGGGAAAAATATTAGTATAAGTATTATTTTTCAAAAACAGGTTAGTTAGATGATACTGGTGGTGGGTCTCTCCTATGGGAGAGCCCGCCTGGGTCGATACCACCGCAATGTCTATTGCTCCCGCCAAATAGCAGTTTAAGTATACTGCTGTGTTTCGGTTTGAAGGATTTGGTAGCCAGAGTAACTGCTAGACATATTAGCATCATAAATCTGAGGATACCGAGCGCAGTGAAATACCAAGCAAGGTATAGTTTGGTTTTCTACTGTTAATGAGCAGTCATATCGGTTAGCATTAGACGAACGACATGATCGTCTGGCCATACATTGCCAAAAAAAAAGTTAGAAAACATCACAGAGTATAGCAATGTCTATGATCAACCATCGATAATATGTTATGTGGATGCGTTCACAATTCAACAAGAATAATAAAAAAATACACATAAAACAAATTTCCTAGTGACCGTAGCGTTAAAATTTGAAGACACGGCAAACGACTGCCTCGCGTGTGGTAGTGGTGACAACGGTCACGGTCCCATCGTCACGGTATACTGATATATGAGTAGAACACTCACTATTCACGATTTAAAACTAAATAATATTTGAGTCCTGATATGACATCACTTTGATATTTATGTTTTATTCCATTTTTGTACACCAAATAAATCTTAATGTGAATTAATATTTAGTATAACAAATAGCGGCCGTATCGATCGAGGCAATCTCTTACCAACTACCATGGGATGGACATGAGATAATATATAGAATAAGATATATTATTAATTTTATAGCTTGGAAGCTCTTTGTATAAGCTCTACAGCTATCCTTAATGCTTGTATCATAGAAGTATTGCCGGGCTATTTAATTGGGGGGAGGGGGGGGGGGCTAGCGACAAGGAAAAGGATGAGAGAAAACGCAATCATGATTGACAACTAGATAGACTTTAGATCTGGATCTGGAGACCAACTTCGACCTTTTTGTGGCACTTCCTGTATATTCGACACTAAATGAAAGTCAAGAAGAGAGTAATATTTGAACACTCGTATTGATAAATAATACCTATATAATTATACAAGTACAGCCGTGATTTGTGAATACACAAACCTTATTTTAATTAACAAGATAATAAATACATTCTGTCAATCTGGAGTTAGTCCAGGGGGGTTGACTGTAATGATGTGCAGATTAACTGAATAGTGCATACAGTTTAGGACTGACCTGGCCTCCCTGATGGCGTCGACCCAGTGCACGCAGTCCACCTCGGAGGCGGCGCGCAGCTCGTACTGCCGCTGGCTCTCGCGACGGTACGAGATCGTGAAGCAGAACTGAACAAAATATTACTCCGATAAAAAGATACCAAAAAACCATTGGTTGCTTCGCTTTTCATCATCATCATTCATCATCAGCCTAAACTATTATCTACTGCTGGACATAGGCCTCCTCCAAATTGCGCTATTTTATACTGTCTTCGGCTTGTCGCATCCAGCATTTGCCAGCGACCTTTCGCAAATCGTCACTCCACCTAGCCGATGGGCGTCCTACAGTACGTCTGCTCCAGCGGTTGTCGGTTCTTCGACAAATGTGGCCAGCCCACTGCCACTTCAGCTTGCTAATCCTATGTGCTATGCCTACGACTTTGGTAGACATGTATTAGGTAGATATTTTTAGTAGACAGGTTTTGCTTCGCTTAATGACTCAAAATCAATACTAGTGTATATAGTCCCGAATACTCAAACGCCATTCAAATATTATCTACGTACAGCCCACTTAGCCAGTACATTTAAGCGGGATTTGCGTAGGTAAGTGCAACATGATATTAATATGAAAATGTTTCTAAAAGAATGCTCTATAACAAAGCTGTTATATTTTCCAAAAAAAATTAAATAATAAAGTTGTTGTGCTTGAAAAGAATTCATCTCTCCATTTTTCTCGTCGTTTTCCTTATAACCTTTTTTTTATAAATATTACGATAAAAAGTTTTGAATAAAAGTTGTAGGTAATATTATTGTCTACAAAAAATGTTCCTTATGAAATTTTCATAACCCTCATAGTTAACGAGATAAACGCAAAAACCAATTGCACCCTTATTTCTAATGCGGCGGCCGCGGGACACAACCCCCGACCCCGAAAATTTAATTTCATGGCGATGGGTTTTACATAACAAAAACATAAATTGGCATCCTTCCAAAAATGCTTATTCAATGCTCTTTTTACTGAACTAAGTATATCTACCATTGTACACCTACCTGCATCAGCCCATATATGTACGTCCCACTGCAGAACACGGGCCTCTTCTACAATCGACTAGTTATGTCATATATGACATAACTAGTCGATTGTAGAATATGTGTACATATTGTAAAATAACATCGCTTCCCGCTGTCCGTATGTAAGCTAGATATTTGAAACAGAATTATTTTAATGCAATCATTAATAAATAAAGTCATTCAAGAGACGGTTTAAACGTATTTAAATAAAACTTCTTTGTTTACCGATTTTGTCGCGGATTTAATCCAATTATTAATATTTCACTTACCGTCGTCAAAAAATCGTAAATAGAATAAATCAAAGTAACTTTCGCGTAAATAAAGGAATCATTTTTTATGTTCTATCAATTGCTCCATTACCATAATAATTATAAAAAATAATAATAAAGAAATAAATAGTTGAGTATGTATACAAATAATTTCTGGTGTGAAGTAGAATAAATCAATATGCGCAAAATGCCTAAGTCTTCAAGTGAGAGGCAATCAAACAATTATCTCTATAATTCACCCAAAATACTAAAGTATAACAAGTGAAGTGAAGCTTGTGGTAAACGACCCCAACTTGTTCACGGTGGTCGCGTGTCCGAATCCCAGGCTACACCACTAACTTTTCGGAGTCATGTGTATATTGATAGTCAATCACTACGCACTATGACAGTGAAGAAAAACATCGTGAGGAAACCTGTAATACCATATTAAATGGTAAGAATTTCTACGGTATATTAAGACCACCAACCCTAACTAGGCCCGCTCGGTAGACTATTTGGCCTCAGAACTCTAACTCTTGATTGTAGAAGAGGCCTGTGCCCTGCAGTGGGACATATATGGGCTGATACAATACAGTACTAAAGTATAAAATAAAGTCGGTTTTACGGGCGAAGATTTTACGTGACAACGTCTTTTTCTCGGTAGAATATTTATTGATATGAATATAATTAAATTGCACAATAGGAACAAGGAATTGAATGAAAATAAGAATTGCACAAATTTTAACTATAGAAATATATTTTGTTTACTAAAACACTATCAACATTTATCAATAGTATGACATAACCTATAAACTCAGTTTCTCAACTTTTGTGTCAATCTAACAATTAATCAATCAATCATAGTTTACGATAATGAAATATCAGTGTACAATTATTTACCTTTATTGTTGTAGTTGTTGTAAATGATAAATGACGAATCTAAGCACTCCATATTTTCACTACAGACACAGCTGACGATACTTTAACCACACGTGTGAACTTGTATTGTGACGCTTTCTTGTTTTTCCAACGCCAAGAACGTTCGAGAAAGACAAAGACAGAGACACAAGCATGCGCCGATTCAATGCGCCTAATTCTCTAGTGCTGCGCGCGCGGCAGACCGATCATAGTTGAGTGGGAGAGAGACGCAAGGCATTCGGCGGGCCTCTCTCTCGTTCGGTGACTCATCGTAACGTTACCGGGCGTTACACTTTTTCATAAGTGACTCCCAGCCGCAACCTAATTTAAGACGTTGTCACGTCAATAAATAAGTGAGACACGTACCGAAGCATTTCTTTCCATGGGCGTCTTGCTGAGCCGCTCGCAGTAAGAACCTTCTAGAAGCAACACTCCAGTAGGCCGCGTGTTGTTCTCCGACTCGTAGTAGAACAGTAGGTTCTAGACGAAAACGATATAAGACAAATTATTGACATAAATATATGGACAGGACGTAAAGTGTTCTGACGTAAGTGGTGCGCGCGCTCAAGTAGATCTCTAGTGGAGCGTTACTGAAATTAGTATCCGTTCGCAAAGATTTCGAAAAAGTTTGCTTGTGTTATTACAGATAATTGTTTAAGAAATTATGGTTATATTTTTACCACAGTTTAGATGAAATCTAGTAAATTAAGTTGATTTGATTGATTTTCACGGCCATCTTTGTGGAACTCCAAAACCAATACAGACAACCAAGGCAGTACGTCTTCAGTATAGGCTATTGCCTATACTTAGTTTTTAGATCAATGACACAAATAGTATATTCAGTTGAGGAAGCCAAAGTTTATTTTTGGACTGTGACGATGTTCGTTTCTCGACGGTCGATAGAATTATGCTCGCCTGATTGTATCCGGATATTGAACGTCTCTGCCCACCCCAGTGGGAAGTAAACGTGATTGTATGTTGTTGACGTACAATGCAAACTAGTAGGAATAAAATATTGAGTAACAAACATAAACTCACGCCTTTTTCACAAAAGGGTAGACTGACGTGCTACCAGTGTTTTACCTTATGTATTCCGTATCATGGTATGATAGCCTATTGACATATCGAACACAAATTCCTAACGCCACCACGCCACGCCACAATCACTTTACCCGACTCGGGATTCGATATATTTAAAATTAATCATACTACATCAAACAATCAAATAGAAAATATAAATAAAATTGCCGACCGATGGCAACAAGGCAAAAAATTGTTTTTATAAACCGGATAATGAGCGTTTAAAGATGGATTAAAATTAGTACAGCCTGCAAAAATCTAACCCGGATATTTGTGTCTGAAAGCTTGTCTGTGCGGGAATAATCCTAAAATTAGGGATGTGATCAAGGTTCGATTTTTAACAGTATTTACTAGTTCAATAGTTCCACACCATTAAAATTGGTTATAAAATTACTGAGTTTTTAATAGCGCGGTGGGGATGCTCGATATCCTTTTCGCACGCATGAACTCATATTATGGAGGATGACGTCAACCTGTGCATTTTCCCATCCTTTTCCATTACCAAACCACCAAATTTTAAATATTTGTAACTTACTTAACACAAAACAGATTTAAAAATATCCTGATTGCTGATTACGATTAGGCATGCCGTAATCTTACTCTAGGGGCCTCATTAATAAACTCGGATGAGCGAAGGATTAACTTTAGGCATTGGGCTAGAGAATTCAATCTATTATTATGAATAGCTAGATAGTAACGACTATATTAATAAAAATCTATATTCTTCAGCCTAACATGATAATCATGTTATAGCAATCCACTGATTTAAAAAAAAGAACGGTCAAAAAAAATTAGTCAATTTTAAAGTTTTGGGCTAAAATTTAATCCCTCGCTCATCCGAGTTTATTAATAAGGCCCTAGGAGTATAAGTAAACAGTAATCGAAATTAGGGCGATTAAATGGAAGATGTATTACAAATGGCAACAAAACATTTCACCAGTGATATATATTATCATACATAAACTAAGAAGCGAACCTTTCTCACAATGCAGCAATATGTGGACTACATTGCTCCTACCATTAGGCTAAACCATGATTATTGATATGTTTTATTTAAAAAGGAAATAATTGTAAGAATGTTTACCTGATACAATATGAACCATCGTAGCTGCCACTTTGTATTATCAGAGCTTCTTTTGTGCAAGTAGCCCGCCTGAAACAAACATATAGTATTATTATTTATAGACGGAAAATCCTAATATGCTTGTATCAACATTCTCTCTTGTAACCATTCCATTTCCAACCCATAAACAATCACGACAAAATCAATCTAGACTACAAATCTAGAAACAATATTAGAGATCCAAATATTTTAATGCTTTCATAATGATCATTAAATTAGTTGTAATGTTCCACAAAATTTTAATTTAATGCAAACTTATTTTAATAAAATACCGGTAGATAATAATTAGCCACTCCATCCGATTTCCCGCCATAACTCAGAAAAAAGCGCAGAGGCAATGGAATTATGGACATAAATCCTAACTCAGTAATGTTTTAATAATAAAGCATAATTATTTGTATAAACGGAAAGCGATAAGGTATAATTCTGTGTAATTAAATTCCAGAAATCATAGCTTAGTACGAGTTCTGCGTAAATCATGTCCACAACGCTTAGCTGGCTTTTTTCACGGAATTTTCGCTTTCATTCGAATGCATTCATCGAATGGAAACGAGACGATCATGCTTCTTACTTTTTATAGCTAACTAGTGCAATATTCGGAAAAATATATTTTTCGAATATATTTCAGGAAAATTATTCGAAATATTTTATATTGTTCGGAAAATTTTCAGAATTTTTTTTAAAGAAAAATTGTTCATATGATCTATAAATATATCAGTTGAATTTAGAGTCGCCTTGTGAAAATCAGTATACATTTTTTTTTAAATCTCAAATATCACAAATCTTAGTACTATAACAGATTAATTAAATTCATTTCAACATAACAAATATAAAACGATTTAAATTCCTTCCCAGAATTTTTCCATTCGCAAGGTATTATGCCTAATGGCTACGCACTTACGTAAAACCTGGAATTGAATATGCAGATGGAAACCAATGAGATGGTTTAATATCTAGCATTTTTAACTTTTATAATACTCAAGGCCAGTGCAGTCTAGACGACACGACACGACATATGCTAGTAGATGATTGCAGATCGTTTCAATTATAATATCCAGTTGATACAATGGGATATTCTACTCTTTTTTTTAAAGTATCATATTATGTATGTTTTTACTAAGGTACAAACAAACTATTATGAAATATATTAATTTTTTATGCGATTTGCTTTTAGCTTTCCGGCAAACTTACTCACTGAGCAGCAAAGCGGACGTCGTACGTAAAACTGTATGAATGTGCCCAGGTACTTCACAAAATGTTCGAATCTTCTATCGTACGCCATAACAACAGACTAAGTTCGGAACGAATGATAAGTATCATAGATAATTGTATTGATGTTTAGAAGTAGAAAACTTAAACTTACAGCGGACATCGAACGTTTGAAGATTCGAACTTCATTTCGGATCTTACAATAAAACCCCAAAGCTGATGGTAAGTAATCACTGATTCACATTAATATCCAGTATTTAACACCATGGACCAGCCGATCTATTTGTAGCAAGACTCTACCACTTAAAAATAGTGACAAATATGTACGCAATTGAGTTATTTTTATAATCTTACTGATATTGCTCGCGCCTTGGCCAGCGTGAAAAAGATTTTGAAGGATAAAGTTTTTTTATACTGGCCTGGCATAGTGACACTTCACTGCACCTGACGGTAAACGCAAATGCTGTCCAGGCAGAGTATTGATTGGCATCAGACGATAGACCCATACCATTCGATACAATTATGCCGGCCTGCTAAGTTGCCTCTTCAGGCTATGGCAGAACGAGCCAGGATTATAGGAAGGAGGGAACACGCGTGACGGCAAATAGTTCCAAAGCCTGACGGTGCGGCACAAAAAAGAATTTGCGAACCTTTCAGTGCTGTTACATATTTTTCCGGGAAAGAAGTATAACAGCATTCTTCTATGAATTGTCTTTACAACATTATAAGATTTTTTAATTCGAGTCTGTACATAGATCATGATGTTAGCGCGTCCAATTAAAGAAATTGGTCGGCTTTATAATTCACATATATGTATATACATAAATGTATATATTCTATAGGATAATATTCCCAATCGCCACAAAGACAAATCCCTAGGCTTCAGCAATAATATCTCAAATAGATTTCCTTAAACAACACATGCATACTAAACGCCCAATGCCTTTACCCAACATAATGACATTCCAGAGATTTGATAACGTCACAGAGGATGGCTGTCTGTTGCTCTCTAATGAGGATGCGGACTTCAATAATACCGATATAGACGGGTATTTTAGTATCACAATATTATTAAATATATTTGGTGTAAAGGTTCGAAAATAAATTATAATTTCCCCGTCAACGAATTCGTCGAGAGAGGTACTAAGTACGAATATATAATTATAAAAACCAAAAATATTTACGATTTAACAATATCAGAAAACAACATTTTTGAAGTCAGTTATAAATATATGTATCTTTCACTGTGATATTGCATTGGGCTCTAGGCCTGTATCGCCGATACCAAAATAGAATTAACAAATTCTTCCTATTCTAATAAGGCAACTATAAAAACATAACGTATATATTTTTAAACGTATGGATAGTATCATCATTTTCGGTTACAGAAAGACTACTATACGAGGTAACATCCTATGCTACGCTTGCTGGCACGAGGCTTCCACTTGATAATTGTTGACCCTAGTGGCCACCATTTCTTTGGGCTGTGCCCTTTTAGAGATAACGACGAAATAATCAGGACACTCGTTTATCAAGAGCGTAGGTCGCCGTCGTAAAAAATGAAAACCAGATTCAAAATGTATAAAATAGTAATATTTAAAAAATAAAAATACCACTGCAAATCAAAAAAATTATATATTTTCATTGTACTTGTACATATTTATTAATTATTGATTGACTCGACTAGCAAATTAAAATATATGGGTTACATACTGAAGCCGTGTTGCTAAGTACCCAACATGTAGGACCTATACCGTATGCCTTATACTTCATATTAATTTAATTTAAACTACTTATAAATATAAATGAACTGCAACACACGAATCTTACGCACTACATGGCTCTACATTGCAATTTGGTGTTGAGTTACTTAAAGCTTATTAAATGGTCTGCAGTGTCCAAATGAACCAGAATATTGGTCACTCACAGATTCACGCTAAGCAACAGAAACAGAAAAAGCGGTGAAACCCAAACCAAAACTAAACCGTTGACGTGGACGCAAATCAAATAAGAATTTTCTCATATCCGAAATGTCCCTCACACGGAAAGGTCATAACGTATGAAACTGGAATTAATGAATAAAAAAAATATATCGACTACCATTCTTGCTAGCCTCCATCGAGCTATGAATTTTTCAAACATTCCACGTTTATTTATAAAGAGAAACTTGGCCATCTTGAGAGTATTGTCTTTAAGTTTCTTGCAGAGAATTGGCGTACTTTATGTTAATACCAACAATAATAAATTCTTGTTGCGGAAAATATAGTTTTGTAATAGAATACCACGGCACAGTTATTTTCTTTGATAAAGTAAACGTTTACCCGAGCAAACAATTCTGAATTGTAGAAGTTTAGCGATAATTAGTCACAGGGCTGGGCACACGCCTCATCTACAAATGAGAAAGATTTAGACCTTAGTCCATCAGGCTAGTCTAGTGCACATAGATAGACTCAAATGCCTTAGGAATTCTTAGGAGAAATCTAAGGATGTTTTCCATAATAGCATGCCTTCACTATAATTGCATAGGCTGGACGAGGTAAACGTCTATTGCCGCTCAATGGTCTATATGAAATGGCCTTTACCATCAAATGCAGATACACTAATCCACTTAAATAAACATTACCAACATTGAAAACTAAACGCCTTCAAACTAATCATTTATTCTCATTAGTTGCACAGCACAATTCAGAGCCCCTAGGGAAAACATCTAGACACTGCTCGGAACGGAAACCGGAACCGCTACAGGTAGTGCAGCGCTGTTGTGATTTATGAAAATTATTCCATTTGTTCCCTTCCGACTTAGATGCAGGAGGGTTTGTGCTTCAATATCATCACTACTTGCGTGCATGCGTGCGTGTTACACTGTGCTGTGCGAATGCATTGTTTTCTTGCAGCCTTTACATGTCACCTTAGCACCTGACCATCATTTTTAATCAATTACCACTTTGGCGATTTACGAACACATGAGGTGGGGTAACCTGAATACCATAGATATTTGTTGTATAAATTTATTAATTAAATAAAATAAAATAATTAAATTAAAATCCAACATTCTGCAAATGGCTAGTGTAGAGGATTAAAGCTTTAAACCTTTCAAACGAACTATCAATGGTAAAGCAGTCCTGTGAGAGACATACTACATCTCAGAGCATAACATGTGTGCTGTAAGCTTGTATATTCTGATCCCGTCAATAAATAAAATGACGATGCAAACGAGATATTTTTAAACCACGACAGACTTTTTTAATCTTTAACAGCCGTTCTCTATAATCTATCTATCTTTAACAAAAGAATCTATCTATCTTTAACAAATTAGAATGCTGGCCACAAAAAAGTTTATTGAATTCAAATTTCGAATTGTTCATGAAAATAAAAATGTATACTTTTTAGAATTTTACTCATTTTTAAATATGGAGTAGACGCTTAAAGACTTGCATCGTTGCGGTTACGCGCCAATTCAAATTGTTGACATACTGAAAAATTTGAATATAACCAAAAGATTCGTTTATCGTACCATCAAACGATACAATGAAGACTCTAGTGTAGATGACAGATCAAGAAGTGGTTGCCTTCGGTCTGTTAGGACTCCATCAGTGATAAAAGCTGTGAAGGCGCCAATTCAAAGAAATCCCAAACGTAAGCAGAAACTGTTGGCCCTTCAGATGGGGTTAAGCAGAACCACAGTGAAAATGGTGTTAAATGAAGACTTAAGGCTTCGGGCATATCGAAGAAAAACAGGACATCGTTTGAATGCTCGTCTAATGGACCTGAGACTGAAGAGATGCCGCGCTTTGTTGAAGCGGTACGCGGGAAAATTTTTTATCGGGAAATTCTTTTTTCAGATGAAAAAAATTTTACCCTAGAAGAGAGCTACAACAAACAAAATGATAAGGTGTACGCACGTATTCCGCGTTTCCACCGAGGTCATTTTCCATCCTCGCTCATGGTATGGTTGGGAGTTTCTTATTGGGGCTTAACAGAGGTACATTTTTGTGAGAAAGGTGTAAAAACGAATGCAGTTGTGTATCAAAATACAGTCCTGACGAACCTTGTGGAACCTGTTTCTCATACCATGTTCAATAACAGTCACTGGGTATTCCAACAAGATTCGGCGCCAGCTCATAGAGCGAAGAGCACACAAGACTGGCTGGCGGCGCGTGAAATCGACTTCATCGGGCACGAAGACTGGCCCTCCTCCAGTCCAGATTTGAATCCGTTAGATTACAAGATATGGCAACACTTGGAGGAAAAGGCGTGCTCAAAGCCTCATCCCAATTTGGAGTCACTCAAGACATCCTTGATTAATGCAGCCGCCGATATTGACATGGACCTCGTTCGTGCTGCGATAGACAACTGACCGCGCAGATTGAAGGCCTTTGAATACAGGCCTTCAATCACGGAGGTCATTTTGAATAAACTTTAGGGTCATAAGAATCTATGTTTTGTGAAGTTCATTTTGGTATATAATGGTTACATAATGAATAAACTTGTTTCAATTATTTTATATTAAACATGTGACAGAATTTATGACCTGACTAGGTAGCTAGGTAAAGTAAATATATATGCCTATATTTATTTAACGAAGCGTAGAATTGTACCGAAATAGTAGTAGTTGTAGCTATTATAACCTCTTGTTAAAGATAGATAGGATATAGAGAATGGCCGTAAGACCACAGGGTCTCCGGTATGTGTTTATCCGTATGTTTTAGTATAAACTTATCAATAAAAGTTGCTCATTATACAAAAATATGTTAGGGAATATTAATAATAAAAACCGTGGCAAACAAATGAACAAATAAACTCTAGTTAGCTCTAGTATAAACCTCTGTGGTTTGTTAGCAGTTTTAATGTAAAATTATTTATTTCTGTTTAAAATCTATACTAATATTATAAAGCTGCAGAGTTTGTTTGTTTGTTTGAACGCGCTAATCTCTGGAACTACTGGTCCAATTTGAATGATTCTTTCAGTGTTGGGTAGTCCATTTATCGAGGAAGGCTATAGGCTATATATCATCACGCTATGACCTATAGGAGGAAAGCAGTAGTAATATTTCTAGCAAATACGAGGAAATTTTGTTCGTTTTTGGTGGTCCGATTGATCGATATTCTAAACTGATAGTCAGAATTAAACATTTTGACCGCGATTTTAAAACGTGTATGCACCTGGGCGGAGCCGGGCCCGACCGCTAGTAATTATAATAAAAAAAATTCAGTGACTTACCTGTGAATGGTCGTATTGCGCCCTCTCGGACAAGGCGATCAGTTGGCCATCGTTGACACGAATGGACCGCTGAATCTTCGGACTCAGCATCATGTATTTAAACTCTGTAACAAATAACATATTTGCGTTCATTTTCAAAAAAATATTTCTTAGTTCTTTACCACTAAGAAATTGTATAATCATTTTCTTACAGCGGTAACTAAACTAGAGAAATAATCGATGTGAAACAACACCTGACGTTCTTCTTTGAGAGTCCTACAAGAAATCATTACGGTTGTTAGTAGCCTAAATTAAGCCTTGTTAAACAAGTGTTTCAAAACGACATAATACAATACTGTTCTATACGTAGAATTGTTTATAATGATACAAAAACGCCATTATAATCACGTAGACCACCTCGGCGACGTATTTGTATACCGAGTTTGAATCCCGAGTCAGGCAAAGTTATATTGGATTCTTGTTATTACTATTATCAGCCCGAAGTCAGAAATGTGTGCCCGATATGGCGATATCATCGCCTCCTATCACATCGTGGGATGGAACATACAAGGCGAAATGTTGGTGTCCAGGCACCTCTGCCTACCCCTTCTGGAAAAAGTCTTGAATTTGTGTATGCATTTATGTAACTACGAAGATGTTTATAGGTAAAGAGATCTTGATATTTACTCTCCTCTAATATGCTGATAGAGAGCCTGGGATGCTTTTTACGAAGTTTCTATAAATTGTAGAATTATTTTACTAATAACTTTCCGTGATGTGCGAATATAGACATACATAATTTTGTAACGAGAACAAAACAACAATCTTATAATAGACTTAAACTCCAAAGTGCAAGTATTGAACGCCCACTGCTTTCTATGACGGTAACAAAACCATTACCTACCTCTTTAAAAAATAAATTATTATTGAATTTCATTATAAATCGGTCTTATTTTATTAGAATTATGAATAAAATTACATTTTATTTGACTTTCTGGTCAGGGATGCTCCTATCTAGTGGTCATGGCCTGCCCTAGTATAGGTGCTACGAGTACGCGACCTCGGCCCCCGAGCTACTGCAGTCACCTTAACTTCCCGTCCGTGACTGCAGTATCCACTCCCTCAGGCCATACTCTCCTTTCCTATAACATCCTCTACCCACAAATCCTATTTCCTTTCCCCGGTTAATGGCGGGCAGCAGCGTCATTAACGCCAGTCCCCTACTGCGCTCGCCAACCCGCCTGCCAAGCGTGGCGAGTATTGGCAAATACCCCCTTAATGGCGACACTTATAGAGACCAGGCCCCCAGTCCCCGGCAGCCCCACTATTCCTGGCTATGGTAGCAGTCATGGTTACGGTGGGGCAGGGGGTGCTAAGAATCCCCGGGTTGGCCCCGGCTACCACCCCCGACGACGACTGGCCCTGGTAACACACAACATTCGCACATTGAGGACAGACGAGAAGATTGTCGAACTGGAAGAAGAATTGAGCAGGTTACACTGGGACATTCTGGGGTTATCGGAAGTCCGAAGAATCGGGGAGGATACGATAACCCTGAAGTCTGGTAACCTGCTCTTCTACCGGGGGGACGACCAACAGTCCCGAGGAGGTGTCGGATTTCTCGTCCACAAGTCTCTCATCAACAACATCGTATCCATCGAAAGTGTGTCGAGCAGGGTAGTATACCTTATACTCAGAATATCTAAAAGATATTCGTTGAAGGTCATACAGGTATACGCGCCGACCTCGACACACCCAGATGAAGAAGTAGAGGAGATGTATGAGGACATAAGTCGGGCCATACATACTTCCAAAACCTACTTCAATGTTGTTATGGGGGACTTCAACGCAAAGTTAGGCAAGAGAAGCGATGCAGAGTTGAAAGTGGGGCAATTTGGACATGGGCAACGGAACCCCAGGGGTCAGAGGCTGGCCGACTTTCTGGAGAAAGAGGGACTCTTTGCGATGAACTCTTTCTTCCAGAAGCCGTCTCACAGGAAATGGACCTGGCTGAGTCCTGACGGTTCTACGAGAAACGAGATAGATTTCATCTTGACGACGAATAGACGGATATTCAGAGATGTCTCTGTGATCAACAGGGTGAAAACCGGCAGTGATCACCGAATGGTTAGGGGCACCCTGAATATCAATGTCCAATCGGAAAGGCGTCGCTTGATGAAATCTACGCTCCGACCTACTCGCGCCCATATCCAAAACCCCGAGAGCTTTCAACTCGAGCTGACAAATCGCTTTGATTGTCTAGGAGAAAACCTTGCAGTGGACGAGCTAAACAGCGGTTTGGTAGAAGCTGTCCATACGGTGGGATCTAAGTATTTTAGACCTCGCCGTAGAGATAGACCACAAAAACTCTCGATCCACACTCTTGACCTCATGGCCGAACGTCGATCTTTAGCGCTGCAGTCTTCCGTTGACGCCGAAGCATATCGGCGGCTCAATAGACAGATCTGGAAGTCCTTGCGACACGATGTCCGTGCTCACAATACTGTGAGCATTAAGGAGACAATTGAGCGGAACGGAGGCTACAAAGTGTTTGCAAGAGACTTGTCTATTGGGCAAAGCCAGTTGTCTAGGCTGAAGACGGAAGACGGCCGCGTAGTATCGACGAGGGCAGAGGTATTAAGGGAGATCGAGAGGTTCTACGGACAGCTTTACACCTCGGTTGCCAAACCTGCTGTTAGCTCGGCCGAAGACCCGAGAGCCGAGTTGATCCGACACTTTAGCGATGATATCCCGGACATCAGCCTGTGTGAGATTGAGATGGCCCTGAAGCAACTTAAAAACAACAAGGCGCCGGGCGAGGACGGAATAACTTCAGAGCTTCTGAAAGCGGGCGGAACGCCGATACTGAAAGTCCTTCAGAGGCTCTTCAATTCCGTTCTCCTCGAGGGCAACGCAACGCCGGAGGCATGGAGCAGGAGCGTGGTGGTACTGTTCTTCAAAAAAGGTGATAACACTTTGCTGAAGAATTACAGGCCCATCTCGCTCCTGAGCCATGTCTATAAGTTGTTTTCGAGGGTCATCACAAATCGTCTCGAACGCAGGTTTGATGACTTCCAGCCTCCCGAACAAGCCGGTTTCCGAAAAGGCTTTAGTACCATAGACCACATCCATACGCTTCGGCAAGTTATACAAAAAACCGAGGAATATAACTTGCCACTTTGTTTAGCGTTTGTGGACTATGAGAAAGCCTTTGATTCGATCGAGACTTGGGCTGTGCTACAGTCTCTCCAGCGGTGCCATATCGACTATCGGTACATCGAAGTGTTGAAGTGTATATACAACAACGCCACCATGTCGGTCCGAGTACAAGATCAGAGTACGAAGGCTATTCCACTACAGAGAGGCGTGAGACAGGGAGATGTCATATCTCCAAAACTGTTCACTGCCGCGCTGGAAAATGCCTTCAAGTTCTTGCAGTGGAAAGGATTCGGCATCAACATCAACGGCGAGTATATCACTCACCTTCGGTTTGCCGACGATATTGTAGTCTTGGCTGAATCGCTGGAAGACCTTAGCACTATGCTCGAAGACCTCAATCGAGTCTCCCAACAGGTGGGTCTTAAAATGAACATGGACAAAACGAAGATCATGTCGAATGTCCATGTTGTGCCCACCCCCATCGGTGTTGGGGGCTCGACTCTTGAAGTTGTTGACGAATATGTCTATTTAGGACAAGTGGTCCGGTTAGGCAGGTCCAACTTCGAGAGAGAGGTCAATCGGCGAATCCAACTCGGTTGGGCAGCGTTCGGGAAACTACGCGACGTCTTCTCGTCCAAAATACCTCAGTGCCTTAAATCGAAAGTCTTCGATAGTTGTGTGTTGCCAGTGATGACTTACGGCACCGAGACGTGGCCTCTCACTATGGGCCTTATTAGGAAGCTCAAAGTCACTCAACGAGCTATGGAGAGGGCTATGCTCGGGGTTTCCCTACGAGATCGAATCAGAAATGAGGAGATCCGTAGGAGAACTAAATAACCGACATAGCCCACCGGATTAGCAAGTTGAAGTGGCAATGGGCCGGGCACATAGCGCGGAGATCTGATGACCGATGGGGTCGGAAAGTACTCGAATGGAGGCCACGTACCGGAAAGCGCAGCGTAGGACGTCCACCAACAAGATGGTCCGACGACCTGGTAAAGGTCGCGGGACGTCGCTGGATGCAGGCTGCCTCCAACAGGTCTCTGTGGAAATCATTGGGGGAGGCCTATGTTCAGCAGTGGACTTCCTTTGGCTGATGGATGGATGATGACTTTCTGTAACATTGTTTCATAAAAAAATCAGAAAGTAATAAGCAACTTTTCAAATCTGCGGATTTTGGTTACGTTGCATTTATGGATATTAAAAGTCGCAGAAAATTCATGGTTTTTTATTTATTTAATTCTATCCCAAGTTAATTATATAGTGTTTTATTTCTATTGGTACCAAACTAGGCGTGCCTGTATATTGGAAACCAAGCTTAATGTATACTGAGACTACATAGGCATCTTCATGTTAATATTAACTATGTAGTTAACATGAAACTGTTAACTAGTAAGGAAAAATAACACGGAAAACATTACTGAACTGGGGTTTACTACAGATGAGTTAAAAGTACAGTACAAACACAAAATTAAAATATAATAGAGTGCTCCATTACATTCCTAATTAAGCTAGCATTATTTTAAAATTACCAGTAATTAAGGGAACTCTAGAAACCAATTATTTCATATAAAGCGGTCGTTTAAACTTGGCTGAGCAACGACGCACCAGGGATTTGCATTGGCGTGCAACATTTTAAACTGTAATATCCTTCGTAATAACACATTCCAAATCAACATGTTTAAATAAGGATTTTAGAGTTTAATCTCCAGATATTGCGGTAAAATTTAAGCAGGTAACTAATAAGGGATCATCGCATGATGATCTTCGATCAAATATACACTAGATACACAGTTCCCTGTAAAAGTTCTGTTAAAAAGTGGCACCGATGCATGACATAAAAAAAAGTAAACAAAAAGATCACATATTCCAAATATATTAACACAAATTCCACCTTATTCCTGGAGCTTAAAGTAACTTTTCACATAATATTGTCTAAAGTTCTGCGACGTTTTAGAAGCAACGGTCGGTGCGTGACTGAAGGCGAAAGAGTGCTTATTAAAGCACTCTTTTTTGGTGCCATTTTCTAAGCGCTCATGTTGTATCTAGTTTACTCGTATATTTGATCGAAGATGATGATCATATCATGTAAATAAGAAGAAATAACAACATAAATTACTTAAACTAATTTATATGTTTTCATTGTTTTAAATTCTTTCATGAAGCTTATTAGATAAAGATGTTTATAACATATTTAAATATAGAGCTGGTAGTAATAATACCTATCGTTTATTTGTAACTAATTATAGTAAAAAATCGATATTTAAACAAATGTAGTAAATACTATACCTACTATAGATACAAAATATATTTTGTAATGACACAGGTTCATAATTAATACAAACATAATATATACACATTGACTTATAACATTGATATCTATGTATATACATAAACTCCTTTGTCCTAGAAGGGGTAGGCAGAGGTGCATAGACATTACACATAATAAAAGTCGTTTACATTAGAAGTACTTATTAATATATTATTTTAAAGTTAATCCATATAGGAGTCAAGCATAAAATGATATATGAAAAACAGAGCTCTTTGTGATAATAAAGCCAGCGTGGAAAAGCTAATTTTGCATCGTTCCATTCGACTTCACTACAAAATGAAGAGCACGTAAATGATTACTTTCCTCTTTTGTTAAACCCTTCACATGCGAACAACAGCGTAAAATATTTTTAACATTTGGAATAAAACTAGACGCCGTAAATTAAAACCTTGAGTTTTCTAAAGAACCGTAGCATTTACAGCTTTCACTTACCGTTTACAAATTAATATCATCACATTTTTTTCAATTTCAATTCACATTGCATTTAATAAAGTATCTATTCAACAATAATAGACAACATTATAAAGAGAAACACTTAATAGTCGATAGAAACAGACAACACTTCAGATAATAACAATAGCATAGAAACAAGACAACTTTCAAAATTCAATTTTTGGATTTATTTACACTGAGCGGTCAAAAGCAGAGCGCCTGTTGATTTTATTAACGCAATAACACACATTTGACAATATACGTAAGAGTAAACGTTCAGGCGCTAACAACAACACGTAAGTTTTATTTGTTATCGTAAATGCGCATCAGTCAGTCATGATTTATATCACTAGATTTTTTATAGTCGGTGTGGAGATTGTAAGGTATTATTTGGCGGAGGTCGACAGTTCGACTGCCGGGCTCGGCACCTGTGGCTGGATCGACCGTTGCGCGCGTGCGTGTCCTTGATGACGTACGAGATAGGCCGTAGAGCTTCGAATATACAGAATATAATGTTATCAAGTTAATAGATACACGCATTTTAACCTTCACTGCACTTTCATATAGATGTAAAATGATTAAAATTTAATACTGATCACAAACAATTTATAAAAATCCTTTGGCAGCTCTAATAGGAGAAGTGTTTTACCTAAGTAACTATTATTGTTAACCAAAAATATCACACAATAGATACAATTGAATTCAGTGATCAATTATTAGTAAATCATTTTGATATTCTTATGATTATAAAACCAGAACATGTAAATGAACATGACCCTAGATTACAATTCAAATCAATGAGCCAATTAAAACATTTTTTACATAATATATACCAAAATTAAAGCGCCACAAAATATAAATAAGCCGAATATAAACTTAAATAACTGTTAATCATCGGTACTAAACTAATTATAGTTAAGTTATATTTAATACAAAATTAGCCATCCACATCGTGTTGTACATAAGTCTATGTTTGCTCAGCGAGACGCAGTTTCCGCGGCAATAAAGCTGCCGTGCTCTCCTATAGCTTTGTTTAACACGCGCCATGAACTTAGGCTACCTTACCTCTCCACTCCACAGGGTTGGATCATAAACGGCCTTATTCATAAACAGTTAATAAACTTATTTTAGTTAAATAATGTTTTGTCCCCTTTTATAGAATTTTAAATTAAGTTTGAGCGAAGAAGACCAAACATTCGATTACTAAAATAATTTTTAAAACTGTTTATGAGTAATACCGAAAGAATAAGCGCAGAAGATACCACGTACAGTCGCCTCTCGTTAATTCGAAACTCGAGGGACTCTTAAAATATTACGAATTATCGAGTGTTTGAAATATCAAATGGTTCGAAATTTACGAGAGACAATATAAAACTTAGAATTATTAAGTGTTGATCATCATATTTTATTCAATCAATAACAATCGTCAAACATTTATTCTTTCTCTTTCTCTCTCTGCAACTTTGAATTGTCGAGTGTTGGAAGCCGTTGAGTTCGAATTAACGCGTCGTTTTGTTATATAGCGATGATTTTTTAGTTCGAATTACAACGTGTATAAAAATGTATTGATTTAGTTCGAAATATAAAGAGATTCTGTAGGGAACTCGTGATAACTTTGAATTATAGAGAGGTTCGAATTATCGCAGGTTTGAATTAATGAGAGTCGACTGTATCACACTTATAGCTCTACTACCGTTGGTATCAATGGATTATTTTCTATTTTTACTTGGGTTTAACTAGGTATTATTATGCAACCTATTTTCCAACATATTTATTTTTACTTATTTATTTTATTCTTTCTTGTACACCAAATAAATTAAACTAATATTAAACATAAGTGTAGAAATGACGGTGGTATCGCTCGGGGCAAACTCTTACCGACTACATAAGAAAAGGATAATATAAAATCTTCTATTAAGTTATTTTTTACTTCATGCATGTGTGAATATTTTAATGACACGGTTTTTTTTAATTAGCTCCGCCGTTCTTTGGATCAAAATAGAGAACTACCTACGAATCTTTAATAAACTAAGAATGTATGTAATGGCACCATTTAGATAATATAAACCACTATCCATAGTATCAATGAAGAAGATATGTAGGTACTTAAAAAGTTAACAGTTTCAATATTTATTCTCTACATACATAAACTCACGCCTTTTTCCCAGAAGTGGTAGACAGAGGTGCCAGGACACCCAAATTTCGCCTTGTATGTTCCATCCAACAATGTGATAGGTGGCTCTGAGCTGGTAATGAATAGAAAAATTCAATGCACTTGACCCCGAGACCTCAGCTTTGTAACCGTACCCTAGTACAACTACGCCACCGAGGCAGTCGGCATTTATTCTCTACACGATACGACAAGTATTCAAATAACATTGTTTTGTCAGGCTGCGCTTTGAATTGTCGTTATTTACGATAAAATATCCAACAAACAAATCTATTTTGATACACGTTGAGAGTAAATATAGACAGCAAATTTATCAATAACGTAATCGAGATGACCTTTGCTCGCGTCACAAGAAAGTTCTAAGTTCGTCTCTGATGCTGCACATAGGTACCTACTATTGTGCCTACGTATCTACAGCAATAATATTGTCTGTAGGTATAGTGCCATCGCTAACGAAGAAAGATTTACACTCTTAACTTTTCTCCTTTTCCCGGGTAAAGGACAATAATTACTGAAATATCTTTAAAGATCACGTCCTCTAATTGTGAATGTTGGAATTTCATTTCGTTCTTGTAAAACAGAATAGACACTCAGGTTGAGTGTTATTACTGCGTACTCAGATATAATACAATATGTTAGGTCCATGTGGGTCCATGTATTACCTACTGCAAATTATGACAGAAATTAAGTTTACGGTAAAATATAAATCGTTAAGTATTAAAATATTACTAAATAAATTAACATTGATTCCATAATACGTTTTATGATCTAACAGTAGGTAGTCGCAATGTAGTAGGCAGTTTGTGAATCTTCAGCAATATATAAATGTTTTGTCTGCAGGGAAACCTCATTTTCAGTAAGAACCTTTGGAAATTGGTAGCAAGTAGCAACACTTAACACTAGCAGCTAGCAACACTGGTCGTCAGTTGTCACTCGTCAAAAAATTACTGAAATATTTCACCGTGATAAACAATAATTCGAAGCTATTTACGACATTATAAGAAATCAAATTGTTCACAATTGCAGACTAAGCTTTAAAAAACATTTACAGTGTAACAAGCGGAGTAGTAGCAGTGCTATTTAATAAAGTGCGGACCGGCGTTTCTGTGATGTTCGATAGTTAAATATTCGTGAGTTATGGCATCTGGTTCTAAAAATGATTTAGGGAATAGATTGCTTAACCTGAGGTTGGAGGAAGGCGGCGGCGGGGACGAACTGCCGCCGCAGAACATGCTGCCATCGCACCAGCAGTCCCGACAGATTGGTCACATGCAGGAGGATGACGGGGGACAGCCGCCTGAAGCTATCGCCTCTTCCTCTGCTATCGAGAATCTCCAGCCCTCCAACAACACAGGAGGTCGCTTGCACAATTGGCAGGCGACGAAAACAACGGTAAAAGAGCGCCTATCGTTCCTTTTCAACAACGAAATCCTCTGCGACGTCCATTTCATTGTGGGCAAGGATGCGAACCAGCAAATCATTCCCGCACACAAGTTTGTGCTGTCGGTTGGCAGCGCGGTGTTCGATGCGATGTTCAACGGAGTGCTGGCCACTAAATCTGATGAGGTTGAACTTCCCGACATCGAACCGGCCGCGTTTTTACACTTACTTAAGTTCCTATACTCAGATGAAGTCCGGATTGGTCCTGAGAGTGTTATGACAACCTTATACACTGCGAAGAAGTATGCAGTTGCTGCTTTAGAAGAGCACTGTGTGGATTTCCTGAAGAGCAATCTTGGTACTGATAATGCGTTTCTCCTGTTAACTCAAGCGAGGTTGTTTGATGAGCCACAACTTGCTGCATTGTGCTTGGAGATGATTGATAAGAACACAGCAGATGCCTTGAATGCTGAGGGGTTCACTGACATTGATCAAGACACACTGAATGCAGTTTTAGAAAGGTAAACAATTGATTTCAAATAATCTGTATATAATAAAAATTTTAGCACACTATTGTTGGTTTTTACTAAAAGCCATTCGTTATGTTACAATTTTATTTGTACAAGGGGTGCCACAGGTAAGAAAAATGCAAACAAACCTGATATAATCTCATGTTGATTTCACCATATCAGTATGAAAAACAAACATCTTGCAATAGTTGTGAAAGGGGGTAAATGACCAAAAGTAAATTTTATGACTCGAGAAATTCCAATTTTCCTCATTATGCAATATACAAACAAATTAAGATTGTGTTGGTATATTGAATGTGGTGATCTTAATTAAAACAAGATGAATCACATTCTTACTCATACATAAATGTTGTTTCCTCATTTCTCATTTCGTGGGATTTCCCGACTGAGTAATATGAACTCCTCTAGGCATGGTTGACTAAGGTACTAGATGTGTTATGATTGAATACAGGTTTGGCTTGTATATTATATTGAAATAATATTTTTTGTAATCCAAAAGAATTGGTCTGAAGATTTTAGGGCAAGCTTACATTGATCCTCTGACTATTATTTTTTGGATTGTAATAAAAAAGTGACTGCAGTGGACTTCGCTGTAAAACAATCCAAACACCGCATCTGCCAGAGAAAATGACTATCTCATTCCAGACAACACAATTTTGCCTGTTAGGTCACAAAAATTGCAAGACAATTGCCTGTCAAATTATAATGGATTTTCCACTATTGTGTACAATGCTCATTATCCATAGGATACATATATCCTACAAGTAAACAATGATATCCGATTTACATATGCATTTTGTTTTTTACCTACCATTCAAATAGAATAAATTTGATTAAACCATCTGTCTGGAAATTCTGGTGTCAACCCGACATCATCTATAAATACATGTTGCAATAATAGTAGCATTAAGATGAATAACAAAAAAAAGCAATGTCCATTGCTATTGTCCTTTTATAAGCTCATGGATTTTCCAAATGAGCTTAATCATATTTTTCATATGCAATGAGGGGAAAAATATGACACATTTTTCAATTATAAAGGAAATTGGCTCATGTTATTAAATTGGATTTGAATCATGGCACCTTTACCTCAAAATACCTGTGTAATAGCAGCCTTTGTAAAACCAGGTTTTTACATTCCCTAATTTCCTCATATTAATCATGCATGTATATATGCATTGACAGCCACCTCGGCTTAGCTGGTTATATGCAGGCTGAGATACAACCCAAACTGAGAAAAAAAAATGTGTGAACCCAGATTTTTGTTTTGGATCTGGTTGTTAGTTGGTTGGTCTAGTTGTGAGAACGAAAAGTCTCTCTTAGTTCCTGACACCCATGACACAAGACTCAATCTTGGTGTGGGATCAAGATTGTAATATTTGAATCTGTAAATTTTTATTTACTGCAAATTTTATTCTTTATAATAAAGTTTTTTGAACATGAAGCCTAGGTTGGATCATTTTTCTTTTTTGAAGCCATTTATAATTTTTTGGAGATAATCGAACTAATTATAAATCTAGATTTTGCCCCATTTACACCAGTAGAGTTTCTCCTGGTGAGAACTGTATGCTAGTATTGCATGCTAGATTAACATGTTCTGACAATTATTCATAATATTTACACATTGCAACTTTTTTATATCCTTACGATATTCGTATCTTCGAGGCGAGGAACTCTCCCGGTGTGAATGAGCTATATTGCCCCCTTTAGTTTAATCATATACACATATAGGTAAAGCAAAGAGTTATCAACTTCTTTATCAGGCCTTGTAAGTGCATATTACTATCCCATCAAAAACATCCTGTAAAAAATTCCAAGTCTCGCAGCACAGGTTTTCTACCGCAAAAAGTTGTGAGATGCATGTAATACCAAGTCGATTAATTTATTTAGTCCTTTAGGGATCTTCTATATAAAGTTATTACGTTAGTTATTACCATATCAATATTAAAAATTCTTTACGTTTTAAATAAATGGATCGACTTGGCCATCGCATGAAAACATAATGTATCGTACAATTTATACATAATGCTGCTGGCCAAGTCGATCTATTTATTTAAAACGTAAAGAATTTTTAATACTGATATGGTAAAAACTAACGTAATAACTTTATATAGAAGGTCCCTTAAGGACTAAATAAATTAATCGACTTGGTATTACATGCATCTCACAACTTTTTGCGGTAGAAAACCTGAGCTGCGAGACTTGAAATTTTTTACAGGATGTTTTTGATGGGATCTCACGTCTTTTTGTAGAGTCCTACTTTTTTCCTTTTCGGTACTTCTTCTAGAATATCACTAACGATTTTTCTTAAAGCCTCTGTCTTATGGATTTTTCTTATTTTTGTAGGTATCAATTTATCACAAATATAGCTGTTATTAATGTTCTTTCTTTCATTGTAATTGATTTTTCGAGCTATTTAATCTATTTATTTGCAAGTTTTTCTTCGTCATGTTTTTCTAGAAGAATGTTGTACAGTTTCATGGGCTGAATACACCATATCCCTCTCTATATCCCCTCCTGTTATGCCTCATGTATATAGATATCTATCTACAACTATTATTCCATTATATACGGGCACAATGATTCATTAACTGCAAATGTAACTTTGTAATCCTATACATTTATATGGGATTACAAAGTTATTCACGCAGTTGGTTTATCTAGAAAACTAGACACAAATTATGAAATGTTTGAATTTTCCCTTACTTTAGACACTAAACACTAATTATATTCTAAATTTGAAGGTTCTATGTGTGCTGGAAGTGCCTTAGACTTTTGATGATCGGTCAGTCAGTCAGTGAGTGACACAATTAAGAAAGTTTGACTTGTTACAATTCTTAAACTACTGGTTCAAATTGATTGAAATTTTAAATATACCGCGTTTACACAATGCCTGCTTAGTAACTGAAAATTTAGCCTTCATGCTTTAGCCACAACGAAGTTATAGGGGGTTGAAAATGGTCTGAATTGCTTCGAGAAAAGGATGTTACGGCCTATAGCTCGACTTGGACGGGGGCTCGGCCGCGCCCCCAGATCTAATTGTTTATTAAAATCTGGGTAATTATTTGTTTTATTGATAACAGACGGGCATATTTTATTTTCAAAATCTTAAATTGCCCATGACCTATGTATATCAGAGATATTGTTGGATTCTAATGGTGAAAGAATTTTTTAAATTGGTCCAGTAGTTTCAAAGCATATTTAAGTAATGAAAACAAACAATCAAATCTTTGCTCTTTATGATATTAATTTAGATAATTTGCCTGAGAATGTTTGCCAATATTGGATAGCAACAATTGGAGGAATATTCTGGGCAGTGGATACTTCAAAAAATGGGACACTAAACGAGAAAACAAACATAAGCTCTGTATAATTTCTTAGAATGTTACTCCTTTATTAAAGAAGGTCATCATACTATTAGAAATACTGTTTATCATTTGACTCACAATTCTGGCCCAAAGAAAATATGTGTCATAGATCAGGAACAATGAGGTGCTTTTTTGTATGCAAAACGCCCAGATCCAAAATAAATATTGTATACACTTTGTTTGTGTTATATTCCAATGTCACAAAATATACCTAGTTCACTTTACAAACTACTATATTTATGGTTTAGTGAAGCATTTTATTTAAGCATTAGAATTTTGAACTCGTATTGTGGTTTCTGACATCAGTTCAGGGTTTGAAAATTGTCCTTGGTTTTTTCCTATTAGTCTGTTTAAACTGAAACTGTTGACTAATTTTATAAGTTTAGGTGAGAAGGTTTTTGCCATTCTGTAAAACTTTAACATGTTGTCAGACCACAATTTCAAAGAATAAAAGGCCTTCTCAGAAAAAAAAAATTGTATATTAAAAAAATATTGAAGCCAAACAATTTAGTTGACTTTTAATAAATATATTCAAAATTCGTGCCTAAGTGCCGTACATAAGTCGAATTAAAATGTTGTCACTGCCTAACCTAATATGATGGAATGCTTCACACCCACAAGACAAATAAATCTGTTGTCCTTTTACAAATCACAAATGTGTATTTTCAATAACTTATTTTCACATTATGAAACAATTGTGAAATACTTATAGTTTTGTAAAATATTTAGTTGTATAATTGAACATTTCAAACAATTAATTGATTATTTCTACCGCAAAAGTCATACTTTTCTGACTTGATCTACCTTATTTGCCGTAATCTTCATTATACCACATTATGCTCTGAGAAAACCCCCGACACTACATTATGAACAAAATCTCCAATCATTTCAGGGACACTCTCAGAATCAGAGAGGCGAAAATCTTCTCCGCCGTTCTCCGATGGTCGGAGGCAGAGTGCATCAGGCGACAACTGCCAGTAACCCCAGCCAACCAGAGAATGGTTTTGGGGCGGGCTTTCAACGCGATCCGATTTCCATTGATGTCCGTCGAAGAGTTTGCGATGGGGCCAGCCCAGAGCGGGCTGTTGGACGACCGGGAAATTGTCCAATTATTTCTCTACTTTACGGTGAACCCAAAGCCGAATGTTGGATTCCTGGACACTCCTCGGTGCTGTATGACGGGCAAGGAGCTGACAGTGAACAGGTTCCCGCAGACGGAGTCCCGGTGGGGGTACAGCGGCACCACGGACCGCATCAGGTTCACGGTGGACCAGAGGATCTTCGTCGTCGGCTTTGGACTGTATGGATCGTATTTTGGACCTAATGAGTATGAAGTTCATTTGCAGGTTAGTAGTAAATGCTGCACTATTTATCTAAATCGTATTAATAGCAATAAGGTGGTGTGTTTTAATTCACAATTTTCCCATGTTCAGTACGTTTCTTGTGTCATGCTTATTTAACTGTTTTTAATAAATACTATTACAACGAAATGATTACACTTATCTCGCAGCAGGTAACAGTACACATCGCTACAAAGTATAAAACAAAGTAGCTTTCTCTGTCCCTATGTATGCTTAAATCTTTAAAACTACGCAACTGATTTTAATGCGGTTTTTTTAATAGATAGAGTGATTCAAGAGGAAGATTTATATGTATAATCCGTACATATTATTGTACAGAAATCTATTTGTACCCGGGCGAAGCTGAGCCGGGCCGCTAGTATTATTTATATCGGGTCCTTCCGGGCAAAGTGATATGTTACTTTTCAATTCTTATTTTTTTATTGCAATGAATGGCGAGACGAGCCATCCGTTCGCCTGATGGTAAGCGATACGACCGCTCTTAAACAGCAGCAACATTCCACTGCGCTCGCCATCCTGAGACAATACAACAGTGCGTTCACGCAGTGTTGTTTCACGGGAGAAATAGACATTGCAGTGGTACCTACCCAGATGGCCTCTCACATTTGGGAGACCTACCACCAGTAAGTAAAATAATGTGAGTTGTTAACGTAATTGTAGATAATCCACTTGGCAACGAAGAAGGTGTGCGGTTCGAACACGACGACGTTCTGTTGCGACGGCACCGACGACACTTTCCGAGCCATGTTCAAGGAACCGGTCGAGATCCTGCCTAACACTTCCTACATCGCCAGCGCCAAGCTCAAGGTAATACGCTTACTGTATCTTACGACCATACTGACTAATCACGAGACTCCCCAACAATTCAAAGTTATTTATTACAAGCTTCATGTACTGAAAGTATGATAGCCTCCGTGCCGCAGCTGGTTAGATGTCAGCTGTGAAACGAGAGGCCGCGAGTTCATTCCCCACCGAGAAATATTTCAAGCCACAGGTAATTGTTTCGGGTCTGGGTGTTTGTGAGACCGAAAAGTCTCTCGTAGTTCCTGATATCCGTGACACAAGACTCGATCTTAGTGTGGGGTCAGGACTATGTATGACTTTTGGGTGTATTTATTTATATGTATACAGGCGGACTTAACGCCTGATGCATTCTCTGAGAGTCTACCTTAGGGTTGTGACGAAATGAATCACAGCAGGTGTAAGAATAGATTATAATACATATAGATACTAAAAGTTAGTAGAGATGGCAGACCAATGAAATTTAACACAATTTTTAACATAGTCTTTGAATTCGATATCAAAATTATTAATTAAAGCAAGCGTTAATATCGAATGACATTCAATAGTCATGACAAAAAAAACTGATGTGTCCTGAGATTAAGCTTGAACTTTTTATCAAAGCCACCCGTTCTGTTCGATATCACAGAACAGGTGGCTCTATCACACTTTATGAAACAGATTAACAACTTATTTATCCGTCAACTAAGTCGACATAAACTAGTGTAAAGAATAATTTAATTTGATTACATTATCAAGGCAATATGATTCGTTCACAGGGCTCAGACTCTTACTACGGCACCAAAGGCTTACGGCGAGTGACGGTAGACTGCAACAACGGAGAGAAGGTAGTGTTTCAGTTCTCTTACGCGGCGGGGAACAACAATG